>JANZXR010000005.1:41040151-41054119 GCA_027575705.1 Erythroxylum echinodendron | reverse complement strand
CCCCCCCCCTGAGGTTACAACAATTTAAGGAAAAATATAAGAAAAATCGCAAATCAAAAGAAATAATTGAATATGAAAATTTAATAATGTTGGTTTTCGGGTCATCGATGTTATCACGCTAAAATGGATCCTCGATATAAAATTTCAGTCATTAATAAACATTCAATGGGGGATGTTTTCTTTTAAGTGTAAATGACTAGAAACATGTATCCTAGCATTCTTGTTAAACAACAACCTAGATACGGTCGTAGGTTAAATTGAATAATAACGTTACGAACTAAGAAACCAATGAACAAGATAATTCATGTACGATATGCAATTAATCAAGACAAATATCTTCTTAGAATTTCCAACTCGAACGTAAAGAAGGTAACCCTAACTTCTACTTGCGATTAACGAAACTGAATGTCATATTTCATTAATCTAGCTATTGAACGAATAAATCCCTAGTTGCGCACCAAGAAATCAATCAATTCAATTAGAAAAAGTAAATCGGAAGATATTCAATATTCATCAATGAACAAACTTTATTGAAACATCTCACGTATAATAGATGATAACATAGTTCCCCTCAACCAAGAAAATAAGTTTAGCTACTCATAATTGAATTAAAAACAAAAGAAATAACAAAGCATAAAGGCTCCATCCCTATTCCTTTACTGAAAAATATGAAAACACTAAAGGAAGAAGTTCAGAAAACGTAAAAGACTAGAAAAGAAAACTGCAGAAAACGAAATCTGTTTAAGCTAGGTTGCCTGAACAGTAATTTTCCCTCCTTTTATGCTTGATTTTTTATTTGCCTCCTATCTGTCCTTGATTCTTGTCAGATAATGTATCCCCCAATTTTAGGTGGCCAATCCCCTTGAAAGATGGCAATATAATCTTTAAAGATTGTGAAAATATCAAATTTGAATCTTGAAAATTGATCTGCAGATTTATTTCATTCTTAGATGTGCCCACGCTTAATCACTGAATTGCTGTCAAACTTAGAATTTCGGATTTTCTTCATTCTTTTGCATCTTTTTGATTCAATTTCGTCTCTAAGGTGTTGAAAAATCTTCTGTAAACAATTATAAGATAATTCCATTAATTTCGGATAATAATTTCAACATATTAAAGATAATTAAGTATAAAATCAGTGCAAATTGATGACTTAACAATAATGAACATGAAAAGGAAGATGGAATAATGAGTCATCCATCGGATGCATTCACATGGAAACATTTCAATAACACTCATTATGAGTTTGCAATTGAAAGTTGAATTTTAGGTTGGGATTATCGACAGATGGATTCCAACCTTTTGGTCAATTCAACCAAAATATTCATCATGGCCAATCATAATTATTCCTTATAATTTGCCTCAATGGATATGTATGAATGATGCATATATGTTCTTGATGGTGATTGTGTCAAGGCCTAGAAATCTAAAGTATAAAATTGATGTATTCTTACAAACATTAGTATCCAAATTGCATCATCTTTAGGAAGTTGGTGTGAAGACATGTGATGAGTCTCTTAAACAAATTTTTTTATTGAGAGCATCTTTGACATGGACTATTAGTGATTTCCCTGCATATGCTATGTTGCCTGAATGGAGCACAGTAGGAAAATTGGTTTGTCCTTATTGTGGCAATGATTTTGATGTGTTTTATCTTCCTAAAGGGGCCAAAACATCTTAGTTTGACAATTATAAGAAATTTCTTCCTCCAAATCATCTATTTAGACGCAATAAACAAAAATTTATTAAGAATAGGATGGTACAAACATCTCCTCCCCCTTACAAAGGTGGTGAAGAGATATTAATCAATTAGGGTTGTTAAAAGTTACAGAACTTGAAGCTGAAGAAATTAATGAAAGCATTAGTAAAAACTTTAGTTGGAGAAAACGAAATATCTTTTAGGATTTATCATATTGAAAAACTAATTTAATATGTCATAATCTAGATGTGATGCATATTGAAAAAAATATTTTTGACAATTTGTTCAACACCATAATGAACATTTAAGGGATGACAAAGGACAATGCAAAATCATAAGCTAATTTGAAACTTTTTTGTAGAAAAAATGAGTTAGATAAAGATCTTTGCACCAGTAAATATCCGAAAGTATGTTACACTTTGGACAAAAAAAAAGGAAATTTTATGTGAATAGCCAAAAAAGTCTAAAGTTTTTCGTTGGTTATGTTTTGAACTTGGCAAGGTATGTAGGCATAAGAAAGTAAAAATTATTTAGGAAGATAAGTCATGAATGTTATTTGTTTATGCAAAGCCTTGGGAGTTGTTACCGAATAAGTTTTGGGAAACTATCACAGAAATAAGTTTGTTTTTCAAAAGCTTAACATCATCTGAAGTAAAGTTAGCTTAAATGGAAAAACTAGAAAGGAAAATTCCAGTTATCTTGTGCAAATTAGAAAGGATTTTTCCTCCAAGCTTCTTAGACTATATCGAGCATCTACCTGTACATTTAACACACGAGACTAAACTTGGTAGTCCAGTTTAATATCAATAAATGTATCTATTTGAGAGGTAATTATAGTTAATATTTAAATAAAACTTATAGCATGTTTTTATCATATAATTTTAATAACCATATTTGTAATATAGGTATTCGCATCACTTGAAGAAAAATGTCAAAAATAAGGCTAGAGTTAAAAGTTCGATATGTAATGCTCATTTAGAGGAGTTAAAAGTTCGATATGTAATGCTCATTTAGAGGAAGGAAACAAGTATATTTTGTTCACATTATTTTGAGTTGCATACGCACATAAGAGGAAGAAAAGTTCCTTGTAATGACGATAAGGGAGAAACGAGTGACATTGATGGTAACTTATCCATTTTCACATTTCTTAAATGAACATATGGACAGTCAATAAGAAGAATGTTAACAGAAGAAGAAATAGAGGTTGCTCATGGTTACATTTTATTGAATTGTCAAGAGGTCCAATTTCTCGTGCAGTAAGTTTAAGTTGATTTTGAAATTGATTATTTGGGTTTTTAAAGTTAGTGTTGTTCACAAATAAAATACATAATAATGTTTTTAGATTATACTAGAAATGGTTATGCCTAAAAAACAAAGGGTGATATCAATAAAGAAGTTGAAAGACACTTTCCTCGATGGTTCGACAAATATGTAAATTTCCACTTGGAATAATTGAAATGGTTGAATTATCATATCAAAGTGTTTAAATGACATTATACGATTTAATATGATAAAAAAATTTGTGTAGGCCTAAAAAAATCCAATAGAGAACAAGTTTATATGTGATCTTGCGAAAGGACCTTTGCGAACTGCTAAATTGTATCCAATATATTTTATTAATGCATACAAATTTCATACAGAATATCATGGTCATAATATGGCAATAGTAAATAGTGGAGTTTGCATACAGGGAGAATTGATAGATTATTATGGTAAAATTATTGAGATACTTGAAATTGAGTACCTTACATTGCCAATAAAACAGAGTGTGATATTTAAGTGTGAATGGTTTGATCCAAGTCCTAAGGTTGGAACAAAAGTGCACAATCGATATAATCTAGTTGAAATCAACCAGCGAAGAAGATTTAGACAACTTGACCTTTCATGTTGGTGGTGTAAGCGATCTAGGTGTAACATGTCCCTTTTCGTAGCTTACGACAGGATAAGTCAGATTGGTTGGCCGTTTGCCAATTAAAACCTAAAGGTATTTTTGAATTATATGGAAAAGAGAAAATAAGAAAATTAAGAGTGAAGCATTTCAGAAAGATGTTTATGAAATAAATACATGTGTAACATATGATGAGAATAAACCTTCGAATAATCCAAATAATAAAAATGTTCAAATTTCATCTGCAAAGGATGAGGAGGGAGAGAGATCTGAAGAGGAGCCTAAGTTTGATTCTAATTCTTCAGAAAAAGAAGATGGTGATGATTTTGATTTACAATTAGTGATGATAGCGATTAATTTGTGTTTGTAATAGAATATTAGATAAATAAATCTATTATTACATTAACAATATATTGTTATATTACTGGAATATTCAATAAAATCTGAATTTTAGGTTAAAATATGCCACAAAAGAGAAAACGGGAAATGATGTGGAGCCCAAGGGTCAGGTTACCACCATTTGGATGAGCCAGTACAGGTTCAGGTGAAGGATCACATTCTACAGATGCTACAAAATTAGGTGTTGTAAATCCAGCTACTACACATCGAGATGAGGCATCACCTTCCTGACCTACAGTCCTTATACAATCACCTTCCGTACCTACTGCTACACCATCCAGCAACCTTGATAAACCATCCACCACAAACTTACACCACAATTGTCAACAAACTATGAGTGAAATTCTAAAATTTTTGTAATACATGATAACATCATAAATTTATACTGAAGTTATAGGTTTTAATTTGAAAATGATCTAAAATGGCATATATATTGGGTTGGTCCTGTCTAGAACGTGATTCAGAAATATCTTATCCAAATTCAAGGAGAAGATAGATCTTAAGGATTATATCTCTCAGGTGACAAAGGATTTTTATTATTAGGAGTTTGAGGTACAAAAAAATATTCTAAATCTTTTTATTTTATCTAATTTTATACATTAATTAGATAAATATTGTAGTTTATAAGTACTTATAATTTGTTTTTCTTTTTTCAGAAAGAATTTTTTGGGAATCAAAATTTGATATTCTTATTTATAATGTATGGGAGATATGAGCTCGTGCACATTATAGAGACTTTCTTGGTTTGATGCATAAGAATGATGTACAACCTCCTTAGATATCTGAAGAAATATGAACTTATTGGTAGTAGTATTGGGCATCGCCTAAGGCAATATCTATTTCAAAGTGCAATTTTGCAAACATCGTGGAGGACCGAAGGGAGAGAATCTAGCCGTACACAGTAAAGAATCTATAACCCACCAGGATTATGCAAAGAAACTTATAATTATCTAAACTTTACACTTATATTATGATTTTTGTACTTTGATGCATGAAATTTGATTTCAATGTAATTTGATGTATGAAGTTTAGAATGAAAATATATTTGTATTATGGAAAATAATAATGTTATAAATGTCTGGTGCCATTAATGACTTTGTTGTTAGGTAAATTTTTTTGTTCAACAGGAGGTAAATATTATAAAAATAGAGGAAACTCCGCCAAAATTTTTAAAAATTGTAGTTCACTTTTACCACTTTATTCTAATGTAGGAAAAGTCTATGGGCAGGAAGCCAACACTACGTCAGCTCTTTTTGCACATCCAAGAAGCATAATGATGTTACATTTGTCAATACCTGATGTAGAGAACTTAATGTATGTAAAATTTTTACTTTAATATTAATTCTTAAAAATTATCACTTATCAACATAAAAAATTATAATGATAGAACCAAATATAAGAAAGCATTCAAGATAGTCTCAACACTTTGAAATTATTGATGAGAGTCAGACATATCTTGATGCAGTGGGTGGTAGGGACCGCCGTAGAATGATCTTTGGCTTAGGTTTGTTTGCAAACACATGCTATTCGCAATCGTCCACATACACTATAGTTGGATCCAGTAGGCAGTCTACATCAAATGAGATAGTCATTTAGCTTGAGAGCACAGTAGAGAGGCTAGCAACTCAGTTGTAACAGTCAATGGAGTACATTGCCCAGGTCTATAATGAGATGAATGAGTTGAAAGGAAGGGGCAACACTTTATCACAATAATCAGAGCATCCCCCTTCACCAATCGTATAGCTTAGATGGATAAGCGTGTAGATGTTTTGCTACTCTTAAGTAATTTTATATGAATTCTTGATTTATAGTTATTTTCAAGATACTTATTGTTGTATATTATAATTTTTTATTATACATTACTAATCAGGATTATTTTTACTTTATATTATCAAGCAACTTATTGTTTAGAGAAATTAAACGTATAAAAAAATCAAAAGGTTATCAACAAAAAACTTAGAAAAGAAGTGAGAAATGGTGGTTGAAATTATCATAGGTAAATTTTTCGACAAAATTATGATATTCCGTCAGTAATTTACCAATATATTGCTAATTTCGTAGGTAAATTATCAACCGAATGATATATTTCGTAGGTAATTTATATTCCGTAGGTAAATTTACCGACAATGAAACAATTTACGATGGCTAAATTTTTTTACAAAATTGTAAAATTTTGTTGCTAAATTTAACGATAGAATTAGTGTTCCATCGCCATATTTCCCGAGGGAATTATAAATTCTGTCGCTAAATTTACTAATGTAATTTAAAACATTCCATCGTTAAATTTTTGACAGATTCGAAATATTTGTCGCTAAACTTTACCTACAGCCACTTCTCCGACAACTTTTTCTGTCGATAATTTCCGTTGTCAAATTTGTTTGTCATCCGTAATTTCCATCGCTAAAACCAATTTTTCTTGTACTATTTATGCATGAATAAGTTGATAAATTTTTTGATTAACCTTAAAGAATGTTTTATAACTTTTTGTCGTTAAAAACTTTTGTGTCTTTCTTAATATATAGTTCTCTTAATAGGTCAGAGAAACTATACATCCACGAACTTACTTAAAGTAGACAACATGAGACCTTAGTAGTTACTTATAATAACCTTATTAGGTCTCCCCATCAAAGGCCCAATAAATAACTAACCCACATTGATCAGGTCTATTTCTTTCACTAAGCTTAAACCCATTTAACCAAATCCTTTGTTAAGCTTCTTTATTACCTTTAATTGAGATCAAATTTAATTTTCTTAACATTAATTTTATAAAACTCGTAAGTAATAATTTTCCAATAGTAATTTTTAAAAAATTCTAACATCCTTCCCCTTAGATAAATGTTAATTACAATAGTTATAATGAAATGAAAATAAAAACAGAAAAAGTGGTTAAGAAAATCAATGTCATAGTTGGCCAATTTAACATATTTAATCCAAAAATAATGAAAGTCCATCGTTCAGTCCTGTAAGACTTTTAATACTAGAAAATATCAAATGCATGTGTCATAAGCGACACAAATCCAATACAATCACACATATCTAATACCTTACTAATATGAATAAGAAAATGGAGTGTGACAAACTACAATGATACTTGTATAATCTAAAATGTATCATTGTTCTATTTGTTAATCTTAATTTTTCTATACTTTATGCTAATCGCATAAAAGAAATTTATTTTTTCTCACTGAATGCTAAACAACATTAGATAAAACTCTAATAAGATTAAACTCTTGTATCCCTTATGTCTCATAAATCCATGGATTTATCAAAGTTTTTGTAGATGCCCTAAAGACATAAGATTAAGATCAATCTGTATATATGCCCAATGATCATTCAAATGCTTAAGATTGACACAAATATTAAGACTTCCACCTGTATTATGAAAATGTACAATAAAATGTATGCCTAAGAATAAAATGATGATAATAGTATACATATACATATATATATATATATAATGTACTGTCACAATACATGAAATTTGTACAATTGTATTAAAAGCAAATACTATAAACCTAGCTAACACTGTCTTCGGACCTCAATAAACTTATACTATATACACGTCTCTAAAAAACAATTACGCAAAGTTCTTTAGTTAGCAGATCAACCAACATGTCCTCAATATCGATATAACCTACCTTAATATCACCCTTTTGTATTAATTCCTTCATGGCCAGATACTCAACCTCTAAATGCTTAAACACTGTAATATTTTTGTTGTATTGATTTATTGTTGTTATTGAACAATACAACAAAACTATTATCACAATAAACCCAAATAGGTCTAGTAACTGAATCAATCACAAACAACTCAAAAACTAAGTTTTAAGCCAAAACACCTATAAAGTAGCCTCATAACATGCTACAACTTTGTATGTATAGTCAAGAAAGTTACTAGTGTTTGCTTGACACTCTTCTATGACACAGCACCATCTGTTAAAGGAACTATGCATAAAGGCGACATTATAGTGGAGCATATCAAGATTAAAGACATGTTGGTCAATCCGCTAAATAAAGGACTTCAGCCACTTATTATTTAGAGACATGTATATGGTATGGGTTTATTAACATCCCTAAACATTGTTAGTTAGGGATAATTATATTTTCTCTTGATATAGTTGTACAAATTTCATGTATTGTGACAATACATAATTTTTTATATATTAATGATCATCATTTTGTCCTCAATCATACAGTTTGTTGTTTATCATCATAATACAGGTGAAGATCTTAAGACTTGTCTATAACTTAAGCATTTTAATGGCCATTGCATATATATATATAGATTAACTTTAATCATATATCTTCAGGACATATACAGATACTTTGACAAATCTATAGATTTATAATATATAAGGGATACAAGTGTTTAATCCTTTAAAGATTTTCTCTAATCAATTTAGCATTCAATAAGAGAAAACATATTTTTCTAATGCAGTTTAGCATAAAGTTTAAAAAAATTAAGAACAATAAGCGAAACAATGATATATTACATATATCATTGTAGTTTGTCACATTCTATTTTCTAATTCATGTTCGTAAGATATTATATATGCGTGATTATATTGGACCTAAGTCGCATACAACACATATATTTGATATTTTTAGTATTGAAAGTCTTACGGGACCGAATAATGAATTTTCATTATTTTTGAATCAAATGTTTTAAATTAGATGACCATTAAATTGATTTTCTTAGGAGCCAATTAGTTCACTTCTATTTTTTTATTATGGTTTTTAGTTTTAATTTTAGTTTTAGTTTTTTATTTTTAGTTTGTTTTTCTTTCAAATAAAAACAAAAACTTGTTGGTTGTTAATGTTAATATAATTATATTTTTACTACTGATGATAATTACATATTAGATAAAAATTAAATATAAGTTAAATTAAATTAATTAAATTTATTTTAATGTCTTATTTATTTATTAATAAAATTATTAATAAAATTATTTTATTTTATTAAAATAATTTATTTTTATTTTTATTTTATTTTTAGTTATTAAACCAATTTTATTTGAATTTTATATATTTTGAATATATTTTAAATTTAATTATATTTTTATTAGTAATTAATTTTAATTAATAGCATGGATGATGCATGGGCAGTCAAGTACATATCTATATTATTAAGTTGAAAATTTTCTCACGTGAAAGGCAAACTAAGCTTTGACATGAAGAATAATGAACAATGTATACAATTATTGTGTCCTTTTATTAATGATATCTAATTTGAGAAAATTGCATTTGAAAATGTATATAGTTAAAGCTTTTACAAAATTGCAGTTATGGCTTATACAATGTAGCATGTGTTTATTTAGTTACAGGTGAGCTCTTAAATTAATTTGCACTAAATACAAAAAGTATGATTATAATGGCCCATTTCTAGCCTATGGATGCCCATCTTGCAACATCCCACCACCATAGGGTATATACCCAAACTTCTAGGAACATTGATGGAATCAACAGTATTCCCAGCGGAAGCAACCCAAGATCAGAAATACATATACAGGCAAACCAAATACAAGAATCGAAATAAGACAAACCTGTTGAAGCACAGAATCACTAACTGATCTTCTTCCCATAAAAACTTTTTTCCGCAAATCTTCTTATCCTTACAGTCTTCTGTCATGTAACCTTAATTGTTTCTGTAACCCTTATTTCTAGGTGGGCAGAAAGAATGTATCATGTGTTTTCAAGAGAGTTTTCCAAAGAGATTTTTTGTTTTCTCTCTATGTTTTCCAAAATATCATTATGCCTCTTCGATAGGAAGAAAAGCTTATATATATCAAAAAACCTCTCCTTTCCGCATAAGAAGTTACCAATAAGATTATGCGGTTCGTAATTCTAAAACAACAGATTCTTTCTATTTAATTTAAAATAATATATTGCTTATTTAAATTACAAATGACACACATATGGTCCAAACAATTAAGGCACGACAGGGACTGCAGGGAAAAATTAATAAGACTAAACTTATAATAAGAATCTATACAGGACCAGTATATTCTTATTATAATTAATCATAAATTATTCCATTAAAAATTTATGATTGAACTCCTTATTAATTTTAACTTTTCACAACATAATAAATTATGTTCCCCATGTTAAGATTACAGATGCTTGTCAAATAAAATAAATTACTAACAATTTATTTAAATAAGAATTTTAATCTTTAAGATTGTCGCTCAACTTATTTCATGTGTTGGATTAAAAATCTACCTGTAGGGTTTACACAACGAAACCTTATAAGCTTACTTAAAGTGCATCATCATTCTCTATACCGAGATATGGATTCCATCATTAATTAATATTTCACAAATACAAATTGCCTTTGCCCAATTCACGGAGTATTATTTTCCCGATAATTGAAACTTACTCTTTAATGAATTAAAGCACAAGACAATGTATATTTGTTTATATGAATTAAATGAAGATTAAGAACGTAAATCTTATTTCTAATGTCCTCAAGAATATGTTTTAATCGTCAGTATAAAACAACCATTCTCAACTTGGTCTAGCTAGATACATACAAAATGTATTAACACATTTTCATATTATGCAAATCTCCAATTGAATACAATTCAATAATTGTTCAATGAAAAACATCTAAAGATTATACTATTACATTTGCATGGTTAATAGTATATATCTATCAATCTCCCACTTAGACTCGTAACCATGCATCTATTATTTTAACTCCCAGTCCTTCCACGTGACTATCAAAAGTCTTTGCTGGTAAGCTCTTTGTAAAAGGATCAGCCAGGTTATTTTCTGATACAATCTTCACGACCACCACATCACCCTTTTGAACTATGTCTCGTATCAGGTGATACTTCAGCTCAATGTGTTTTGCCCTTTTATGGCTCCGTGGCTCGTTCGAGTTTGCAACCGCCCCACTATTGTCACAATAAAGTGTAATAGGCGATCGAACTACTAGAACCACACCCAGATCCATTATGAAGTTCCTAAGCCGTACAACTTCCTTGGCTGCCTTAGAGGTTGCCACATATTTAGCTTCCATGTTGGAGTCTGCAACATAAGTTTGCTTAATACTCCTCCAACTTATAGCTCCACCTCCCAAGACCAAAACATTTCCTGAGGTAGATTTCCGAGAGTCCTTGTCAGATTGAAAGTCTAAATCTATATAACCTATGGGTACAAGGTCTTCTAAATGGTAAACTAACATATAATCTCTAGTTCTTTTTAAGTATTTGATTATATGTTTGACTGCAATCCAATGTTCTCGCCCAAGGTTAGACTAATATCTGCTAACCATGCCAAAAACAAAACAGATATCAGGTCTAGTACACAACATTGCATACATGAGGCTTCCTATGGCAGAAGCATAAGGAACTACCTTCATACTCTCTATCTCTTCAGATGTCTTAGGACATTGATCCTTAGATAGAGCAATTCCATGTCTGAAAGGTAGAAACCCCTTCTTGGAATCCTACATGTTGAAACGAGCAAGAATAGTATCAATATAAAGTGCCTGTGATAAGCCAATCATCCTTTTCTTGCGATCTCGCATAAGCTAGATCCCAAGAATATGAGCAACTTCTCCCAAGTCCTTCATATCAAAACGCTTAGAGAGCCAGTCCTTGACAGAACTTAACATACCTACACAATTTCCTATAAGCAAAATATCATCCATATATAATACCAGAAACACTACCTTTTTATCATTCCACTTCTTATACACACATGACTCATCATGACATTAATCAAAACCAAAAGTTTTGATCGACTGGTCAAAAAAAAAATCCAAGACCTAGATGCTTGTTTAAGTCCATAAATGGACCTATTCAATTTGCATAGAAAATGTTCTTGGCCATTAGCAATGAAACCCTCTGGTTGCTTCATATAGATGCATTCATCAAGACTTCCATTTAGGAAAGCTGTCTTGACATAATGCCTCCACTTTCAATGAACTCAAAAAGTCCATCTTTGAACAACCTAGAAATTCTATCTAAGTTAATATGACCAAGCCTTAAATGCCAAAGATAAGTGTTATTGAATTCAATAGGACATTTTCTTTTTAATGGTATATGACATCAAAGTTATTTACTTCAGAATTAAGTTACAGCTCAGGTGTATCTTTAAGAATAAATAGATCATCCATTAAGGAGCTAGAACAAATTATTTGTTTTCTAAATTTAATAATGACATAATCATCATAAAATTCATTAAAACAATCCGAATATCTGTTCTTACTCAAACTAGAAACAGAAATTAAATTCCTTCTAATTGAAGGAATATACTAAACATCCCTTAACATCAATGTTCTATTATTCTTAAAATTTAAAGTAACATTCCCTACAGCTAAAACTACAACTTTGGTGCCATCTTCCAGAAATATGCTTACTTCTCCTTCACTTAACTGGCGTGTTACTTGAAACCCCTGCAAAGAATTGCAGACATTATTAGTGGCACCTGAGTCTACACACTATTGGAGTGTAGTCAATACCGCTAAACAAGTTTCAATAACCAGTAAATAAAAAAGAGATGTACCTTGCTTTTTCTTAGCTATCCAGGTTGGACATTGCTGCTTCCAGTGACCTGGTTGCTTACAGTGAAAACACTTGCCTTTGGGGTTTTTCACAGCACCATTCGCACTAATAGCTGCACCATTCTTTTTAGGCTTAAACTTGTGAGTCTTTTTTCTTGTTACCCTTTTTCTGGGCAGATGAAGAACCTCGCTCAACATTAAGCACAACAGGTGCAGCCCCTTGCTTAATAATAGTCTCAGCAGCTAGTAGCTCATTCAGCAACTTAGATAGAGTAAAATCCATCTTATTCATGTTATAATTCAAACGAAACTACTGAAAACTAGCTGGCAGAGTGTTCAAGACCATCTCAATCTAAGTAGCCTTGTCAACATCAGCACCAAGAATCTCCATGTCATCATAAGACTTATCATCTTCAAGACATGTGGTCTAACAGGAGTTCCTTCCTCCATTTTAGAAGTAAGAATCTCCCTACCTAAATGCATTCTGTTTGGCTGCACTAGTCTGGTCTCCAAACATCTCCTTAAGATTCTCTAAGATGTCATAAGCTGTGTACATCCTTTGATGCTGATATTGCAAAACATTTGACATAGATGCCAAAATGTAACATCGCGTCATCGCATCAGTTTTAACCCATTTCTGTTAAGCCTTGATAACCTCTTTAGAGGCACCCTCACCGAGTTTTTCAGGACACACCTCACTAAGCACAAACTTGTACTCTTCAGCAATATGCAAAATGTCCAAATTCCTTTTCCAGTCCACATAGTTAGGACCCTCAAGCTTGTTTTGGGTTAGGATATTGGCTAGGGGATTGAAAGATGTCATATTGAATTGAGATTAAGTATAATATTAATATCATATTTTCTAAATTTTAACACATAATTGAATAAAACAAATATGACCTTAAAAGTCACTTATGCATATCTGACATTCATTAACAACAATCTCGATGGGAGAATTAAATGAACCATATGTCATGTATAAATAGTAAAATAACTGACATGCACTACCTGTAACACCCCATTCCCGCCGGACCCGAACCCGATATCGATGGTGATATCCGAATCCGTGCCCCGCGAGGGTGACGTGTCACATCACTTAACAATTAAAACTCGGTATACATTTTTTTTAAACCATCGACATCATGTACAGAAAATCAAAGACTGGAGTCTTCACTTTATTTAATACTCATTTGGTACAGACACAATACTATCAACAATAACTTTTATTAGCCACATGGGCCCATTTAATTTTCAAAATACAATCATTTCTCTTTCTCAAAATTGTTACAAATCGATTACAAATAATAAAACATTTTTACAGAACATACACATACACTCAGTGACAAGTAAAGAAAACCATTGCAGACGCGAACTGATCCCGACCTCTATCCTTGACTTGTGCGCAGTAAGTCTACTCCCGTTGCCTAACGGGGTATTCCTCTGTATCCTGAAAAATAATTGCAAATTTTGGGT
>JANZXR010000005.1:41019926-41040051 GCA_027575705.1 Erythroxylum echinodendron | reverse complement strand
TCTTACCGATTTATATTACTTGTTGACGGGGTGCGCTTGCCTCTAATTGGTCTAGATAGAATTTAATTTATATTGTTCTGTTTAGACCGCAACACCGCTCCTCCAAACCAAGCCATTATAAGGTATACATATATTTGTATGTGTGAGTTCTAATAAGTCAGAAGCATGAGTTCACACATTTTTTTTATTTTGGTCAACTTACCTTGCAACAGTCAATATATATTTCCAAATCATCATAATCTAGAGTTGGAAGAATGTTATCCTTAACCAATCTCTCAACTCTATCTTTGGAAATATGACTCATCCTTTTATGTCACGACAGGCATGACTTTTCTTTTATCAGATTCTCTTTTTAGTGACCTGTTCGGTAATATATGAAGAAACATGTATCTTGTTAGGGGTAAAAAAATTCAATATAAGTCATGATAAGAAGGTAGTACCAACATATTTTTCATTGAAAAAGAACTTTACAACAGAATTTTCAATTATAAACTTATAACCTTATTTATCTAAAATAGATATAAAGATCAAATTCTATCTAAAAGAAGGGATAGAAAATAGGTCATTTAATATAGACTTGAACCCTGTATCATTATTCAAACAAACATCCCCTAAAAAGATTACATTAACTTCATCGTTATTGCCCACAATTTATTTTTCCTCCTTCATATTCGATTTTCTCTTTTATATGAATCCCTACATTATGGAAGACACATGATTAAAGGCTTCATTATCTAGCCACCAAGAACTTGATGTAAAAATGGCTAGATTATACTATTGTATCACATTATCTATGACGCTACTTGATAGTTCTTGCCTTTCTTTCTAGGTTTAATACTTTTAGCATTCCAACTTTTTATGTCCCTTTTTCTTATAGAAGAAACACCTCATACTCTTTACAACATCCCTAAGACCTCTATTGACCAACATCTACATGTGGAGGGAATTTAGACTTACTTACCTTTAAATTTATGGACTTTACCTTTTCCTTCTCCTTGGTTACTATTAAGGTTGTATGAGTTGTATTCTTCAGCTTCTTTTCTTTATCAACACAATCGGTGTGATTAGTACATTTATATCCCAAGCTTCATTATGAGAAATCTCTATGGTAAGTAGAATATCAAACTCTTATGGAAGTGTATTCAGAGCTTGGTGAACTATACAGCATTAGGAATATAAATGTTCAACTCCCTTAGCTTAGTTTGAAGGTCAACCACCCTAATTATAAACTCCCTCACTTACTATTTTTGTATATTTTATATAATATAATTCCTTTAATAAAGTACCCATTTCAACATTAGAAGGTACCTTATACCTCTGCGAGACATTATTGAGGAAATTCCTAGTTATGTTCGTGCCTGACCTTCTACTTAATAGATTGTCTAGTATAGATCTCTTTATCCTATTTGACCTTTTTCAGGATACATATGTTGATCTTTTAGCCTTCGAGTTGATAGATGTAGGTACAAATGACTTATCTTTGACCATGACTATGTAGATATTTATCATCCCTAGCACAAATTCATCTTGCTTATATTTCTTAAAATTGAAACTAGTAGGAGTTTTAAGAAAATTGAATTTGATTTGAGCTAAAGATAATAAATAAGCCTACTAAAAGATATGATTAAATGAATTAAAATCTAGTAAGTAAATTAGGTCTTTATCATAATGGGCCGATTATTTATTAAACTTGTGATAAAGAGACTCAATAAAGTTACTATTTTAAAACTGTCGTTGCATACTTAAATAAGTTCGTGAACATACAAATTCTCTGCTCTTGTTAAAAGATTTACACATTAAAAAAGATAAAAATATTAATAACATAAATATACCATTTGAGAAACTTGTTCAGCTTATTCAAGTTGACTAGTAAGTTATTTATTGGCAAATAGATAATAAAATAAAAAATCTTTGGATAATCTCTATTTATATAAATTTATGGTTAATCAATCACTTCATCTTATCTCTAATAATACTATTAAGGCCATCTCCAATGCACCTCCAAAATGGAGGAGAAAATGCCGGTAGATTGGAGTGAATTTTTCCTCCATTTTGGTGTTTCTCCTCCATTTTGGAGGGATACGACAGTGCCACAACAAATTTGGTGTTCTTTCATTATTTATTTTTTTATTTAAACAATATTTCAATATTTTCATTATTGAACAATTTCTTGCCCAGTATAAACAAATCAAGAACAAAATTATGTATATCGAATTAAAAAATGCATTAATATAACATTTATAGGAACAATCTACTAATTCAGAGGATTAGTAGATTATGTTATGTTTATTTTCGGTGGTGATATTATCTTTTATTTTTTAATGTAATGAATGTTCTGTGCTTTTTTTAATGTTAAAATATTTTTTATTTATAAAATTCAATAAAATTTGATGTTTTATATTACGTAATTATATTGTCATTTATTATAATTAAATAATATAAAATAGTACAATATATCTCATATATTATTTCATTTAGTATTATTTCATTTAGTATTATCAAATGACAAATTATAGTTTAATTGAAAATTTATTATTTATTAACATAAAATACAGGAATTAAAATATTATGAATAAAAATATACACACAAAAAATGAAAAGTAAAAAAGAATATGCTAAGAATAATTTTTTTTAAAGTATAAAAAATAAAATTGTAAATTGAATTAAAAAGTATTATAGTATCTCTAAAATTAAAAAAAAAAAACCTCCAATCCATTTGAGAGGTATAGGTCGAAGATACCCAAAATACTTTAAAACCTGCTGCTGGAGCCACTCAAATTAAAATGAACACATAGTAAGAAATAACGTACTTACCCTAAAGGCTGAAGAGGGCGAGTACGGAAGATGGTCGATGCAGGTTGTATGTATAGAACAGGTTGAAGTCTCAGACGTGGTCCTTGGAGGTCGAACCATCGCCACATATATAGGGAGGAGCAATGGTGCAGATAAAGGAAGGATGAGGAGGTCAGATTATGAGACCTTTTCCGTTCTCCGACGCTTCCACTCGGTTGTTGATTCTCGGCATTTGACCCATAGTTCTGCGGCAACAAAACTAGTTATAATGGAAGACTCGTATTCTGCATCTCCTCTGTATCCCTCCTCTTTAATTTCATTTTTCAATATTTTTAGTGTGATTTTGATCAAGAAATTAAAAGAGGAAGAAAAAACTTATCTAATGTAAAGACACATGGATTTTGAATTCATTTTTAAGACCCGTCATGTTCCACGTAGCAGGACACGTGCAAGACACCCACTACTTATTACAAATCACGCAACGTTTTCTTAACTTAAATCACTCACTGCTTCGTCAATTTCTTTGCTTACGTGACGATGTGTCGAGCTCGCGTTCTACACGTTGCACGTAACGAGCTCACCCATGCACAACGTGTCACGTTTTGGGCACTCGACTTGGTGAGCAGACGAAAATTTATATATTAGCTAAACTCAAAATGAGAACGACCTGGGAAGTCACAGAAATCCTTTCAAGTGAATTAAACACAGTGTTTCTTTGTCTGTGTGGGGTTTGTTGATTGTTGGAGTTGAAGAGAAATGGCGTCAAGGAAAGAAAAGGAAGAGAGAGCTGAAGCGGAAGCGTGGCAAGCAGCTTATGATCTAAGGGACGCTAACCGAGAAAGGGAATACGAGGAGCGAGAAAAGATGACAAGTGACAGTCCGCAGCAGCAAGAACAAAGACCAGGCGTCGTTGGGTCTGTCCTAAAGGCGGTCGCTGATACGTTTGGCCATGCCAAAGAAGCTGTAGTAGGAAAGGGTCAAGAAGCTGGTGAGAAGCTCGGAGACTATAAAGACTATACAGAAGATAGAAGTAGGGATTACAAAGACTACACAAGTGGGAAAGCAAAGGAGACAACAGATGCAGCTGCGAAGAAGATGGAAGAAACGGAAGAAGGTGCAAAAGATAAGGCGAAGGAGACCAAAGAAGCGACCGAAGGGAAGTTGGAGGAGTATGCAGATAAGACAAAAGAGGCGAAAGACGGTGCAAAAGAGAAGCTGAATGAGAACACGGATTATGCAGCTGAGAAGGCTAGAGAGACAAAAGAATCAGCCAAGGGGAAGGCAGAGGAGTATAAGGATTACGCTGCTAAGAAGGCGAATGAGACAAAGGAGAAACTGGGTGAGTATAAGGATTATGCGGCGGAGAAAGCAAAGGAGACCGAGGAGTCTGCCAAGCAGAAGGCTGGAAAGACCAAGAACAAGGTCGGCGAATACAAGGACTATGCAGCAGATAAAACAAAGGAAACAAAAGATTCTGCACTGGAGAAAGCTAATGAGTACGAGGATTATAGTGCGGAGAAAGTAAAAGAAACCGAGGATTATACAAATGAGAAAGCCAAGGAGGGAAAGGATAGTGCAGTAAGCAAGCTTGAGGAGCTTAGGGACAGCGCTAAAGATGCTGCGAGGAAGGCCATGGACCTCTTTATTGGTAAGAAAGAAGAAGCTAATGAGAAGGCTGCAGAGACTGCAGAGGCAACCAAGGTTAGTCTTTCATCAACTCCTAGTCCATTATACTCGGAAATATCTGTCTTCTTGCACCGAGATTGAGCTTTACTTTAGCTAGGGTTAGTCCCCTTTTACTCATAAGGCTCATTCTGGTCTCAAGTAGCAGAACTTGCTATATTGTTCAAAATGAAGAGAATGACAAGAATAGGAGGACCAACATATATAGAACAAGTTTTAACAAGTATTGAATTACACCTTTTACTTGAAAATTCAGGAAATTTTGGGTGAGTCGGAGGAGGAAGCAAGGAGAAAAATGGAGGAGTTGAGGCTCCACGGGGATGAGAAGTTGGACAAGGGTATCGGCAAAGAAGAGGAGGTAGTGAGGATACCACTTGAAGGCACGCTCCCAGGTTCGGTGGCAGCAACTTTAAGGGAAGCGGATCAGATGGCTGGTCAAACTTTCAACGATGTTGGACGGATGGAGGAAGAGGGTGTTGCTCGCCTGCAGTTAAGGCGAGTGGATCCTGATGACAGGCAGTGATGACGGTTTTCCTGATATCCTTGTGTTTCTGTCTCTTTCTCTTTCGAAACAAAACAATCAGTGTTTGACATTTTGTGGATCAGTCCTAAATGTTTGTAAGTTGAGTTCCCATGTTCTTTGGGCCTCACTTGAAATTTGGGTAACCCATTATCGTACATTTCTTGCATCGCACGCTCTAGTATCCGGGACTCGTGAGCTTTCCTAAAAGTCAATTAAATGAAACCAATGCTTCCACTATTGTTGCTCGTGAAATTTGAGCTGCCCAACTGCAAATGAGTAGCGATAGGTGAAAATACCATTTTCATGGGTCCGTAACATCGTTGGAGTGATTAAAAATTTGTAGCTAATATACCATTTTCATGGGTCCATATCATCGTTGGAGTGATTGATCTATCTAATTACATCGACCATTCAGGCCCTGTGAGTTATGATGAGAAAAAACACAAGCTTTGTGTAGCCTTGGGGGTTTAGTTTATGAAGAAGTAAATTAAGCAAATAGTAAATAAACAAGGTTTCTAGGTTATATGCTAGTTCCTACTTGGTAAGTGAAATTAAAGGATTAACTAGATGGAGTATCATTAATCATTAATCCCGGTACGTACCAATTACGTGACCCAATATTAAATTTAATTTTCAATTAACTCATGCTACTTTCGTGTTACTGAAGAACAACGAGATTTGAACAGAGTTCAGGAAAAAGAGGTGGGTGTAATTTAAAGCATAAACATCAAAGATGGGTGATAGACAGATACCAACCTTCAAGACATGTAACATTAATTAGAACGTCTTAGGGCAAAAAAACAGGAGTTTTTTGGTGTGATTTATTTTCATCGTGTTAATCACAGATAGGTCGTCTACAAGTCGGACTACTTGAACAATCGTATATATCAACACCTGGCTTGCATATTATGATCTTAGTTGAGTCAGTCAATGTGTGTAAGGATTTTTCACATGTTGGGTAATTATTTTGTCAAATAGTGATCGAGTGGATGCATTAGCTGAGCTCGTGTGCGGGTTGTTGACAAGTATTAATGGGGTTTTTGGTCATGTATGGCAATTATCATGGATTAGAACCAGTGTAGACAATTAATTTTACTCTTTACTGGCTAGTAGTTGCTATCATCGAAACTAAAAATTCAAAGCGACATAATTTATTTTTGGCCTCTTTTGGGTTTCATCGAAAGTTACTAATATGAAGACACGCTAATATTATTACTAAACAAGATTCAGATGGTGTATTTATATTCCACAAAGATAGCTTCTTCTAAACTAAGTAAAATAAAGAAAATAACCTATTACTAAGAATATATCAAGAATAAAATGGTGGTTCCAAGTCAAACAAACATCCCATAAAAGAAAATTAAGGTTGTGTCTTAGTGTATTAAGACACTGGTTGAGGCCACACGTTGGGAGGATAAGAATGCAAAGACATATGTCTTTAAAATTTCCCTATGCGTCTTTCTCAACGAGTGTATATTTGGACCATGGTGAGTCTGACCCTTTGTAAAGACAAGGACCACGTAGGTGTTATTATCATTATTATTTTCAAGATATAATACCTTAACAATATTTTATTGAATATATATATATATATTTTCGCCATAGATGACATTTTATTATGTAATTCACCCACAGAAAATTTAAAATGTTGACCATAGATTTCCTCCCTTGAACGAACAAGAAAGTTTGGTTGCCAATAGTTTATGTTGTAAAAAAAAAATCATAACCCATTAATTTGCAATTGATTAGCTTTGATTATTTGTATATATATATATTGGGCACTCTCTTTCTCTTAAGAAGTTGACTTGGTCAGAAGAAGTAAGCTTGTTCTAGTGGTATTACACATGCAATGATCTTGATAAATCTTGTAACATTATATTTTGACTAAAGCTACGATTATAATTAATTAACAATGTATAAACATTCTGGTAGTCGAGAAAAGAAGGGAACGTTATTGTATATTTCATTCATCTTTTTGTCCAAGGGCATAATCTTAAGAGAAATTAATCGGTCACCAGCTCTAACTACTTGTAATTCTTTATGGTCACTAGATCTTCAAACGGATGGGCAATTTGAAGCACTAAACAAATGTTTAGAAATGTACTTGTGATGATTTGTGTTTGACAATCCAAAGCCGTGGGTTACTTATTTAACTTAGGCTGAATGCTGGTACAATAGCTCTTTTCAGACAGCTATTGGCATGACTCCCTTCAAGATACTTTATGGGAGTGAACCACCATCAATCATTCCATGTTCTTTTCAAAAAGACACTCCTCTTGACATTTGGGAGCAATTGCAGCTTAGAGATAAGGTATTAAATAATCTTAAACTTCGGAACTGTTTGGTTCTACTTCTGTTTTTTTGTTGTAGTTTTTAGTTTTTGTTTTCAGTTTTTTATTTCTATTTTTTTAAATAAAAACAAAATCCTGTTTGATTGTCAATATTAATGTAGTTATATTTTTAGCACTAATAATAATTAAATATTAGATAAAACTTAAAGATAATTTTTATAAAATATTTATTTAATCTCTTATATAATATTTATTAACAAACTATTAATAAAATTACGTTATTTTAATAAAATAAATAATTTAAAATTAAAATTTTATTTATAAATTAATGTTTATTTGAAATATATTTTAATTATTAAATCAAATTCTATTTAAATGTTTAAATATTTTAAATTTATTTATATTTATTAATAATTATTAAAATTTAATTACATATAATTTAATTATGAAAATTAAATAAAATTAAATTATTCATATTTTTATTGATAATTAATTTTAATTTATTAAATATATAATCTTGAATTAAATTATTCATAATTTTTATTAATAATTAAATAATATATATTTAAATGATGATAAATCAGATTATGAATAAAAACAGAAACAGGAAACAAAAACCACTTTTATGGTTTTCATAATTTTTGAAAACTGGAAGAAACCAAAACTAAAATCTCAAACAAACATGTTTTTTTTTACTAAATTTGAAAACAAAAATAAAAAACCAAAAATAAAAATGGAAACAAACAACCCCTTCATTTACAACGAGCTCAACAGCGTATGTGACATTTTGTTGACAAAAATCATACTGAGCTCCAATTTCAAGTGGTTGACTATGTTTTTGTCAAGTTGCAACCTTGTAAATAAGGTTCTCTGAAAATCTAGCGAAACTAGAAACTCAGAGGCTTGCTCTTCTTCCAGAAGCAAAGATTCACTTTGTTTTTCATGTGTCTCTCTTGAAGAACTGTGAAGGCAATCCTGCAATTCACTATATTCCACTACCATTAGCAACTGCCTCTGAAGGGCTACAAATTCAGCCAATAGAATTTATGAACATTCACCAAGTTCGAGTTCAGGACCACTAGGTACCCCAGGTTCTAGTTAATGATCAGTAGCCAAATTTGCACTTTGACAAGGTGATTTTCAATGTGGAGGGAAATGTTATGCTTAAAAACAAAATTGGTTCAAATGTGGCAAGTGGTCCTAAGAGAGGGGATGAGATTTTCTGTACCTACTAAATGTATGAATGAGATCTCGTAGAATAGAATTGATACAAGGTAGTGGGTACAGAGGATCTGGTTCTCTAAGAGAGAATAGTTGGCACATGGTCCAAAAGGCTTGTACCAGCTAACAAAATTCGTTAGGCGTAGCATAAGGGCAAGAAAGATTCCCTTGTGTCTTCGTGAATGAGAGAATATATGGTCACTTTAGGTAAATAGCAGGGGGTAGAAAATATTGACATGGATGTACCCTCGTCTGCTAATTTCTTTCCTTTCTGTGTTGTTTGCTCTTTCTAGAATCTCCATCAGTAATTATCTTCTTTTCCTTCTTTGTGAAACTTGTAAAGAATTATTTATCAGTTATCAGTTAACGTTTTTCGTTATAATTAGTCTTAGTATCGTTAAAGTTAGTTAAACAGTAGTTTTCTTTTCTTTAGATTAGTCGTGCATGTATATAGTAATGAACAGTGAACACTTTTGATACGTACGTGAATATATAGAAAGTTCACGCAGTTTTACCTCTTCTATACGATAGCAAAACTTATTCATGGTATCAGAGTCAAACACGATCCATACTGTTTGTGGTTGAGTTTTGAAGGAGTGATGGGGAAGCGATTGTCGGTTGCCGATGACTCTCAGAATGATTGTTTACAGCTATAATTCCGATCATCCTGGTACGATGCTTGTTACTGCTCAATTGACTGATATGAATTTTTATTCTTGGAGTATTTCCATTCGCAATTCTCTAGAAGCTAGGGATAAGCTTGGTTTTGTCGATGGTACTCTACTTCCACCATCTTGTGAAGTGAAGTACAGACGATGGCGCAAAGTGGAATGTATGGTGAAACAATGGATTCTTAATTCGATTTCTAAGGAGATTTCAGAATCGTACATCACCTGTCATTCTGCTAAGGCCTTGCGGGACAAGCTTGAAGAAGTTTATGGAGAAAACAATTTACCGCAATTGCTCCAAGAGCAGAGGGAGATTAGTTCTATTGAACAAGGTAATTCTTCGGTTACTGCTTACTACAACAGAATTAATAGATATTGGGATGAATTAGGGCAACTTATGCCTATACCAGTGTGTAGTTGTCAGGGATGTCATTGTGGAGTTAATAAGAAATTAGTGGATATGGAAAATGCTAATAAATTTATACAGTTTTTGATGGGGTTAAATTCGTCTTATGATCATATTCAAAGTCAAATCCTGGCACAAGATCCACCTCCATCCGCAAGTAAAGCTTATTCTCTTGTAATGAGAGTTGAGAAACAGAGATAGGTGAATATGATGCATGAGGGTGCAGGAGCTGTAGCAATGTTGGTAAAAGATGGTAAAAATAGCAAGAAAGAAACTTTGACTGCAGACAACATGAACAGATCTAGTATTAAGAGAAAAGACAATATAAAAAAAGAAGACAAGCGTTGTGACTATTGCGATTTGGATGTTCATGAAAGAGATACATGTTTTAAATTGCATCGATATCCAGAATGGTATATAGAATTGAAGAATAAAAAGAGAAGGTTTAGGAAAAGGGCAAAAAAAAGGGAAACCTGTTCATATGGTTGAAGTAATTGAGAAGGATGTGGAGAAGGGATCCGATATACAAAGTGGTTCATAATCACTTTCAGCCTTAATTCAGCAGGAGCTCGCAAAGATACTAAAAGGGAATCAATCTGGGGAGTCTCATCTCTTGAATTTGATACAAAATGAATTTGCAGGTATGTCAATCTTGAATCCTACTCTTAAGTCTATCCAAACATGTGGGAATTGGATAGTGGATTCTGGTGCTACTTCACATATCTGCATAGATAAGAATCTGTTTCATTCATTGTTACTTGTAGAAAAAGTCACGAAGTTATTCTTACCTAATGGAGAGGTGAATGATGTCAAGTATAGAAGAGTAATAGTTTTAAATGATAAAGTGACCTTAAAATCAGCTCTTTTCGTTCCTACTTTCAGCCATAACCTTGTTTCAGTCAACAAATTAGCCAAACAATCTTCCTTCAATGCTCTATTCTATACTGAATATTGCTTATTACAGGACCAGAAGATTGAAAGGGCAGTAGCAAGGGGCAAGGTTTTTCAAAACCTATACTTTCTTGATAGCAATTCTTTTTTGTGTAATAAACCAGTTTGTAATCATACTTCTTGTAATCCTCCTCCTGCTCATGACGACACAAAGGATGAGCAAGTATGTAGCATTCAAAATAGTCTTGTTAATAAAATTTTGTGGCATAGAAGACTGGGACACCCATCTGATATTGTAATAAGACATGTTGCTGATTGTAGCAATTTTGTTAATAATGAAGATTTTTTGTGTGAAGTTTGTCCTCTTTCTAAACAAGTTAGAAGTGTTTTTCCAATCAGTTATACAAGAGCAGCTACGGTTTTTGAATTATTACATGTTGATATTTGGGGACCCTATAAAGACATTTCACTTTGTGGAGCACATTATGTTCTAACTGTTGTTGATGACAAAAGTAGATGTACTTGGATATTTCTAATGAGACATAAGGCACAAACTAATCATATTCTGGAGAAATTTCTTATCTACATCCAATGATAGTATGGTGGAACTGTGAAGGTTGTTAGGACTGATAATGAATCCAAATTTTTGAGTAGTAATACTCAAGAAGTGTTAAGCAGCAGGGGTATTGTTCATCATAAGACTTTTGTTTATACTCCACAACATAATGGTGTTGTGGAAAGAAAGCATAGACACTTACTTCAGGTGGAAAGGGCATTATTAATTCAATCTGGTCTTCCAAAGAGATTCTGAGGTCATAGTGTTTTACATGCTATTTACATTATTAATCGTTTTCCAAGTCAGATCCTCAATTGGAAGTCTCTTTATGAACTATTATCAAGGAAGCAGCCCAATTATACTGAATTGAAAAGCTTTGGTTGTTTGTGTTTTGCTGCTAACACTCAGTCACATAAGGATAAGTTAACGCCAAGGGCTTTTAGAAGTGATTATCTTGGTCATTCTCCAAGACAGAAGGGATACAATTTGTTTGATCTGCAAACAAAGAAATGTTTTGTTTCTAGGGATGTTTCTTTCTATGAGACTGTTTATCCTTTTAAACAGTCTATGGACACTAATGACCCTTCTATCAGCTCTATTATTTTACCTTCAATTGTGCAAGATGATCCTTTCCTGTTGACTTCTTCTGGTGTCTCAATTACAACTAGTGCAGATGTTTCTGTTCCTTCTTCAGATTCGGTTGCTTCTCCTTTACAGATGACAATTATTGGAGATTATGTAGAATATGATATTGATGAACCTATTATTCAAGATCCTACATTGCCACCTAGAAGAAGTGATCGAGAAAGACAGAAACCATCTTGGTTGAATGATTTTGTGTCCCAAGTGAGCATGCAACCTCCTTATCTGAAGTATTTAAATATGCAGTCCTGTTGCGATTATACTCCTAATACTTATCCTTTTACTTTGAATCCTGGCTTCAATCCAACTTATGTTGATTTTCTAGCTAATGTTTCTAGCATTCAAGAACCCACGTCTTATTTTCATGACAGCCAAGATCCTAATTAGATTGTGGCTATGAATTCAGAATTGGAAGCTCTTGAGAAAAATGATATATAGGAACTTACACCTTTACCCAAAGGCAGGAAGGCTATTAGTTCTAAGTGGGTTTACAAGGTAAAGTTGAAGCCAAATGGAGAAGTTGATAGATTTAAGGCCAAATTAGTGGCTAAGGGATATAATCAAGTTGCAGGGGTTGATTATCATGATAGTTTCTCACCAGTAGCAAAGGAGGTTACAGTGAGAATATTGTTTGTACTTGTGGCTGTGAAGAATTGACCTTTACACCAGCTGGACATCAATAATGCTTTCCTCCATGGATTCTTAGAAGAGGAGGTCTGTATGTATCCACTAGAAGGGTATTCGAAAGCAACTCCACATGAAGTTTGTAAGTTGAAGAGATCTTTATATGACCTTAAGTAGGCTTCTCGGCAATGGAATGTTGAACTCACTTCACAACTTCAACGTTATGGTTTTAAATAGTCCCAAAATGATCATTGTTTGTTTACTCTTTAGACTAATTCTTGTTTTTTGCTCATCTTGGTCTATGTCGATGATATGTTATTAAATGGCAATTCGGAAAGAGAAATCTAGAAAGTGAAAATGTTTCTAAATGCTGCTTTGATTATAAAGGATCTTTTTTATGCTAAGTATTTTTTGGAACTTGAAATTGCAAGGTCACCACACGGTATGTACATCAATCAGAGGAAGTATGTGCTAGATTTGGTTGATTCCGTAGGTTTAATGGGTTGTAAAACTGTGTCTACTCCTTTGCAGAAAGGGTTGATCTTGATAGAGAAAAATGGTTCACTCCTTGCTGATCTGCAACAGTATCGTCAGTTGGTTGGGAAGTTATTGTACCTGGGATATACACGACCAGATATTACCTTTGTTGTCCATCAGCTCAGCCAATTTGTTCAAGCACCTACAATGGTACACTGGAAGGCAGCATTACATGTCTTGCGTTATTTGAAGGGTAGTCCTTCTTTGGGGTTGTTTTATCCTACTGGTAATTCCTTTCTACTTCAAGCATATTGCGATGCTGATTGGGGTGCTTGTCATGATACCAGACATTCTGTGTCTATTTTTTGCATTTTTTTGGGATCTTCGTTGATTTCTTGGAAATCCTAGAAGCAGCCGACTGTTTCTAAATCTTCTGCAGAGGTAGAGTATAGGAGCATGGGTTCGGTTGTTTGTGAACTCCTATGGATCTCTTACCTTTTGTGGGATTTTCAAATTCCTGTTGATCTTCCTATTTCCTTGAGGTGTGACAATCAACACATTAATGCTAATCCAATATTCCATGAAAGAACCAAGCATTTAGATATTGACTGTCATATTGTTCGAGAGCAGCTAAAAAAAGGGTTCCTTTCCTTATTACATACTTCATCCTCTACATAGCTTGCAGATGTCTTTACTAAGTCTCTTCCAGCTCCGGTATTTCACACTTTCATTGCCAAGTTGGGCTTGCATGATTTTTTCTAAGCTCCAACTTAAGGGGGGGGGATGAAGAATTATTTATCAGTTATTAGTTAACGTTTTTCATTATAGTTAGCCTTAGTATCGTTAAAGTTAGTTAAACAATAGTTTTCTTTTCTTTAGATTAGTCGTGCATGTATCTAGTAATGAATAGTGAACACTTTTGATACGTACATGAATATACAGAAAGTTCACGCATTTTTACCTCTTCTATACGATAGTAAAACTTGTTCAACTTGACGTATTACTGAATGAGTTTCTCATATCCTGGACAGTATTACTTGGCTAGTAATAATATCAACTTCAGTATCCCTGTAGTTGTTAGTATTTTAGTACATTTCAAGCATCGCCATAACACATAATGCTTAACCCAAATATTTTGGGTAGAAATAATCATTTTACGCTAGCAATTTAAATTAATTCTTATAACAAGTAAGACATATCAAACAAGTCGAGAAATTAGATTTTGTTTAGTATTTCTGAAAATTAGATTTTTGTAAGAGGAAATATCGTCTTATTCATAAGCTCTTGTCAAGCTAAGTTTGTTGGAAGCTTGGACGTATCTACTTTGAATATGATAAAGCAAAGGGTACCAGCAATTGTAGTTTATGCCAAATGTTAACGGGTGATATACTAATTATGTAGTCATAGTTAAGATAACAACTATCCAATGATAATAGCATATAATAACTCTTTTTACCGTTTAGCTGTTATAATTCATACTAATATGACTCGATACATACTTCCGAACTGGTTGTTTAAAGAATACAATTTGTTAGCTATAGCCTATAGATGGACAAAGGTTGTGACTCACTAGACTTGCGTAGTTCTCTTAAACAGGAAACTGTCTCGGTCACTTCTGTGGAGGAATTGTTAACTATACTCGAAAACATCCGCGGAGAAGAATGTCCCATAATGAGACCCGTGGCTTACTCAATTTTTTCAAAACGAAGTCGTTTTAAGAAAAATATATATGTCTAATTAGCTATTCTAATTATTTCCAATAAATTTTAGGATTGAACAATTAAACTTAACTTTTTTTCTGTAGTTTATTTTCTTTTTTTAATTTTATAACATGTACACTCTTTTACCTTATTTTAAAACTATTATTACATTTATATGCATGACCTTCTGACCGTACGATTGGATAAGATCATATTAATCTTACTCTACTACACCCAATATCAATTACAATCTTTTTTGTATTTCACATCTTTATTTTATAGTGGACTCATTAATAATTCCATTATCAACAATTCTTGAACGAGTGTCGTGCCGTCCATCAATAGGTTTTTAGCCATTTCATTAATAGAAAATGTGGGCCCATTGGTCATTGTCATGAAAAGATTTTCGAAATTTGGATAGGCTGACGGGTCAGAGGATGCTTGTGGAGCATTTGGCAATCACCATTCACCATGTTTACTCCTGATTCCATCCTTTTGGGCACCTCTCCAAAGAATGCAAAATCAAATTTTCTTTAATTACTACTCCACTGATATGAATATATTAAAAGTGTGACCATAGTCATTCGTTGCAACGGTGACTAGTTTTATTATTAAAATATTCTCAATCAGACCGAATTATTAATTTGACCGATTTAACCGTAAAAATTTTAAAGTATTTAATTTTTCAGTTCAATTTTTAGTTTTTTTTGTTCAATTTACTTTAATAACTCAGGTTCATAAAAATCAATTAATTAATTAATTAATCAATCAATTTTATTAAATTAATATATTCTTATAAACTAAAATAAATAAATTAATATTTATTTAACAATCTCTTTTTTTAATTAAACCTCAAATTTTTCAAAAGGTAAGAATAATCTCTTCAATTATATTTCAAGTTTTTTAATTTTATTTAATCTTTAGTTAGTTTTATAATGGTCTAATATTAGTTGAATCTTTTAAACCTTAAACTTTTGGACAGTTTAATCTTTAGTTCAGTTTTTAAAATATTGATAATATACTAAAATGGATAAAACAAATGTGATATTGGTATATATAATTTATGGGATAAAATCTATGCCTCTTAATGTGAAGATTGAGCATACAATTTATGGGGAACTTCTTGTTTGATTAAATTAGAATGTTTTGGTGTTTTTTAATAAGAAATATAAACAAACCATAAATATATAGATTTATAGTGAAATTACTCAAATTAGGCCACATAATCCACCGTTCAGTTATTCCCTTTTAAAAAACATTGACTAATATTTAGTAGTAATGCCGTAAAGTTACAGGACATTGAGAAGGTAAACTAGGGGTGACCATTCATTGACGTATAAAAACGACAACACGGTCCTTCCCTTCCGTGCTCAGGTTTTTGTCTTTGCTTTCATTATTGTGTTTGGGTCTACTTATAATCTTGGCGAGCTCCAAAACAACACCAAACAGGGTCGTGTTAGAGAAGGAAAACAAATAATTCTAGCAGGCATAGAGGTTTTTGGTTCTGTTGTCGTTCTCGGGTATCTCCTTGTTTTTTAACTTGTTTAACTCTAGAGGCTTAATGGCCACAAAAAGATTGGTTCTTTATCTGCTTTGCAGTTTTTCTGTGGCCGTTCTCTCCGTTTTCTTCATCCCTGAGCCCAACAGCAATGCCCTGCCTTACAACTCCAATCTTTCCAACTCCTTACGTGTGTCCACCACCGAAAGAGTCTGGCCAGTACGTCTTTCGCTTCCTCTTTTGTTTGGTTCGGTTTGATCGTTAATGGCTTTTTTTTAGTCGTTTCACTGATGCTGTGTATGTCTAGTTCATGTGAAGAAAGAATCTTGATGGTGTTCTTGGTGTTGCAGAAATTGGCGTTTAGTTGGAGGGCAGTGTTGGCGACTGTGATAGGATTTCTGGGATCCGCATGTGGAACCGTTGGTGGTGTTGGAGGCGGAGGCATTTTCGTTCCTATGCTCACTTTGATTGTTGGATTCGATACCAAGTCTGCTGCTGCTATTTCCAAATGTATTTTCAGTAATCATTCGTTAGCTTTTTGGTTTTCGTTTTGTTCGTTTATTTTATAATACAGTCTTCTGTCCAACACTTCTCTTGAATCTGTCATCTCCATAGAGCAGGAGATTGTGCTTATGATTTATTTTGTGTCTGTCGACTAGAATTTCGTAGAGAATGTTTCTTATAATTTTCTTTCTAGCTTTTAGACATGACCTTGGTGTTTACAACTTGGGCACATAATAGCTCAACTCAGATATCGGAGTTTTTCGTTAAAACGGTGTTACTTGTGGACTTGATGATGACTGTATTCAATTGGTGCAGGTATGATAATGGGAGCGTCAGCTTCATCAGTTTGGTACAACCTAAGAGTGCTCCATCCAACAAAGGAAGTGCCCATTATAGACTATGACTTGGCTCTTTTATTCCAGCCCATGCTAATGCTTGGCATCACCATTGGGGTTGCTTTGAGTGTTGTCTTCCCCTATTGGCTAATCACTGTCCTCATCATAATTCTCTTTCTAGGTACTGTCTCAGCAGGCTCTTTCTTTGTAAATATTGCTATTCAGTGATTGCCATGTTTATGCTGATGAAGGTCTGTGACCAGGAACATCTTCTAGGTCCTTTTGTAAGGGAATTGAAATGTGGAAGGAGGAGTCAATTCTAAAGGTAATCATTTCTGTTCCATTGACTTGGACATATAATTGGAACCGTGTTATACTCAACTATTCTGGAAATTTCAATGTCAAAAATACGCAGAAACAAATGGCCCGGCAAGAAGAAACTTTGGTGAAGTCCCACGATGAACGTAAGACTCACATATAAGCTATTTGTATGGAAGTTCCAAATACTGTCTTGAGTTTGGACAGTTTCTAATTTATTTTATTGTTGAGATGTGCAGTACTCATTAACACAGAATATGAGCCCTTGATTCCAAAAGAAAAGAAAACAGCAATGGTGATTCTACGACCTAACTGATATATTCTTCGGCAGTTACCATCCTCAGTTGTGATGTTAACTGAGTCCTTATTTTATTTCTTGAATTTTCAGCAAATAATGCGCTTAAACCTCAGATGGAAGAAACTTTTGATGCTAATTCTTGTTTGGGTTCTTTTCCTTCTCCTGCAAATCATCAAGGCAAGTTGATACAGGTTCTCTTCCGTTTGCTTTGGCCTCGAACAAATTACATAGATCATTCTTCTTATTCCTACCTGCTTTGCAGAACGACGTAGCAGTTTGCAGTACGTGGTATTGGGTCCTTTTCTGTTTGCAGGTGCCAACAATAGGAATTTGATTGCTCTCTTTCTAGTGGGATCTTCTCCATTTTTCTAATACTTGCCAAGTTAATAAATTTTGGTCCTCATAACTTGGGTTGTCTGTTGCAGCTACCGATCGCACTTGCAGTGTTTGGATATGAAGCCATTAAATTATACAAAGAACATATTAAGAGGATTAGCGTAGGCAATACAGAATCAATTTGTGAGGCTTCAATTGACTGGACTGCAATGCATATTGCATTCTGTGCACTTTGTGGCATTCTTGGAGGGACTGTTGGTGGCCTACTTGGATCTGGTGGCGGATTCATATTGGGTCCTCTTCTCCTTGAAATAGGAGTCATCCCACAGGTATAGTTGTCATTACCATTGTTTGACAGAATAAGAATCGTCAAGCTTATCGTTCTTGTTTCCATCCTTCCTGTCAAGAAGACAAATTTCCCTGAAGAATGAAACCTTTGTTCTGTTCAACAGGTTGCTAGTGCAACAGCAACATTTGTTATGATGTTCTCATCATCCTTGTCTGTGGTGGAGTTCTATTTGCTGAATAGATTTCCCATACCATATGGTATAGCTTTTAACCATCTTTTTAACAAAAAAGAAAAAGAATTTTCCAACGCGATGCAATATGAAGTTTGTGTGATCTTTGGATATGATGTCTTCTTGCAGCACTTTACCTCATGACAGTGTCAGTCTTGGCTGGTTTCTGGGGACAGTTTTTTGTGAGAAAGATGATTACAGTTCTGGGAAGAGCTTCGCTTATTGTATTTATCCTCTCCGGTGTCATCTTTGCCAGTGCAATCACAATGGGTAAATCCAATACTCTACTTGAAAACCTTTTCCCATAAGAAATGAATCGACGACCGCTTACCCAACAACGACCGTTATTAATCTTTTCTGCATTCTGGAAATGTTTTACAGGAGTCATTGGAATAGAAAGGAGCCTAATAATGATACAGAATCACGAGTTTATGGGATTCTTAGGAATTTGCAGCAGTCAATGATGATTGGCACCACAACAAATCACAGATAGTACATGAGGAAAGAAATGTAGATGAACATGTTGAGAAGCTATTGGCTTGGGTTGTTTGGAATAGGATTGGAGGCCAACACCTAGTTGACCTATATAAATAAATTGTGTCAGTTTGCTGCTCGTCTGTGTTCTGATCCCGACTGTGTTAGCTCCTCGCTGACACTGTACTGTCCAGAGCAACCTTATCACTTTATGATCGTAGTACATTTTTAGTTCTACCATTGTAATGAATGCTTAAGTCTTCTCTTCACCCTTTTAATTTTACCATAAATTACTATATTATCATATTCTTCTTTCTTCCTCTAAACATAGCAAAAATCTACAATTAACTTAGAACTATTGTAGATAGTACGTACTGCCTTTGTTCCATGTTGGAAGAAGAGTGCACACACAAGGGGATATGAATTTTAACTTCACTTCCAACATAATTAGGAGGTGGGAACCAAGTCATTCATACTTTTCTTTTTCTCTTTAGTTTACAAATTTAACCCGTATACAAATTGGTATGTTATTACTTAATGACAAAAAGGTGAGAAAATATCTAAAAGTGTTACCTGTAACTTGGCCACAATTTAGGCACTACCCGCCAATGTAGACTAGCTTCAAAGAAAAGACCAACTTGGAAATGGCAAGCAGAAGACTGAGACAGGAGCACTAAGACGCAATATCAGCATGTGAATTTAGTCAGCACAAGTTGAGCATAAAGGCCAAAGGTTCAATAGTAAGATCACATTCATACGTTATGCAGGAAGCCACCTAAATAGAAAATAAGTAGAGGAATGATCGTTCGTACGAAGCTCCACTTCCGTCTGGTAATAAATTATAGGCTGGCTTTGTTGCTGTCTGCTTTATAATTGAATAAGCCTGAACGTTTTGTACATAATAGACTGAAACAGATTCTCTTAACTGATGAAAGTGAGAGGCCGTCATTGCAAGGTGTGGTTGTGCATCGTTCGACAAAGAAGACAACTTCCAGCAGGACATGACACGTAGTTCATGTTCTGTAAGCATGTTTTCTAGGAATTTTGTTCCAGCATCACATGTTGGTTTGGAGGAGATTGAAAAACTTCCTTCTTTGTTGCTGGGAAATGGTCCCCATCTCCCTTCAACTTCTTGCAATATATGCGCGACAAGTCATTGTACATATACACTTGTCAGGCAAATGAATTGGCACCATTTCGAAAATGTTCAATTCAATAATTTGTACTTTACTTTTTTTTTTTTTTTGGATTACATTAGGTATCCCAGCTTAGCCAGACTAATCCTAAGCCTTTAAGACCCCACCCCAAGAACCCTAGAGGATGTAAATCTGGAACCCCAAGATCCCTCAGGTTCCTACGTAGCCTGTAC
>JANZXR010000005.1:41009217-41019826 GCA_027575705.1 Erythroxylum echinodendron | reverse complement strand
AGACGTCCGTAATTGATCCGATCAAGGAGCTGTGCCCAGGGGGCTAGAGGATCATCAATAGGACAAATTCCTATTTCGCCTCCTTTGACGTGACTCGAACTCAAGACCTCCTTTTTAAAGGAGAGCCTTAAGTAATAATTTGTACTTTACTTGGACACATTTGAAGGTGAAATCTATCTATAGCTACAACTCATTACTTTGAACCAAGTTTTAACAGTAATATGTAAAAGTACCTTAGGTATATATTTCGAATCGAATGTGAATGGGCAAAAAATGAAAAAATGCAGAGTATACCTGATTTTGGTTCTGTAACTTTAAACCAACTTTCGGAAGCCGAAACCAGCCCAAATTTACTGTCGTCTTCACGGGAATCTATCACCGGGACACGATCTAGGTATTTCTACAGTTTTCTCAAAATGTAAGCTCTCTTAACCGGTCAGAGAATCCTTATACTTATGATTGATATATGAGCAACTGTAGGAGACCTTAACCTATATATATAACTTCCATATCGAGCTTTCCTATCACAAGTCCGATATGGACACCAGATCCACAATAAAAGGGATCCATTTTCTACCCAGACTTCGACCCATTGATTCAGATCATTTATTGGGTCATTTTATTACCCTTATTTGGATTAAATTACGTAACTTAACCTATAATTTATTTAAAAACCAAATAATGCAATTAAATGTTGTCCAACTTTATGAGAAAGGACAAAAATGTCTAACAAGCTATGCTACTGTATTGGTCGACTAAGTTTAGAAACAAAACATTTGTTTCAAATATAATGAAAATCCAACATTTCGTCTTACAAGACTTTTAATACCAAAAAATATCAAATATATATGTCATGTGCAACATAGATCCAATACAATTACGAATATCTAATACCTCACTAACATGAATGGGAAAATGGAATGTGGCAAACTAGGATGATACCTTTATGATCTAATGCGTATCATCTTCGTTTGTAGGTCTCGATTTCTCCAAATTTATGCTAAACTGCAATTTTTAAACTGCATTAGAGAAATCCTGTTTTCTCTCACCGAATGCTAAATAGCATTAGAGAAAACTTGTTTCCTCTCACAAAATGCTAAACAACATTAGAGAAAACCTTTAGGTTCTCCAACTGAATGCTAAACCGCATTAGAGAACCTTTAGGAGATTAAAAATTTATATCCCCCTATTTCATGTGAAACTTTAAGGATATATTAGTATAAAACTGTATGCATCCAAATGAAATAGGCTCAAGGTCAATCTATATATATGTGCAATAACCTTTATATGCTTAAGATTGACATAAATCTTAAGACTTCCATATATATTATGACAATGTATGATAACATGTATTACTAAGGATAAATAATGATCATCTTTATTGATGAACCATCATACCATCATAATACATCAAAACGTACAAATGTACATGGAGCAAACGTGACGATCTTTTAACTAACAGTTTCTAAGGACTTCAAAACACCCATATTGTTTACTTGTATTTTAAATACAAGTAGGTAAAGTTCTTTAGTTAAAGAATCGGCTTATAGTTCCACAGTCTTTACATGCTCCAAACCTCAATGTCATCTTTTCGTATCAACTACGACATGGTCAAATATTTGACCTCAAAATGCTAAGAGCTTGTGATATTCAATGTTGTTATTAAACAATACATCAGCTTGATTATCACCTTACAACCGAATAGGTCTAGCCGCTGAATCAACCATAGACAATTCAGAAATCATATTTCTGAGGTCTGTGAAGTAGCCCCATAACATGCACTCTACATGCATGGTCGAGGAAATTACCCGTGTCTTCTTGACACTCTTCTACGACATTGTACCATCTACTACCTTCAAAACTGTAACCTTAAGTGAACTTTCGATCATCCGGACACATAGCTTAATTTGAATCTGAATTCCTTATGAGGTTTAGTCTGTTGAATTTTCTATATGTCAACACATAATCCTTGATTCCCTTTAATTATCTAAACACTCGCTTGATTACATTTCAATGGTCTACATTTAGGTTAACCAGATACTGATTAAACAATCAAACAGTAAATACAATATCCTTCCTAGTACATAGTCGAGCATACATTAGGTTATCAACCGTACTAGAATACGAAACATTTCTCATAAACTCTCTCTTACCTTATTCTTTGGATACTATCCAAAGATTATCTCTCACTATGAGAGATAAGTGTTACGACAGCTTTACAATTAACCATATTAAACCTTTGTAACATATACTTAATGTATGCATTCTGTAAGAGGTATGATGAGTGTTAACATCTGTCCCGATGAATCTAAATACCTAGGAAAAAAAAGGCTATGCCAAGGTCCTTTATGTCAAAGTTCTTCACTAAAAGTTGTTTAACCTTATACAACATAGTTAAGTAATTTTACGTTAGCAATATATCATCCACATGCAATAATAGAAAGATAATTTTGCTCCCTCTGACTTCATAGTACAAGCATCTTTTTTACTTTATTTTCCATGAAGCTGAAAAATGTAACAACCTCATCAACTGTAAGATATCACTTTTGGGAGGTTTAATGTAAATCATATATTGATCTGCATAATGCGCAAACCATGTCAGTTCTATCTGGATCCTGAAATCTTTTAGGTTGTACCATATAGACCACTTTATAAAGGTCTTTATTTAGGAAATCAGTTTTGACAACCATCTGATGTAACTCTATATCATCATGAGCTACAATTGCCTTAATCACTCAAAATGTATCCTTCGAGAATACGAGAGAAAAATAACGTTGAAGTCAACATTTCTCCGTGAGTGAACCATCAGGTAACTGAGCAAGTCTATAAACTGCTAAACTTTATCCTAAAATCATTTAGGTCTTCAACTTCATTTACAACTGACGATTTTGCAGTTCTGCTACAAACCTTATTATGCTTCATGGCTTGCATCTCTTTAGTCATTGCAAACCCACCACAATTCCACATTCTAATGTTAGAGTCCTGTTCACCTAATAGACTATGATATCAGAGGGGATAACAGGTCATCTCACTCTGGCGGATCTTCATAACTATATTAGATCTTATACTCTCAAGAACCTTTGTGTGTACAAATATGGGTTCATGTTCCTATACAAACAGGATATTAAGACTTAGATCCACCGGATCTAACTGTATGAGTGGCGGGTACATAATAACTATATTGTCCATCCTGTTATCATCCTAAGGGTCAAAGGGCCAACCATCATCACAGGCATTGTATTATAGAAACTTAGCTGTTTTTGATTCCACTATTCTAGTCCCTCCTTCTCTACAATGAGATATGTAACCTTTAGAGTAGTTAGGATATCTTACTAAATAGCAATGAGCATAATGAGCATGCAATTTTTCTTTATAAGGATTATACTATCTCGGTAGGGCAACCTTATACACGAATGTGTACAAGGCTAGATTTTGACACTTCTAGACAATCAGGTAGATTAGTCTTGCTCTGTATTGACTTCTTCAAGTCCTTTAGGTGCGGTTATAACTTTTGGCAACACACTATCCTGCTCAAGACTACCCGGTATAGTGAATCAAGTCACTATCCTAACTAATTTCATATATCTGGCAAACGGACCTTTTTAAGTCCTAAAACACCATGTTTGCCCCTATATTTTCCTCCATAGTCAAATCTGACTCTCTGAATGGATTTTTTCAATTGGTTCTCAACCTTGAATCTTTGAGCAAGAACATATAACTGTTATGGGAATAATCATCAACAAATGTTAGAGTATATTTTGAACTGCACAATGCAACTGTATAAGGTCTTTTGATATCTTTACATAGCAAACTTAACAAGTCAGAAGCATAAGTTGACCTTAATATCTTTATTAGTCAACTTACCCCTACAATTGTCGACACATGTTCCCAGATCATCATAATCTAGAATTGAAAGAATGCTTTTCCTTAATCAATCTCTCAACCCTAACTCTGAAAATGTGGGTTAAACTTTTATGCCACACCCTGTATGACTTTTCATTCATCAGAGTCCTTCATTTCATGACTTGTTTAGCAAGATACGAAGAAGCATATATCTAATTTGGGGTAAGATACATTCTATACAAACCATATGACAAGATATTTGTACCATTATGTTTTGCATTAAACACAAACAAAAGTATTAAATATAAAACGTCAACATTCTTATCCAAAGATCACATATAAAATGTGTCGTGTAAAAACCAAAATGAACCTTGCAACAAGGTTCAGTTCATACATTCCCTTTACAGATATTTCATCCACTTCTTCATTGCTGTCAACCATCAGTTTCTCCTTCTCTTTATTTGGTTTTACCCTAGATATGAAATCTTGCGTTGTGGAAGTACTTTGATCAGATGCTCCACTATATAATCACCAAGCCCTTAATGCGACTATCGTAAATCAGATTCATAAATTGACAAGCCAAGAAGTTATTTGATGATCACCGTCTTTCCTTCTAGGCCTTATACTGCTGGCTTCTTTATGTCCCTAGGACCTTCACCAGCACTGGATTGACCAACATCAGTATGTGGAGAAGATTTAGTCTTTCTACCTTTGATCCTAGTGGGTTTTATCTTTACCTTTCCTTTAGCTGCATCGAGGGCTGTAGAAGTAACAAGCTTGAGTTTCTCTTCCTCAGTTACGCAATAGGCAATCAAAGCATTGAAGTCTCATTCCTCATCCTGTGAATAATATGTCATCACCAGATTACTAAACCGTGGAAAGAGTGTATTCAGATTATGGTGAATTACGAAGGCATTAGGAAGAGGAATGTGTAGCATCTTTAGTCTACTGTGAAGATAGATTATTTTTGATATATACTCCTTTACTCCTATTCTCTCATATACATCATGGAGAATAATTCTTTCATCAAGGCACTTGTCTTAATACTAGGTGAGACTATATACCTCTGGGAGATATTACCAAGAAATTACTTCGCTATGTATATGTCTAGAAGTCTACTAAGCAGATATTTAGGTATGGATTTCTTAATGGTCATAAGACATAATCTGTCAGACCGATCATGGGCTTTGTAGGCTATGTTATGAGCTTTCGAACTCATGGATGTAGGTGAAGATGGCCTATGTATCCAATATGGCTATATCAACCCCATCTATTTCCATAACATTCAATACATCCTCAATTCTCTTCTTTATATTGAAACCAGTCAGCGTTTCAAGGATGACACTTATTTTATTAACCAAAAAGATGAATCTATAGTAACTTTGATTAGATCAGCACAAACGTGAGATAATAACGATACTCGAAGCCATTAAATAGTATCTTTACTGAAAATCCGATCACATATATTATGAAACACTTTTGGGCTGAATACATAATATAGGTAATAGACCTTCACATAAAAGGGATCAGAGTACAAACCATCAACTCTCACGACACTATCACCTTTGGGTGAATAGATCATTTAAGCAACGATTTTTCTCTATCTAATGCCTTTATGAACATCTCAAAACATTATGTAAGGCCAACACCTTTGGGCAGCATAACCAAACATAAAATCAGAGACATCCCCCTACATGCAAGTGGAGCAATTCAAAATATTGACTTAAAAGGCCACTTTGGTGAGTACATCATCATCAGCACCCAAAAAGTTTACAAATATAAGGGATATATCTTTATGTTATCCTTACATTCTTTATAGGCATATAGTATGTGACAATGTAACTTCAATAAATGCGAAACCCAAATGTACAGTCTCATTGTCACACCTTCGTATTGAAGACATTCTCTGAAAACTTCATTTGAGACTTTCGTAAAAGAAAAATCTCCTTAGAGTGACTATCGTGTATTACTTGGCACCGAACCGATCATCCGAAACACAAAAATCTCATGTATCTCCTTTATGGCAAGTTCATTGTGCGAAAATTTACTCAAAAAATGGCTTCAGAATATCTTTGTTCCTTTTCCGAGTAACTATCATGCAATCTCGAACACTAAACATGAGACCCAAGATACAAAAACTTAAAGTATCTCCCTCATGTGATGTCTGAAGCATAAAAATTCACTCAAAATCAGATTTAGAACATTTTAATTTCTTTTTCTAGAGTTAAACTTTAATTTACTAAAGTAATAAATCTAAAAAATTGGAAAAAATCACTTTATGAATTTTCTGAACCCGAAAACTAATCCAAAATACCTCGGAACACCTTACGAGAAATCTAAAATTTTGTGTTTTTTTAATTTACTGTAGATGTCCGTACGACTGACATTTGACACGTGTCAGTGGCGTGATGAGCTGGAGACGCGTCTGGTGGGGGTCAAACGAGTGCCCACCGATGCTGGAGCGTTCGTTGCACCCCGCAGACATGTGTCCGGTGGTTATCGTGTCACATGTCTGGCGCTTGTAACACACGCGCCATACACGTCGAGCACCCGCGACTATTGTTTACTGTCGGGCGCGTGAGTCACACGCTCCTGACGATGACGCGAACTCTACCTGAAAAAGATGATTTTCTACAAGTTTTGGGTTCGTTTTTCACACTTTCGGGCTCGTTTGCAAACTGTTTTTCAAGGCTAAACACATGTATACTATTTTCATGCAATAAAAAACAAAAAAAATCGAGAAACATAAGTTAACTTTCCAAAAACTTATGGAGAGAAAAATAGAAAAATCTTCATTTTTAACCACCCGAATAAGTCACCGCTTCGATACCACGTATAATATGTAACGATATCTTGATTATGTATCTCAGATCGAATGTGAAAGGCCAAAAAATGAAGAAATGCGAAATGTACCTGATTTCAGTTCTGTAACTTCAAACAAGCTTTCCAAAGGCTAAACTAACCCAAATCTATTGCTTTCTTCATGGGAATCGATCACCAGGACGTGGTTTAGGTCTTTCTATAGTCTTCTCAAAACGTAAGCTCTCTTAACGAGTTAGAAAATCCTTATACTTACGATTGATATATGAGCAATTGCAGGAGATTTTAAACTATATATATATAGCTTTCATATTGGGTTTCCTGTCACAAGTTCGATATAAACCAGGTCTACACTAAAAGCGATCTATTTTTTACCCGAATTTTGACCTATTGATTTAGATCATTTATTGGTCTACTTTATTGCTCTTGTCTTGATCAAATTACGTAACTTAACCGATAATTTATTTAAAAATCAAATAATGCAATTAAATATTGTCCAACTTTATAAGAAAAAATAAAATTATCCAAAATTTACGTTTTAAATTCGACCTAATTATTAGAAAAGTTATGTATGCATAGATAAATACTTACCCTATGACAAGTATGATTCCAATATAACATCCATATACTTGCAAATGAATCGAGTTGAGTCAACTGTTGAAGTTGATCACAACTAACGTTATCAATCTATATATGTCACGACATCGAAAATCAACTATTCTTTGTTGTATGTCAAGTCAAAGAAAGTACGCTGATTGAAGCGAGGCATGTGTATTTGGACACCGCCTAATTTTAATAAATGAAACATGATTAGTTAAATTGGAGAAGGACAATTGAGACAAAACGTTAGGACAACAAAAATGAACTTAAAAAGTTACCTCGTAATAAAAAAACATTTTGCAAATAACACGTGCCTACGAACTAATAGAGCAGATAGAAACACAAAGACTAGATTAGTTTCCAAACGTGGTTGGATTTAGTCCGTGACTTACTCTATGTCGATTAATCAGTTATTACACAAAGTTAGAATACCCTAAGGAAGACAAGTTCTCTAACTTGTAGCTAAATTTAATTTAATGCATGTGATATTTAGAAGATGGGTGGGCACGCACTGGGCAGTGGGCAGCCACCATTCTGGATCAATATTTGGAAATCCTGTCTTAGTAGAATGCATATCAATGTCTGAAACGCAATGCTGTCCTCCTCTTGTTCATCTGAGTATAACAAGAGGCACTCAATAGTTTAGGGTTGAGAGAGCTGAATACGGTATCCAAATGTTCGATTAAATTTAAGAACCCGAACCACACCATCCCTACGCTCATAAATGTCAGTGATGAGGAGGCGACGGCTGTTAGCTGCTAGAATGTAGGAAAGGACAGGCATTATTATTATTATTGCTCATGTTCTTCACTGTTGAAGTGATCACAGTGAATTCATGTGCACACTACAACTTTTACGTTGGGTTTGGGTTTGGATGATGTCTCCGTAAATAGAGAAAGATAACAAAACACAAAAATTATGTGCCCAATAGTATTTGGTTACTGACACTGCCTATTTTTGTTCTGACGTCAGATCACAAAAATATAAATTTTTTGTTCCTGTCAAAACTGTGACACAATTTTTTTATGTCTATCAGAGAAACAAAATACAATAAAAGTTAGACAAAATACCTCTCACAACTTCGTTAAGTCAAACACGGGAGATTGAGATGCTTACTTTACTCATCATAACTAGAGCTAAGTTTTGCACCTAAACTAAAGAGAACTTCGAGTTAACAGTCGCTGTTGGTGTTGAAATTAGTCAGGTGAAACCCTCCGTCCATCGCTGTTCTCTTGGTCGATTTCAATACTACTACTACTACTTGTGCGATTTACTGTTGTGACGCTTGTTCTTCTTCTTCCTCATCTTCGCTTATTAGGAATACCTGAAGAAAAAGTTCTTACTTTGTTTGCTTTTTTCATGTCAAGATGCATACTTTATGTAGGAAGTAACTATGAATTTGTTAATAAGTTTACAGTTGAGCTCATAATTTTTTGATCTCATGCCGTGACTTTTGTATGTAAAGCATAAGCTATTCAGATTTGGAAATTAAATACTTATTCATCATTAGATTATTCTAGAGTGAAAATTTTGACGACTGATACATCAACTTATGGATCTTTCGTTTTCTTCTCAATCCTAATGATGGACAAGTAATAAGTAGATGAAGACGAAAAGGAGTTAGGAGAAACCAAATTTTCTATTCTAAAAACTTAAATGTTGAACTGTTACAACTAGATGAGAATTTGAAACCAAAGCCCTCATTACAGTGATGAGTAAAGTTTATTTTGCATTTGTAACCATTCGGGTGAGGTATTCGATAATATGTTAGCTAATTTTGGGGGTGTAACAGTAAACCCTAATTTTAACAATCGAAGTTTTTTTTTTTTGGGGGGGGGGGATTTTTACAAAATTACGTTAGGGGTTTTTTTCTTCATTCTTCTATGATATGATTTCTATTATTTTTGCTTCAATTGCTGACGTCTGTAGTGAGCCTTAGATTTTGTGTGTTTAGAAATATTTGGGAGATTTTTACAATATTTGTTTAATAGTTTAATAGTTTCTTTCCTGCTCTTTCCTGACTGGATTTCTGTTCAAATGGCTTCAATTGGTTAAGGGTTTACGCCTATTTTTGTGTTTTCTGTTTTCTGTTTTCTGTTTTGAGTTTCTTTCTTTATTTGTGTTTCGAATTTTTGTATGCTCTGTTTTTTTGTATTTTCTGTTTAGATTTTTTTGATTATTTTTGTATTTTTTTTCTAATTTTTATTTTGGAATATTTCTTCTTTTATTAATATTGATTCAATTTTTTTAGGTTGAAGGTGACATTACTCGGTTTGTGCATCTGTTGTCATTAAGCACAAACTGAATCTTTCTATGAGATCAGGAGAAACAATAAGTAGGGTCTTCCATAGTGTGTTGAAGGCTGTATTAAAGCTTCAACATCTGTTGTATGTCAAGCCCATACTAATTCCTGAGGATTGCACAGACAATAGATGGAAATGGTTTAAGGTTATTAAATTTAATTAGCTACAATAAATTGTCTAATTTCACTTTTTTAAAATACTAAACTAGAACTTTTTATTGTTGGAATTTTGTTAAAAGGGTTGCCTTAGTGCTCTAGATGGGACCTATTTAGAAATAATAGTTCCCCATGCCGACAAACGCAGATACAGAGGTAGGAGAGGAAAAATATGCACTAATGTGTTAGGGGTGTGTGATAAGAACTTAAACTTTGTTTATGTTCTTGCTGGATAGGAGGGTTCAGCATCTGATTCAAGGGTTCTCCATGATGCTGTTACTAGGCCTAATAGACTTTAAGTTCCAAGGGGTATGTAAGATAAGATTTTTTAGAATTTTGTTAATTTTTTAAAGGTTTGATTAGAACAATAATAGTAATAGTGTCATTTGTTTATAAGAAATTACTACTTAGTAGATGCAGACTTTACCAATGGTCTTGGCTGTTTTGCACCTTTTGGAGGCACAAGATACCATATTCAAGAATAGGCAAAAGATGGAAGGGCAGCTAGGAACTCAAAAGAGCTCTCTAATAATAGACACTCATTTGCCAGAAATGTGATTGAATGTGCATTTGATTTACTGAAAAAAAGATGGAAATTTCTAAGAAATCCATCTTTTTATCCAGCAACAACTCATGTGCACATAATTCTTGCATGTTGCTTTCTGCACAACTTTATTAGGTTGCAAATGACTTATGATCTAGCATAGTTTACTCCTCTTAAAGCCGAGGATATGCCAATTGAGGAAGATGCACATTTCCCTGAATTTGTTGATCATGTTGAGATAAGTAATGAATGGAGTCAATGGAGAGGGGATTTAGCTAAGAACATGTTTGATGATTGGAGAAGAAACCATTAAATTGTGAACTTTCATTTAGTTAATGTTTTTT
>JANZXR010000005.1:40987859-41009117 GCA_027575705.1 Erythroxylum echinodendron | reverse complement strand
TATTGTCTTCTTAATTTCAAAATAAGTTTGAATGTATGTTGGTTAATCAGTTATGGAAATGGTTTGGAATGGTTTGGAGTATAGCATTGCATGGTTTAGGTGTAATGTCAAGAGTTTGGACTTCAGATGAAACAGAAGCATTTGTGACCTTCATAGAGGAGGCCGTTGTTGCTAGTCACAGGACTAGTAATGGGCAATTTAAGCCTAGTACTTTCCATCTTCTTGCTAGAATGATGGTTGAGAAGTTTCCTGATTGTGGCATTGACAAGAGGCATACCAAAAATAAGCACAAGAGGTTGAAGGACAACTATCAGACAGTCTTTGACATGTTGAACTACAGTAGGTTTGGTTAGAATGAAAGCAAGCAATGCATTAAAGTTGACAGCAAGCAAGTATTGGAAGAATGGATAAGGGTAATTTTTTATTTTAATTTGTTGATTGTTTATAGAAGCATCGTAATAATAATATGTTTGTCATGCTGAAGTTTTCTGTTTTTTTAGAGTCACCCTAACAAGTATTAAACTCCTAGAAAGCCTTTCCTGCTTTACTTTAGACTTGAGTTTGTCTATGGGAAAGACAGAGCCACTGGTGCAAGACCTCAAGATGCTACAGATGCTATTGGTCAACTCGAAACTGATGAAACTGAAGGTGACGCACTAGCAGTTCCTACTAGCCCAACAGATCTAGCAGGCCCATCAGCCACTCCTGCTCTAACTGCTTCAGCTCATCTGACTGATTCTGTCGTCCCTTCCAACAACACAGAAGGGAACCAACAAAACAAAGGGAAAAGGAAGATGAGGGATATTGAAGTGTTAGCAAGCCTTGCTACCTCTTTTACTCGTGCCATTGACAATAGTAGAGAGAATGCTAAGATCATTGTTGATGCCATTGTAGGAAAATTTGGAGCTAAGCTAGGTGAAGAGCTTGGGAATTTTGAGTTCTCCATTGAAGAAATTGTTAGGACTACAAGGATCTTTTCAAAGAATGCTCATGCTGGGAAGCTTTTCTGGGGTTTAACCGCAGACTAGAAACATAATTATTTGAGGAGCCTGTTAGATGATGAAATCTAACTTTATGCTTTATTTCTTAATTAGTAGGTTGTAGTACACTATTATATGGTAATGTTGGATGGTAACAATGCTTCTAGCTTAGCTATTTTTGCTTCTGCCATTACTTGTAGTGGACCGTAATTTTTTGGTTGTGACCTATCACTCTCGGACATATCGTTTTTGTGGAGCTACTGACATCATAGTAACTTAACAGGAAAGCTAGGATTTGCATTGTCTTGAACCAGGCTATGTGATATTGAATGATGAAATGATGCACTGTTGACTTGGTTTGTACACTTGTGTATGAATGATGAATGATGAATGATTAGTTTATTAACTTTTTAATGTTTGTCATTTATGTACGTGTATGAATGATGATGATATGATTCATTTTCTGATACTTAACTATGGGCAGATACAACTTCTGTGTTGTATTTGTTGGACATCAAGTTGATATTTTTACAAATTGGGATGATTTTAAATTGGCAACTGAGGGGTTTCCTAATGCTAGATTCAAGGGTATCAGACTTTGGTTGAAGCACAAAGTGCTTATGTCATAGATCCAAATAGGCGGACTCGTTGAAATGAAGAAATTGTTCTTACCTCCAATGAACCCTCATCAATACTTAAAATCAAATTTCACTTCCAACAAATGCACAACTAATGAAGTTGCAACTTTGAAGAAAAAAAAGGCATGGAGTCAAGGATTTTTTACTTATTACCATTGGAGTCATTTTGGGTATTATTGTTAAGGAAATTCTTAATAAAATATAAGGCTTGAATATATCTTTAACTTATTATGTAATTAATTCCATGAATGCTTAGATGATTTATTAAATTATTATGTACTAGAATTTCTAACTTGTAGGATTTTTTTACTCAATAACTCATTTCATTTAATTTTTAGGTTTCTCATTTCATTTAATTTTTAGGTTTCTTATTTTATTTCATCGTAATTAAAAAATATTGATACAATTATAAAAAATATTTACCATAATTCATTTTATTGTTAACTTGTACGAATTTTTTGCTATTCAATAGCTCATTTTATTAAATTTTTAGGTTCCTTATTTTTTAATTCCTTATTTATAGATACAATTAAAAATACTAATACAAATCATTCGTTTTAAAATAATCAATGAATTACATATTTCTAATCATATTATACTGTAGGGGTACTTTGGCCATTGACATTGTTTTTTATGTTTTGTCAATTGCAACAAAGCACATTTCTGTCCTCGAGACGCACAGTTTTATTTGTTTTGTCTATTACAACCAAACACCTCATTGTCTCCAATTTTTGTTCTCTGTCTCCAAATTTTTGTTTCATTTCGTCTCAGTATATAAATCACAGTAACCATATGCAACGTTAGAAGTGACAAATATAACATAGAAATTAAGTGAATATTTTAACCTAAAATTTGTTTATTTGAATGAATACACATTATAATCCTTTAATAGAACAATATTAATGTAAGAATTTGACAAATTTTATTTATGAAATGTGACATTTTAGCGGACTTTTAACACATGTATCTATAGTTATGCTTCCAAAACAACAAATTCCACGTTCTACATTATGTCACTTACAAGTTAAAATCGATACTATTAATAAAAAGAGCAACATTAGAAAATTTTAAATAACAATTTAAGCTCGAATAAAGCAATTAGCTTACGTCACCTAATACTCAATTTGCAAGTTTGGTAGAACTCGTCTGAGACATTTATTCAAAATAAAAATGAAAATCGAAAAGATGCAATGAGAAAAGTTCATCATTACACTTCCTCATCTCCATAATGAACTCTTGGCTAGTCATTTCTTTCCTAATTTTTCAGAATGAGATTCAGTAAATTAGTCATGTAGGCATTTATTAAGTGGCTGAAACCAGCTAGAACAGACTCCACGACAGGATGAGAGGCAAAAAAAGAAAAGGGGGCAGAAGCACGCTGACAGATGTCAAGTGCAACAGGTCAGGCATAAAAGTCCATTTTAATGGCGAGTTTAGCAACTCAATGGATTGGGAACCAGGGCAGAGAAATAACAGCAAACCAATCTTTAAATGAGAAATAACGCCAGTCTCGCCCAAAAGGGCGTTAATGTATTAAAATGTCCCTATATAGTCCAGGATCGAGGATGTTACATGAATCACGCAAGTAAACAATAATAGCGAGACAAGCAATGACAACTTGTAAGAGCCGCTTCATTAGACCTTTCTACACGTGGCTATGAAAGGCCTCTACTCCAGTAATTGATCATCAACGAAAATGATCTTGTGGTCCCAATACCACCAAAGGGTTGCCATCCCGCAATCTGATGTAAAATCCAGTCGAATAGATAACGGGAGACATGTCATGCCCCGCAAGAACACTACCTCCTGGTGCGAAGAATTTCACATGGACATAACAGGAAAAGGGTGAATTGCTCGTCATTCAATATCCTGTTCTACTTTGATGAACCACTTGTGGTTGCCTTGGAAAGTTTACTAACAGATGGGCTATCTTTACTTGCTCTAGAATCTGCATTGATGGCAATGTTCCCCACTCCAAACTCCATCGCCTCTCTCTCATCTTTCTCCCTCTTCTTTTTATCATTTAAAATTTCCACGTTATTGTTTCGATTAGAAGGTGCAGATGGTTCCAAAAGATGAGGACCTGCATTGATCCATGGATGGAGGAGGCACTGAGCTGCAGTTGGCCGCTTCTCGGGAATGAAACCGAGAATAGGAACCAAGAAGTCAGTCATGTCATTTGCATCTCTCTCGCTAAATTCGTACTTCTCAACGAGGACCTTGTTCAATGGCCAGAAACGTAATCGACGTATGTGCCTCAGATCACCATATCTGTTAAAGAAGTCCCGGGAATAGCGACCACCTAAGGCAATCTGAATATAATTGCCAACATTTCACACTCAACTTAGTTTCAACTTTCATAAAAGATGATTTAAATTGATTATATGGGATGTGTCTCACCTTACGTGGCATCATACCAAGAAGTTCCATCATCAAAGCCAAGTGGTCCTGAAATAGATAAAGAAGAGAAGGCTGTAATCCTGAAATGCTTAAATTTGACTAGAATTAACGAAGCCCTATAACAGTAATTACATGAATGGAAAAACATTTAAGGCCATAGACGATACAAGTCAATATGTTAACAATCTGAAAGGACGCTTTAAGTACAAGCATCCGTCAAGAAAGATCAATACAGGAGTATTTGAGATTCCAGAGAACGGCAATTAAAGCAACTGAACTCTGCCACTAAGCCTGAACAAAACTATTGACTGTGATTGTACCAATGGCAATAAGATATAAATGATTGATCCTCGAAGAAGAATGTTATACCAACAACTCATTCTCAAAAGGAAATCCTCTCTCCACTTCAGAGTTTATTTCTTCTTCACAGAAAAGAACCCAGGAGGCAAAAGTTATTAAGCAGCAGAAAGAACATAGAGTAACTAGCAGGAAATCAAGAGGCACATATTATCATAGGATTCCATGAGCATGAGAATGTTAGATCCCAATGCGTTCATGATTTTTAGAAGTAGAGGAATCGTCCCAAATTTTAAGCTTCATATCCATTGTTGGCAAAACAACCAAAGTAGACATTCAATGCAATATCGTTCATTAATATATATCAAGAATAAAATACACAAGAAGTTATCGTGGCATTAGGTTAAGACTGTAAGAAATTCTCCAGGAATCAACAGATATCATTTATAATACATAGATACTACATTTGGTGGGCACAATTGTTCCTTATTGATCATCATCAAGGTTAATTAGGGTCCAGGATCAGAACAAGGACATCAAATCTGAAAATTCACTCAACAGGACAAAGACGTGAAAACAAGAATTTGATAAAGATGGGCCAAAATATGTCAGTCAGTAGTAGAAGAATTTTAGTGCTCATGATAATTCTTGTGGATGGATGCTGCCCAGCTACTTTGCTACAAAGACAACATATGCCAACTTATTCCCTCCTTGTGGAAAGTTGCAGGAAGCAACTACATCTTAGAATTTTAGTTCTCATGATAATTCATGCGGATGAATGTTCCCAGCTACTTTGCTACAGAGGTTTACACAAAATATGGCAACTTATTTCCTCCTCATGGACAGTTGCCGAGAGTAACTATATCTGGGAAAAAGAGACTATGGACATGCACAACAATGGATGATAGCTACATAACAATGAGAAGTCATGTATGCCAAAAGAAAACTAAAATTTTTGAAATGGAGATGAAATAAATGACCCATTTCCGATCAGCAGACAAATCAAGTATACCTGCAATCAAAACAACTAGACAACCAATGCAGGACTACATGCTCAAAAACAAATCTGAAAAGTGAAATCATCATCATTCAAAAAGTGAAATCATCATCATTCAAAAAGTGGAAGATAACAAGAGGATACAAGTCCAGTGGAAGGTGGAAATATAAATTTGTAACACAACATCCCTGATACATGCTAGAAAGTACATACTTGGTAGATATCACATAACCGGCAAGAATGTACCACATTTGCTTCATTATATGAAGACATATGAGGTTACTTGCAGACACTTAACTGGGATGTCCGACCAATTGGATGACTAAATTCAAAACATTCCACTAAGGGCAACAGCTTCGGCATTTTGGCTCTATCGGGATCAATTTGTAAATCATAACTCTGAAGTATCTCTAATTTTGACCAGGTAGACTTGTCCATATTTACATCTCTGCATTTGCAATTTATAAAACATTTCCCAAAATATCCTTTCTTTATTATGTAATCCCTAGTTTTCTAGTCAGACTTCCAGCAGATTTGTAGTTAGGAAAAAACTTGTATGTAGATCAAATCACTTGCTTGATAATAAATTTTCTTCAATTATCTATGGAAAAAAAATCAGTTGGACAATAAAAGACAAAATCTTGGTCTCCCCCTCTCCCTATCTCTATCAGCCAGTCACCTAGCACAGTGGGGAAGGGAGGAGGCCAAATTATTGCAAATACTTTCGTAAATAATGCATTTCCAGATTCCTCAAGCCTAGGTATTTTGCAACGTTTACCCTCCTAAAGGAATAAACTACAGCAAGAACTATCATATTGCTTTTTTTTTTTTTTCATTTCTTTCTGAAATTAATTCAGTGAATATTACAAAGAGAAATGAAAGCTATTGATGGAAAGAAGTGATGCAGTGTTCAGGAACATGAAGAAATAACATATTCGTATCTTGCAGTGAGTAACGTTTGGCATGCAATATACATTATTTTTCTAGCAATTGCTTAGCACAAAGGGTTCCACCACAAAAGCTCACCTCATCCCTATCAAAGTTGTCACCACTGTGTGGGTCAAAGAGCACATCACCAGTTGCAAGCTCAAAACAAATGCAGGCAAAAGACCAAAGATCTGCCGATGTAGAATACTTAGATCCAAGGATCACCTCTGGACACCGATACTGTCTTGTCTGTATATCATTTGTAAATTGTTTGTATGTCCAGCATGCATTTCCAAAGTCCACCAATTTGCATTTAAGATCAACTGAAGCCAAAAGCGTCCGCCTGGTCAAGCGGCTTCCCCTCTTGCTAGCCAAAGTTCCCGACCCAGGGTCCTTTGCCCCATCAGCACATGATGATCTATTCATATTGTCAGAACTAGTAAGAAGGTCGTCAGTAGAACCTGCATTTCCTTTTACATTTGCAGGAGACTCTTCTGCGGCAGATGATTCCTGATCAGCATCAGCTTCAACAGAAATTTCCTTCCCCACACACCCTTGAGCTGCTCGTTTAGCCTTTCTTCGAATCTTTTTCTTCTGGTTTTTAGTTAAGTCCCCATTTAATTTTGTAATCCCAGACTCCAATGTACTCTTGTCCTTACTATTAGGAAGAATTAGAGGATTACCAGATCTCCTTGGATCTTTTGATGGATCTATCATTGATAATAGCAATATATTCTCTGGCTTCAAATCAGTATGTATGATTGAAAGCTGCCTATGCAAGTAATCCAATCCCACTAAGATGTGGAAACATATATCCTTAACCTTATCAATGGGCATTCCACGATAATCCGAGTACTTGATGAGGGTTAGAAGATTATCCCCCAAGTATTCAAATATCATGCAAACATGTTGTCCATTAGGACCTGAATGCTTAAAATGATCTAAAAGCTTTACCACACATTTTTTATCTTCAGGGTCTCCTTCTGCTATCTGTTGCAAGATAGTTATCTCGTCCATTGCAGCTTCAGTATAATGCTGAGCACTTTTTTGTACCTTCAATGCTACATAATGCTGCATATTTAAGGTTAATGAAGGAATCGGTGTTAGTGACAAGATAATATGCCTTAAAGAACACTTACCAAAATTATCAAACCAACCTAGATTTCGAAAAGAAAATAAAAATGGTGCATTATTTCTTTTGCAATTGACATAATGAAATCCATAAAAGCATGCCAGTTTGAAGAGGTATTCAGGTTCCCATCCTATGTACGTAAAACTTTGAAAGTTGGAAGCCACAGAAACAAGAAACTTTTAGAGAAAATAAACTAATATCAAGGCCTTCACAACAAAAAAGGTCATTTCAACATGGTTCCTTGCTATATTCATTCAAACTTCCAACAGTTCAAACTGATCCATAGAATTTCCCCAAGACAATAATCTTTCTTATATCTGAATATTGATCTTTTTAAAAAAGCTTTTTGCCTGGTCATAATGACATAAGAAATTTCACCCTCCTCTTTTTGGAATAAATACACAACCTCAGTGGGATGGAAGAATAGCATGCATCCACAGTAAAAGTCTAGCATCTTAGCCTGTTTACCAAGTATCAAACAATGAACACTTTCATGGTCCTAAAGCAGTATAATAACCCCTGGAGGCAGCTTCAGAGTTTGCCAAGAAAAATAAATGTATATGCACATATAGCATAGTCTGGCTCTCAACTCTGTAATTCCCTCCATAACAAAAGAACGACTAGTTTCCTCTTTCCGCCTTCAGTTACGGAAGGAAAATTGATGTTCCAACTTGTTCACCAAAGCCTTCTGTATATCTCCTTCCTAAAGAATGCAATGGACAGATTTTACAATGAATGGTCCATTTCTGAAATCACTTATTGACTGTATACCCCTAAAAACAGGCATAGATTTCAAAATCCATTGCACTAAGAGATATAATTACAAAATTTTAAAAAAAATCTTTCATTACATTTAAATTTTTTTTTGTTTTAGTTTTCATTCTCAAAATGATAAAAACACTGAACTCAACTAAGTCAGTTTGACACACTCCCCCGAATGTACTTTTGGGGTCAAGAGATGATATCTGAAAGCTTGGATATGATAATCTCGTAACTTGCTATCTACATATCCTCTTGGCAAAATAAAGTAGCACAATCCAAACACTCGAACAACCACATATCGACAATTTATGTTCCATCCCAGCGGAAAAGAAGGAAACTTCAATGCAAATCACAGTTAGACTAGAATCGAGCACAAACAAAGCGGTGCTGAGACAAGCGAATGATAGTGAATGAGCAATGACAAAAGCCCACAGGCACCGATTCCTACCACTAGGAAAAAGACTAGTTGACATCTCCACGAATTTTAATCAAATTAACACAGGAATCGGTTTTTTCATCCTTTTTTTTTTTTTTTCTAATTCACCATGTCGCTAGTAACACAATTATTATCTATGACTGTTTATAAAAAATTTAACCATACGCTCTTTTGTGAGCTCACCTAGATCAAGAATTACATTCCCATGTTTATAACAGTAAACACGCAACGGAAGTTCATAGAACTACAAAACCGAACTAATTTATGTACTCTAGAAAGGTACAATCCTCTCACTTTTTGTACAAACAAAATTATAAAAAGAAAATCAAAACTCCCAAATCAGCCAAATAGAGAACAAAACAAGAGTTGCAAATGACACAAATAGCAGGACAAACACCACACGATCCAGGAAGCTTCCGAAAACAAAAAGAGTAGTGAGTGAGAAAAGAAAAAGAGAGTAAAGTACTGATTTTTGCGTGTCCCAAGCAAGCCATACGGTGGAGAAATGTCCCCAACCGAGCTTACTCTGAACGACATAACGACCGTTCTTGAAAGTATCGCCGATTCGAACAGCGTGGTAACCACCTCGTCGATAATCCTCGGTCCCTTCGTCCTCCGACGTGTAATCTCCGCTCTCGCTGCTCCGATCCTCCGGTTCCTCCTCCGCCACAGCCGCTTGCTTCTTCTCGTCCATTCTTCTCGGCACTTGCAGGTTCAATGGATTGTGGAGTTCGTGTTCGCCCAATACGGATCTAAGTTTCGGTCTCCGGCGGCGAGGGCACGGCGGAGTTGAAATTTCTAGTTTAGACAGTGTTTTGGTTTCAGTTATCAGCTTTTGGGCTTGGGCAAGTGTTTTTCGCTCCTCTCCTTTTCTTCGCTATGTCCGAAACGGGTGGCGGGTTCGGGTCTAAATCTTTGAGCAGGACTTGGCTTCATTATGTGTTACTCTCAAGTGAGGCGTCATGTTCAATTCGTCATCATATGTCCCTTTTCTTGTGGGTTTGGAATGGAATATTAAGAGGGTGGTTGGTTTCCACGTAAAATTAGTAATATGATTGAGTATGTATATAGTGAAAAATAGAAATAGATATATTATTATAATTATAATAATTAGGTAAGAGGAAGGAATGATTATTATTATTATTGATAATAGTTGATTTGTAAAAAATATTAAAAAATAAAAATTTATTATAATTTAATTAATTATATTGTAATTAATTAATTATAATATATTGATTAATTAAAATATTTTAATTAATTTTAATTAATTATATTGTAATTATTTAATTAATTATAATATTTTGATTAATTATATTATAATTTGTTATATTTTAACTAATTACAATATTTTAATTAATGAAGGAATTATATTTTAATCAATTATAATGTAGTTAATTAATTATTAATAATATTTTAATTAATTATATTGTAATTAATTAATTAATTATAATATTTTAATTAATGAATACTTTAGAGTTAGAGAAATTTTTTTTTTCTATTTTATTTAGCCCACTAATAACAAAAGTTGATATTACAAAACACTCCTAACTAATATGATTCAATTTGTTAATTTAATCTATGAATTCATAATTTATAGTTAGTTTCATGTTGATTATTTAGAAACAGCTTTTTTATTACTTAAATATAAAAATATATATTATTAGATTCTCCGAATCTTATACTTCAGCAAGATTTTAAATAAATATTGTTGTTGTTGACCTAATAATAATACAACAAATATGGAGGCTTTCCACAATGCTTAGTTTGTTTCTTGCTTGTGAATAAAGCGAACATTATATATTTGGGACTGACAATGAGTATCAACAATTGATACAATGAGTATCCGTCCTTAGTGGATATCATCAGGGCAAGCGTGCATATTGTGTTTTTTCTTAATCTATTAACATGTGCATTGTTGCTTAAGACTATTTAATCGTTCAAGATTTAGGCACTCTTTGGTTCCATCTTTATTTTCCATTGTAGTTTTAATTTTAATTTTCAGTTTCTTTTTAAATAAAAATGAAAATTTTGTTTAGTTATTAATATTAATATAATTATATTTTTATTTTTAATAATAATTACATATTAGATAAAAGTTAAAGATAAATTATTGTTAAATAAATATATTTATTTTTATCTCTTATATAATATTTATTAATAAATTATTAATAAATATTATTTTATTATATTAAAATAAATACTTTAAAATTGTTAAATATATTTTAATTTTTAAGTTAAAATTTATTTGAAATTTTTATATTTTGACGGTGTTTTAAGTTTAATTATATTTATTAATAATTAATAAATTAAATTCATCTAATTTAATTACAAAAATTAAATTAACTTATTAAGTAAAATTAAATTATTCATATTTCATATTAATAATTAATTTTAGTTAATTAAGTATATAATATTAAATTAAATTATTTATATTAATATATTTAATTATTAAATAATATATATTTAATGAATAGTAAATAATAAAGAAAATTAAAAATTAAAAATTACTTTTTATCTTTTTCATAATTTTTAAAAATTAGATGAAACCAAAACCAAAACCGAAATCAAAACAAAAAAGCAAAAACAAACAGATATTATATTAAATTTAAACTAAAAATAAAAATGGAAATAAATAGGCTCAGTGTAAAGTGATGTCCTTTTCTTATCTCATCTAATTATTCAAATGCAACGAAAACTCAAATTTTATAAGAATTCCAAGGGACATGGGCTTTAAGTTATCAATTTGGGCCTTAATCATCACAAATTGCTCTATTGGGCCGATCAGTTCTTGAGTGGTAAGGTAGTTCCGTGATTTATTCAAACGACAGGGAGAGTTACCAAAATAATAGGAAGGCTATATAAGAAAGAATATCTATCGTCTTCTCCTAGGGTTTATTTGAACGCGGCACCAGCAACAACAGCATCGCGGCAGGCAGCCATGGTTCTCAAGTACTCTCTCTTTCTCTTTCTGTAACTCTGCATGATCAATTCATGTTTGTTTTAGAAGAAACCATATGTAGATTTGACTCTGTTCAAAAGAATAAGGCATGTGGTGGACAGGATTTCGCAAATGCTTCGAGTTCATTTTCTTAGTTGGGTTCTAATTTCGTATCAGGACGGAGCTTTGTCGTTTCAGTGGAGCCAAAATTTATCCTGGGAAAGGCATCAGATTTATTCGTTCCGATTCTCAGGTTATAGCAAAGCTTTGACCTTTTAGATTTAATCTTTTTGTTTGATTGTGCGCTGAATTCTGTAGGGTAGGGTACTGATTATTTTGTTGAATGTGGGTGTATATTTCTTTAGGTTTTCCTTTTTGCCAATTCAAAATGCAAAAGATATTTCCACAACAGATTGAAGCCATCCAAGCTTACCTGGACAGCGATGTACAGGAAACAGCACAAGAAGGTGAACTTGCTTAGGCAACATGGAATACTGTTTTCATTTACGACTTTTGATGTTTGGATGCCATGTATTACTGCCTTAAGTGATGCTAGTGGTGTGGAATGTGCAACCTAATTCCCTGTTGCTCGCTAGCCTGTTAAGATCTTTGATGAGTCAGAGTTTGGATCTCCCAATTTGTTTGTTTATGTTGTTCTAATCCAGCTTAAGTTAGCCGATAGTTTTACTCTACTGAACTTTGCTTGTAGCTTGTTCAAATTTTCAATTACACGAGTTCCTTTGATTTGTGAAGGATCTTGCCCAAGAGGCAGTAAAGAAGAGGAGACGTACCACTAAGAAGCCATACTCCAGATCCATTGTTGGTGCCACCTTGGAGGTTATACAGAAGAGGAGAACTGAAAAACCAGAAGTTCGTGATGCTGCCAGGGAGGCTGCTCTCCGGTGTGTGATCTGTGTTCATGCCTGATTTCCTTTGTATTATAGTTGCTTGATTATTTAGCTCCCAAACTCATGCAACGCAACTTCATACGGATTCCTGAATGTATTATGCAGTGAAATTAAGGAAAGGATCAAGAAAACCAAGGATGAAAAGAAAGCAAAGAAGGCAGAAGTGATGGCTAAATCGCAGAAAACACAAATCAAAGGTAATGTGGGCAAGGGCGGTGCATCAAAGGGTCCTAAGCTTGGTGGTGGAGGTGGAAAGCGATGAGGTGCTAGCGTGTTATATGTTTTTCTGCAAATCACTGTCGATTTTATGGTCCACATGTGGTGTGTTTGCAGATGAATGTAGCAGCGAGAATGTTTGTGATTTTTAGCTCTGTAAGGATTAATTGGCCAACATAATCTTGTTTATGATATTTTTGTTTTACTTTATATTACATACTTAGGCATGAAGTTCAGCTATTTCAAGTTATGTTTTGGATCTTGGTTCTACTATCTTTCGGATTTGTACCTTGAGTTTGGCCCTTTAGATAATGAAATCCTGTTTTACTTAGACCTTGTTACTTAGCAAGTTAGGCGGGCTTTTGGAGTACATTGGGAAGTATCTAAGCCGGATGCTGTAGGATGAAACTAAGTGATGCTTTAGGATATATTTGGATGAGTGTTTATTAATGGAATGAAATGAAATATAATATTATTTTATTGTTTAAGAGGAAGGTTTATAATAGAATGAAATGAGATGGAAAAAGAAAATTTTATGTTGAATTTTATTTTATCTTAAATAGTAAAAATGGTAAAAATAAAAAAATAAATGGGGATCAATCGGTCTCCGAATGATTTATTTACTCTAGTGGCAGAATTGGCCTCCCACGTTGTGTTGGGCGTAAGGATATTTTCTCCTTAAGCGGCCGCAATGAGTTATAATAGTACTTTACGAGTTTGAGTGCCCCTGAAGCGTAAACTTTCCTCAAACTATTTTTGTTTCCCGAAATCTATGCTGTCGAAAGAGCCTAGTCTTTTAATCATTTCAGAACTCAGCTCTTCGATGCATTTTGAGATTCTTTACCTGAAACTGTGGAACACTTGCCCTTTATAATTCAGATAAAGAAAAAGTTTCATTATCACTCGATATTCTACCAAGGGATTTGTGTTATTTAGCCAATGTCGAACACTTATTTAAGAGACGATCAAAGAGGAAGAAAAAGAAGTGGTTTCGCAGTGGACATTTGGTCATGGATCAATCTTCTTACTCTATTTTTACCAAAGAGAGAGAAAAGAAAGATCTTACTCTCGAATTTACCCTTCGGGCAATTTCTTTAATTGATTTTGTTCAAATTCGGTGGGGAACTCGATGATCCATCTCTATCACAAGTAGTCATCTGGCTCTTGCAAAACTTTTCAATGGCACATGCTTTTCCTCTTGCCCACTAGCCGTACATTATCTTCCTGTGCCTGGCTCTCTGCCATCCGCATGCATATCAAAAGTTCCAACTAAAAAGATAGTGTACGAAATCCGAATTCTGATGTCTTTCGGTAAGGGCTCCTCAGGTACAAGTGCAATGCTCAATGTTTTCATGTTCTTGAGAGCAGACCTCACTTGATATCATCCCGATAATTTGTCCTTAGAGAGGAGATCTCATCGATTGTCTTCTATTTTCTATCGCATATCGTTTGCTTTATCGAACGTGTTTTCTTCTCTGTCAACTATTATCTCTTTTTTGTCTGACGTCATCAGTTTGGGTTTTATCGGGTTAATTTTTGGTCATTTTGTAGATGTTTTCTCATTTGGTTTTTAGGAAACTTTGTGCTTTGCTTTCTTCTTTTGCAAATTCGGAGTGAGCCCCACGGAAGAATTTATGGTGAAGAGTGCTAATTACGACTAGAATGTATAAAGCTGGGGTGTGACATCTTGAACAAATTCAATCGGTTTGGTTATTTCCCTTTTTCGGTTAAATAGTATTTCACAAATTTTTCTTCTCTTTTGGACAAATTTATAATTGGTTTCAGATTGCATTTGCTCATAGTCTTTGGTTATTGAGATTTAGATTTTGAAAATTTTGAATTCTTTTGTTTTATATTTATCAATATTTTGAATGTCCTTTTTTAACTCTCGTATTATGTTGCAGCATTATGCAAAAGCTCATTAACTATTTATTTATATAAATTACTCTCTACATTAGTCAGCTGTAAAGTAAGGTGAGAAACAACTATTATTGGTTCAAATTTTAGACTATTTAAATTTTAATTTGTTTCCGGTCTTTTGTATTTATGATTTTTACATACGTTTATTGCGGTGCCCATTTTAGGATTTAATATCAATCTTTGTTTCCTTTCTCGAGTAATCTTAGAGTCGTTTACGGACTTGTTAAACTTGTCTTTTATAACTTATGATGGGTTTTAGGTGAGAGAGGTAACTTTAACTTCTGGTGATAGAGCAAGGGTTAGTCCTTCAACAGTTTTATGTCTAGAAGAAGAGAAGATGATGACAAATTATAGATAGGTTCTTGGCATATCGGGATCCTTACAAAGAAGTCATTGAAATTAGTGGAAGTTTTAGACAAATATAAGATTTATATAACGTAAATACAGGTGGAGGAAGACTAAAGTAAAAGAGATTATTAGTTTCAAATTTTGATATTCAGGATATTTAAGGCAATAGAAGGAAGTAGGTACCTTGGTTATCAAAGAACTTATATATTATGTTGTGGAAGTAAAGAGGACTAATGATAGGATTTTATCCTTAAAAATTATGGTGAAAGGTGTTATTTTCAATATAGTGTATGCTTATACACCTCAAGTAAAGTTAGATGAACAACTCAAGTGTCGATTCTGGAAAGAACTAAGTGAGATGATCCCCCTGACGAGAGAGTTATTCCAGGAGGAGACTTTAATGGTCATATAAGGGCAAACTCGAATGGTTATTCATGAACTCACGGTATTTTGGGTACAGTGATAAGAATGATAGTGAGACTATTTTGTTAAATTTTCCAGTACTGCTTGAGTTAGTGATAGCGAACTCATTTTTAAAAAAAATGTGGAGTACATGGTTATTTTTAAGAGCAAAACTACAAAAACCCAAATTGATTACTTCTTAATAAGTCAGAGTGATTGAAATAATTGTAAGCATTGCAAGGAGATACCTAACGCTTGCTTATCAACTTAATATAGATTGTTGGTTATAGATCTTATAATTAAGGGTTGGAGGAAGAAAAGAAGTCCTAGGAAGTGTACTAAAGTTAAAAGGTTAAATCTAAAAGAGGATATGCTGGAACAACTTAGGAATACAATAATATATGTAAAAGAATGAAAATTGGAAGGAGATGATAACCAAATGTGGGAGAGAGTAGCAACTCTTTTTAAGGAATGCAGTTAAAGATATCTTGGGTATTTCTAAAGGGTTTAGAGATGGTAAAATAGAGTCTCGGTGGTGGAATAAAGATATATAAGAAAAGGTTAAGATTAAAAAAGTTGCCTATAAAGCTCTATTGAATAACACCACAGAGGTAGAGAGGGTAGTTAATAGAAAAAGTTATAAATTGGAAAAGAAAGAAACGAAGTAGATAGTCTCAGAAGTTAAAAGCAAAGCTTATGAGAAATTATACAAATTATTAGAAACTAAAGATCTAGCTCTTATAAGTTAATAAGAGCTAGAGAACAAAAAGTTAGAGACTTAGATCAACCTCGTTATATAAAAGATGAAGCAGGATGGGTACACATGGTTGAAAATGTTATCAAGAGAATATGATAGAGATACTTTTATAGCCTATTTAATGAAGGTGTAGAAGACAATATCTGATCTTTAAGTGATCTTAGCATATTGGAAAGGTATCATAAATTTACTTATTATTGGAAAATCATAAGGGAAGAAATTAAAAGAGCTTTGAGGGAGATGAAGAGTGGATGGGTAATAAGGTTTAATGAGATTCCTATAGAGGTGTAGAAGAGCCTAGGTGAAGAGGGTTTTATTTAGCTAGTCAAGCTTTTTAATGCGATTCTTAAGTCTTCCAAATGTCAGATGAGTGGAGACTTAGTATGCTAATTTTTCTCTATAAGAACAAAGTGAAGATCCAAAGCTGTAAAAGTTATTAATAGTTATAGAGACATCAAACTACTTAGTAACACTACGAAGTTATAGGAGAAGGTGATTGAGAAGAAAATAAGAAAGTATGCACCTATCTTGAAGAATTAGTTTAGCTTTATGCCAAGAAGTCCATGACAAAAGCTTTATATATCCTTAAAAGATTAATGGAACATTACAGAAAAAGACAATATAACCTACATATAGTTTTTATTAACTTAGAGAAGGCTTAAGACATAATACCTAGGAAAATTATGTGGGGTTGTAAAGAAGTTAAAGGAGTTCCTATGACTTGTATACGAGTTATAAGAGATATGTTATGAACGTGTAAATAATATAGTCAGAATGATAGGAGAAGATACAAAGTATTTTTCTATCGTTATTGAGCTATATCAACTGAGCCTATTTTCGTTTGCAGTAGTGATGGAGGAATTCCTTGAGAATATCTAAAGGGATATACTTTGGTGTATGTTTTTCACTAATGGCATTGTTTTAGTTGATGAGGCAAAAGAGACTGTCAATGTTAAGCTAGAGTTTTAGAAGAATACATTAGAGTTGAAGGACTTTAAATTGAGCAGGATTAAGACTGAATATTTAAAGAGTAATTTTTCGGGCTATAAGGTGGCTTTTAATATAGAGGTAAAGATTGATTCAGAAGTTATACCACAGAAAGAGTGTTTTAAATAACTATGATCTATCATCTAAAGTAATGGAGAGATCGATAAAGACAGTTCATCGTATCAGATTAGGGTGAATTAAATAGAGAAGTAAATTAGAAGTTTTATATGACAAGAAGACACCACTCAAGCTCAAGATAAATTCTACCATCTAGCGATAAGGTTAGTCATTCTCTATAGAGCAAGGTGTTAGCCTATCAAACAGGTGCATGGTTAAAAGTTAATGGTGGTAGAGATAAGAATGCTCCGTCAGATGTGCAACTTTATTAGAAGAGATAAGTTCATGAATGTCATGATAAAGGACAAATTAAAGGTGAGTAATGTTAATGGAAAATTAAGATAAATAAGACTTAGGTAGTTCGGATATGTTAAAAGAAGACATCCTGATGTCCCAGTGAGAAGATGGGAAAAGATTGTATTTAAGAATTGTAAGAGGAAAAAATGAAGGTCTAAGAAAAATTGGAGAGAGGTGAGTAAAAATTATATGACTATGTTGGAACTTATTGAGGACGTAATCTTCAATAGAAAACTTTAGCATACTAGGATACAAGTAAAGAATCTCACATGAAGAAATTCTTCTCATAGGTCTTTTAAACATATTCGTAAGTCTTTTAAACATATTCTTTCGAGTTTTTATATCTTATATTTAGCCTAAACATTTAATATACAATACTTCCTTCTCAGTATTTAGCCTAAGCTTTTCCTTTCTTAGTCTAAATATTTTTTGTAATGACTTATTTGTTTATTTTATTTACTTGTCTTCTTTCTAGTTTGTGTATTTATTTACTTATTTTATCTTTTATTTATTGTATTATTTATTTTATTACTTATTTTTATATTTTATTTATACATAATTATTTATCATCATCATCATCATCTTTTATGTATATTTTTATTTATTTATATTATTACTTAATTATTTTAATATTTTTTATGTAAGTCTATCGAAAACTCACTACAAGAAAATAATACAATTCGAGACGTTTTATTGATAAAACGTCATAGATTGTGAAAACTTTTCGTGACATTTAAGAAACGTCGCGAAAAGTTTGAATTTTTTGTGACGTTTTATAAAAACGTCACCAATTTGCAATACTTTTTGTGACGTTTTCTTGAATAAAACGTCGCTGTTGGGGTTTTCCTTTGTTTAGTTAACGCACATTCATTTCTCACAATTTTGTTGGTTTCTTCTTCTCTTGTTTCTTCTTCTCTGCCTTCTTTTCTCTAGCAGTGCCGCTGCTTCTTCCTCCACTAAGAAGCCCAAACGTTTCGAGATTAAGAAGTGGAGCGTTGTTGCTCTCTGGGCATGGTGTAACCTCTCCTCCTCATCCCTAACCTTAACCTTAACCCTAATTTTATTACTTTCTTGATTTTCTTTCTTTTAAACCCTTGTTGAAACCTCTGGTTGCCGATTTAAACTCCGCGAAGGTGAAGACTCGTAGATAATGCCCTATTCGTTGGCTCAAAAACTCGTAGAACCCCAACGATTCTGACAAGTCCCGCAATAAGGGGCAATCGAAGTCAAAGTTGAAGCACTGCGTGTCATTTGTGCTGCCAGATGCAACGCTTAACGACCTGGCCCAAGACACCCTGGAGACTCTGGAAATGATGCTGCCACCACCAGAGTCGTCGTCCTAGGACTCCCTGTTGGTAAAGTGGAAACACTTTATTATTTTGTCGTTTGTTCGAGCTTAGAACACCATTCAAGAGTACAAAGAGAGTTTTGAAAAAACTAGTATTTTTGTGTTAAGAATATGAATAATAAGATCATTGATGGCCCCAGATAACAGATGCTCTCGTTGCAGCTTATATTATAAATGCCACTCTTGTTGTTCCGAAACTGGATAAGGAATCCTTCTAGAAAGATGCTAGGTATGGAGCTATAACTTAACAGGTTTTTAAATATACTATTCTTAGGTTTCTGATTCACAAGATAATTCTTAATATGTTTTGTTTGACATGTGCATTGGTTAATTACTGCAAGTGAGAGGAAGTCATGTGGGCGCATACCTACCCAATTCTGGGATGTGGCACCGTACTTAACGATTTCTGAAAAAAGGTTCTTCTAATATAAATACCATTCAGCACTTGGATTTTGATGCCCTAACTCGCCAGAATGCTCATCAATTACAAGATGACAAAGTACTTTCTTATACATCCTACTAAGTTTGTTACCCTTCCAATTATGTATTCATCCTCATTACACTGCAATTGTGCATATAAATTTCTTTTGGTTCTGTGAAATGATTGTTACATCATTTTTGGCACAACAAAGTTTATGGAAATTTAATTTAGAGTTTGAATTATGACATTCCATTGTGCAAAATTTCAGTCTACGTATACAAACTTTAGAATAGTTTCATTTTGTTTAAAGCAGCAATTTTCTTTCACTTCTGCAAAAGCAAGATGAATCCCTTCTAAAGGACATCTGGACACTATTAAGGGCAGGAAGGATGGAAGAGGTGTGCAACCTTTGCTGCTCTGCTGGACAGGTATCTAAAAAGCTGTAGGGAAATTGAATTAGTGGATATGATTGTGTATTTGTTATTTACTAGTTATATTGATTAATTCCACTTTGGCAGCCATGGAGGTCAGGAACTTTGTGTCCATTTGGAGGAATGGACTTGGTTCCTTCCATTAAAGCCCTATTGAAGAATGGGAAAAATAGAATAATACATGCTATTAAACTAGAAAGTGGAATTGCCCATCAATGGCATCTATGGAAATGGGCTTCTTATTGTGCCTTAGAAGTAAGCATGAGCTTCTTGTACCATTTTCTTATTTTCGAACCTATTTCTTCTGCATATTTGTTATATCAGTTTCATTTATTAATTTATCTTTTCCGTCTTCAACTTTATTCTATAGAAAATTGCAGAGAAAAATGGTGGGAAGTTTGAAATAGCTGCATATGCAGTCCAATTTAGCAACTTAAAACACATGGTTACAGTATGTACAGACTGGGAGGTATTGGTTCCTCTTTTTCTGTCTTACGTTTGTATTCGTGAAACTATCTTGAGGAGAATCTGATTATGTAAATAGTTAACAATGTGATAATTATGATATATGCAGTCAGCATGCTGGTCGTTGGCACAGTCTTGGCTTAATGTTCAGGTGGATTTGGAATTAGGTTGTTCTCAACCAGGAAGATTGGAGCGGCTTAAAAGCTATGGTGATGGATTTAAAGGAAGTGCTGGGAAAGTGAATGTTGCATCTCATCCTTCAGCTGGACTAGAAAATTGGCCACTCCAAGTTTTGAATCAACAACCCAGGAATCTTTCTGCCCTTCTTCAGAAACTCCACTCAAAGTATGTTTATGATATCTTATTTGTTGTTTTGATTGAATATTTAAGTTTCATAGTATTGTTCTATCATTATTTGGCGTACTCTAGATACTCTGTTGAGTGTGATGTTTTCTTGGCAACCATGCTGTAGCGAAGTGGTTAATGAAGCTGTTACTCGAGGGTGTAAGGAGCAACAACGACAAATTGAGGTCTCTCTCTCAGGAAACTATCTACCATGATATTCGTTCCATAATTTAAATGTGAGTATATTGGTTTAAGGCTAATTAAATTTATCATTTGTAATTTAGATTTCTGCTATATAATAGGCTAATCAAATGAGATGAAGCCTGGGTAGAGTGAGTTTCATGAGAACCCTTAGAGCTGCAATTGTGAAGATTCGGAAGCAAAGGCCAAGGGAGGAGGAGCTACAAATCCTGAAAATCAAATAGGCAAAGAGTACAATAATAGTGAAGAGAATAACAAGATGGGAGAGAATGGTGATGGCCACTATAAAATGGAGGATGACAATGAGCAGAATTTGACAAAAATAAGTTACCTGGAGAATATAAATGGGGCTCAAGGAAAAGTTAGGAGTATTTTTGTTACAAAATAATACTATAAAAGTTAGGAGTACTAAAAAAATTTGAATAACAAAAAAAGTTTTTGGAATTTTTATATTCTACACATAATATTCGTTTAGGTTAGATATATGATGTATTTTGTATAGACATGGCACTACTTGTATTTGATGAGTGAAATAATGACTTTAAATGTAATATGTGCAGTTCCTTTATCGTTTTTTATATTCTCTCT
>JANZXR010000005.1:40959808-40987759 GCA_027575705.1 Erythroxylum echinodendron | reverse complement strand
TATTGAATAGATATTAAACAAATAAGATTTTTCAAAAAAATTTATTTAAAAAATAATTATTAAATTAAAATTATTTTATAAAAAGAAAAAATAATTAAAAGAAAAATTTCGCAAAATGCTTTCTACGATGTTTTCAAAAACGTCGCGGAAAGCATTCTGCGACGTTTTATGGAAACGTTGCGAAATGCTTTCTGCGACGTTTCCAAAAACGTTGCGGAATGTGACGAACGTTTTTAAAAACGTCATGGAAAGTCCAATCTTTCAGTGACGTTTTTAAAAAAGTCGCGGAATGTCAGTGTTTTCTGTAACATTTTTCCGAAAACGTTGCAGAAACCTTTTACCTACACTACATTCTGCGATGTTTTTAAAAACGTCGCAAAAAGTATTCTGCGATGTTTTTCCACCTTCTGCGATGTTTTTAAAACGTTGCAGAAGGGGTTCTTTTCTTGTAGTGACTACTTCTTTACCAATTAAGATTAAGATCGTGTACTTTTAAACTTTTTAAAATATGATGTCTACAGACTAGAAGCGCTTGTAATTAGTTATTGAAACTATTGGTCAAGAGAACTACTCAAAATTAACAAGAAACAAGGTTATGGTTTATAAGAACATCTTCACTAAACAAAAAGTTGCTTTAACATATTTATGAATAAGAGTAACTGATCCTAATATATATGGCACCAGAGGCATATACTTAGAACCATGTTTTTTCATGGATAAGATGGTAGAACAGCCCAGTAATATGATGGCAGAGGGTTATGTTCTTCAACATTGAGAAAATTGCTGCCATCTGGAATCTGATGATAGTGAATTGCTGATCCTCGCACCTTGTCAGAGCTTCGCATTGCAACTGAAGTGCTTTCCACTATCTCTTCTCCAGAAATGTTCGGGTACACTTTTGCCACTTGCTTGTTCCTGGTAGATTGCTCGCTGATCATAGATTTCAGTTTCATAACCTGCACATTAACTCTACACAGTCATAAACCAACTAGAACATTGAAATTGTTAAGAAGAATGCGGTAGAAATGTACTTGCACCAAGGTACCTCCTCTTGAAGCTTCTGTTTCTCTTTAGAGACAACATCATATTCCTGCTTAAGGGCATCGTATAATCGCTCAAGCTGCTTTGACTTCCACCTAGTTCTTCTGTTTTGGAACCAAACAGCAATTTGTCTTGGTTGGAGCCCTAGTTCTCGAGACAGCTTCATCTTTCTATCAGGGTCTAACTTAATCTCCTCCTGAAAGCTCCTTTCAAGAGAGTCCAGCTGATAACTTGTCAATCTTTTCTTCTTCTCTTGACTTTCATAGCTCATCTTTTCCATACCAGAGACCAGTCCATTAGGTGTTTCTGGCATATCTGTGTGTTTAATGTCCATGCCTAAAAAACCATATATTAGCACAGAATATAGTAAGCTCATTGCGATTAAGCTAAATATTGCACAGGTTTCATTCAGGTAGTAAGGAAGAGCTGAAACATATAATAACACAGAACGTTGAGCTTGGTTTGTGATCACAATCTAGATACGATAGATTTCTTGAAAGAAACACAACGTTGAGAACCTGAACAAAGTGACGGGCCTAGACACGTGGAGTAAATTAACATTGTTTTCAATCCTTCCATAAAAGTTTTCTTTGCTTCTTAGGAACATTGTTAGTTCAAATAAGTGCAAAATGGTTTGATCGGTGAGAAAGAGGGAAGAAGAATGTCAGTGATAGGAGATTTGGACATACCTGGATAGTGGTCAAAACTATAGTCGTAGAGCAAGTTAAGGGAACTTTCAGGTCGAGAATCCATATTTCCGGCCTCTTGCTCGCGCTCTCTCTTTTGTCTCTTCCTTCTAAAACCGAACTAAAAAATTGTCTGTATTATATAAAAATTGGGATATGGACCACGAGGAGAGAAACAGACTGGTGGCTGATCAGAGACACTAATTAAGTAGAGCAGAGGCGTGGCCAACAGAGAAGGGAGGTAAGTTTTGTAAGGTTGTTTTCTTCTTCTTCAATTTTGGGGTGTGCAACAAAGTGAATTATATGAGAAATGAATAGCAAGAAGGTTCTCCATACTTCACTTTTGGGGTGCAACAAAGTTGATGCTATAAATATGTAAGAGGAACACTGTGTGACTGTTGTTCGGTTGCAAGAAAAATCTGAGGAAGAGTCCAAATGGTCCCCAGCAAAGCAAAGACTTTCTTCTATAGACAACTGGCATTTGCTTTCACTTTCCAACCTCCTGCTTAGCCTGGCCTACCCCAAAGTACTACCAAGGTTCTCTGTAAGCACGTCAAACATGTATGGCAAAAGTCGAAATGTATTGTTTCCATTAACTCTTTTTTTTTTTCCATTATCCATAAAATCAACATTTAGTTGCCTATTATAAGTATTCGACCTTGTTGTAGCGTTTACAGCTAATTCAGACAAAATTGTAATTATGAAATAGTGGTCACAAGTGCCTAATACATTGGGAAAGCCCTAGTTTATAGTCATAGACTAATGCTTTACTCCAGCCATTGCAATCGATTATTACTTTAAAATAATGATCAAAATCGATATGAGAATTCTCTAAACTAAACTAATTGGAGATATGTACTTTGTATGCTCTAGAAGATGACATAAGGAGAGGGTGATGAATATACAGATACAAAAATGAAAAGAAGAAAGGCTGTAAGTACAGTCAATAGACCAAAAGAAAAAGAAAAAAAACCTGCCGTCTCCTACTGCACCAGTATAAAGGACCAGAAGATCAAAGAGAGACCTTGTTGGGGCTCATCCTATACTTGCGTACTTAATTAACTCGCAGTAGTATAGCAGAGATGAAAGCTGACACCTCCAACCCTCTCGTCTTGATACTGTAAATGGCCCTCTTAGACCTGACCCCCCTCATTTAATAACAATGGCCGTATAGGCTATAAAGGGAGAAAGCAGCCTTCATGGGAAAAATCTTGTGATGAGAAAGACAGTCTCAAGATCGAGGATAACGGTAGACCAAAAGAGTGAAAGAGATGAGACGACAGAGGTCAGCCGTCGACTGCAGCATGCATGCATACTTTCCTTCTCTCTGTATCCATGTATGCATGAACTCTTTTCTTCTGCATTAATTAAAGGTGGATTTCTGAACTATTGATAACAACACCTCGTATTTTATACAGCTGCTATGCACATATAGATCCCATAGTATTGTAGACAACGATGGATTTCAACAGAAAGAAAGAGATAGTCAATAGGAAGTGGAAATATGATTGAATTTTGTGGATGTGAGAGATGAAAAGCATAGAATCAAAGTATGAAATGAGAAAAACTTTAAAGAGAACAAAGATACGAAATGCAATTCAAGAATTTTATACATCTTATTTATCAACACTAACAAAAAATTATGAAATCTTCAAAACAAAATCACAAACAAACAAATTATTTTTATTTTTGACTAAAAATATTTATTTAAAATTTAAACAATAAAAAGTTCACTTGCAATCTTAAAGTAAATATTTAACACTTCTCCTAATAACCTTAGAAATTTCAGCTTCAACTCTCCACCTTAAAAAATTCAAAATTATTAATTGAAAGTAGTTTTGTGTACAAGTTTGACAACAAATGATGGGACTTGCCATAAACTAAAGTTTATTTCTCTATTTTATTATATTTTCCTCGAAAAGTAGAATTCATTCTTAAAATATTTATTTTTCCATAAAATATCGAATTATTTGATATTGAAATTGTCGCTTAATTGGCAAAATTTGATGTGTTATATCTTCTTCTCTATATATAAATCATACATAACCTTTTTCAACCACAAAACTTGGTTTACTATTGATGTCGTTATTGTTATAAATTTCATATCTATAATGGATAAAGCTACAATCTCTTGCGCTTTTTTTTAGCATTATGAGAAAACTCATAAATATAGACTAATATAATATCCTAAAGTATTTTTCATGTCATCAATGGATCCCAACTAGTTATTATCTGAGAAGCCACACAACTTAAAGTCTCAACACTTCTCCAACTTGATACTATAACCAATAGTACTTTTTATAAATTTTAATATTCTTTTTACTACTCTTAAATTCATTGCACTTGGACAATGCATAAACCAAGATAAGAAACTTTCACAAAATCGATCTTGCTGTAATGAGATATATTAGGTATACAATCAAACTACTGTAATAACCTTCATCAACTTTATTAGTATGATGTTATTTATTTTCTCTTTTTGATTTATTGGAGTATTTATCACTGCGCAATTGTTAATCTAAATTCTTCAGTATTTTCTTAGCATATTGCTTTTAGATGATGAACACTTTATTTTTCCTTTATTTGATTTCTATTCCGAAAAAATAGATTATAAGACTAAGATATGTCATTTCAAGAACTTACATCACTTTTTCTTTGAACTCCTCATTTAGCTTTGAACTATTTGCAATCACTAGAAGATCATCAACATAGAGGAATATTATCAGAAAGTCATTGGACTTATGTTTCACATAAACAATGGACTCAATAAATTTTCAATAAAGCTTAGGCTTAACAAATATCCATTTATCGGGTGGAAAATTAGGACGGGATCTGATCCCGTCAACAGTGGAATAATTATAAAATTTTTTCGTATTTAGATTTCTCGAACACCAATATCACTTTAATTTTATAAAATGGTTAACACATAAATTATAATAAAGCATGAATCTTAATTAGTACCTTATTCCGAAGCTTGATTATATTATTGTTGTATCCCTCGAATAGTTTCCAAAATCGATTCATCTCAACTACCGTAGCTGTACAAATGTCCAACCTCTAACGATATTTATAATGGATTAAGCTACAATCTCTTAGCTTTTTTTAGAATTATGAGATCAATGAAGCTAACGAAGTTATTATCTAAGGAGCCACACAACTTAAAGTCTTAACATGTCTCCAACTTGATACTATAACCAATAATACTTTTTATAAATTTTAATATTCTTTTTACTACTCTTAAATTCATTGTACTTGGACAATGCATAAATCGGGATAAGAAACTTTCACCAAATTGATCTTGCTACAATGAGATATATTAGGTATACAATCAAAATATTGTAATAACCTTCATCAACCTTATTGGTGTGATGTTATTTATCTTCTCTTTTTAATTTATTGGTGTATTTATCACTACACACTTGTTAATCTAAATTCTTCAGTATTTTCTTAGCATATTGCTTTTAGATGATGAACACTTTATTTTTCCTTTATTTGATTTCTATTCCAAGAAAATAGATTATAAGACTAATATATGTTATTTCAAGAACCTACATCACTTTTTGTTTGAACTCCTCATTTAGCTTTGTACTATTTGCAATCACTAGAATATCATCAACATAGAGGAATATTATCAGAAAGTCATTGGACTTATGTTTCACATAAACAATGAACTCAATAAATTTTCAATAGAGCTTAGGCTTAACAAATATCCATTTATCGGGTGGAAAATTAGGACGGGAGCCGATCCCGTCAACAATGGAATAATTATAAAATTTTTTCGTATTTTGATTTTTTGAACACCAATATCACTTTAATTTTATAAAATGGTTAACATATAAATTATAATAAAGCATGAATCTTAGTTAGTATCTTATTCTGAAGCTTGATCATATTATTGTTGTATCCCTCAAATCGTTTCCAAAATTGATCCATCTCAAGCATCTTACCTGTAAAAATGTCCAACCTCTAACGATATTTATAATGGATTAAGCTACAATCTCTTAGCTTTTTTTAGAATTATGAGATCAATGGAGCTAACGTAGTTATTATCTAAGAAGCCACACAACTTAAAGTCTTAACATGTCTCAAACTTGATACTGTAACCAGTAGTACTTTTTATAAATTTTAATATTCTTTTTACTACTCTTAAATTCATTGTACATGGACAATGCAAAAATCGGGATAAGAAACTTTCACCAAATTGATCTTGCTACAATGAGACATATTAGGTATACAACCAAAATATTGTAATAACCTTCATCAACCTTATTAGTATGATGTTATTTGTCTTCTCTCTTTGATTTATTGGTGTATTTATCACTACGATCTTGCTAATCTAAATTCTTCAGCATTTTCTTAGCATATTGTTTTTAGATGATGAACACTTTATTTTTCCTTTATTTGATTTCTATTCCAAGAAAATAAAATATAAAACTAAGATATGTTATTTCAAGAACCTACATCACTTTTGTTTGAACTCCTCATTTAGCTTTAAATTATTTGTAATTACTAGAAGGTCGTTAACGTAGAGAAATATTATCAGAAAATCATTGGCCTTATGTTTCACTTAAACAATGGACTCAATAAATTTTCAATAGAGCTTAGGCTTAACAAATATCCATTTATCTAGTGGAAAATTAAGACAGGATTCGATCCCAACAACAAGGGAATAATTATAAAATTTTTTCGTATTTTGTTTTTCGAACACTAATATCATTTTAATTTTATAAAATGGTTAACACATAAATTATAATAAAGCATGAATATTAATTAGTACCTTATTCTGAAGCTCGATCATATTATTATTGTATCCCTCGAATTGTGTCCAAAATCGATTCATCTCAACCACCGTAGCTGTACAAATATCCAACCTCTAACGATATTTATAATGGATTAAGCTACAATCTCTTAGGTTTTTTTAGAATTATGAGATCAATAGAGCTAACCTAGTTATTATCTAAGGAGCCACACAAATTAAAGTCTTAACACGTCTCCAACTTGATAATATAACCCATAATACTTTTTATAAATTTTAATATTCTTTTTACTACTGTTAAATTCATTGTACTTGAACAATGCATAAATCCGGATAAGAAACTTTCACCAAATTGATCTTGCTACAATGAGATAGATTAGGTATATAGTCAAAATACTGTAATAACCTTCATTAACTTTATTAGTATGATGTTATTTATCTTCTCTTTTTGATTTATTGGTGTATTTATCATTACGCGCTTGTTAATCTAAATTCTTCAGTATTTTCTTAGCATATTTCTTTCAGATGATGAACACTTTAATTTTCTTTTAAGAAAATAGATTATAAGACTAAGATATGTTATTTCAAGAACCTACATCACTTTTTGTTTGAACTCCTCATTTAGCTTTGTACTATTTGCAATCACTAGAAGATTATCAATATCGACGAATATTATCAGAAAGTCACTGGCCTTATGTTTCACATAAACAATGGACTCTTAACAAATATCCATTTATCTAGTGGAAAAATAGGACAAGATCCGATCCAGTTGACAGCGGAATAATTATAAATTTTTTCGTGTTTTGGTTTCTCGAACACCACTATCACTTTAATTTTATAAAGTGATTAACACATAAATTACAATAAAGCTTGAATCTTAATTAATACCTTATTCCGAAGCTTGATTATATTATTGTTGTATCCCTCAAATCGTTTTCAAAATTGATCCATTTCAACCACTGTAGTTGTACAAATTTCCACCTGTAACGATATCTATTATAGATTAAGCTACAATCTCTTAGCTTTTTTTAGCATTATGAGATCAATGGAGCTAACGTAGTTATTATCTAAGGAGCCACACAACTTAAATTCTTAAACACGTCTCCAACTTGATACTACAACCAATAGTACTTTTTATAAATTTTAATATTCCTTTTACTACTCTTAAATTCATTGTACTTGGACAATGTATAAATTGGGATAAGAAACTTTAAACAAACTGATCTTGCTACAATGAGATATATTAGGTATACAATGAAAATGCTGTAACAACCTTCATCAAGTTTATTAATATGATGTTATTTATCTTGTCTTTTTGATTTATTGGTGTATTTATCACTACGCACTTGTTATTCTAAATTCTTTAGTATTTTCTTAGCATATTGCTTTAGATGATGAACACTTTATTTTTCCTTTATTTGATTTCTATTCCAAGAAAATAGATTATAAGACTAAGATATGTTATTTCAAAAACCTACATCACTTTTTGTTTGAACTTCTCATTTAGCTTTGTATTATTTGCAATCACCAGAAGATCATCAACATAGAGGAATATTATCAGAAATTCATCGGCCTTATGTTTCACATAATCAATGGACTCAATAAATTTTTGATAGAGCTTAGGCTTAACAAATATCCATTTATCGGGTGGAAAATTAGGGCAGGATCCGATCCCGTCAATAGTGGAATAATTATAAATCTTTTCGTATTTTTATTTATCAAACACCAATATTACTTTAATTTTATAAAATGGTTAACACATAAATTATAATAAAGAATGAATCTTAATTAGTACCTTATTCGGAAGCTTGATCATATTATTTTTATATCCCTCGAATCGTTTCCAAAATCGATCCATCTAAGCCACCGTAGCTGTACAAATGTCCAACCTCTAACGATATCTATAATGGATTAAGCTACAATCTCTTAGCTTTTTTTAGCATTATGAGATCAATGGAGCTAACGTAGTTATTATCTAAGGAGCCACACAACTTAGATTCTTAACACATCTCTAACTTGATACTATAACCAATAGTACTTTTTATAAATTTTAATATTCTTTTTACTACTCTTAAATTCATTGTACTTGGACAATGCATAAATTGGGATAAGAAACTTTCACCAAATTGATCTTGCTACAATGAGATATATTAGATATATAATCAAAATAGTGGAATAACCTTCATCAAATTTATTAGTATGATGTTATTGTGCTTCTCTTTTTGATTTATTGTTGTATTTACGCACTTGTTAGTCTAAATTCTTCAGTATTTTCTTAACGTATTGCTTTTAGATAATGAACATTTATTTTTCCTTTATTTAATTTGTATTCTAAGAAAATAGATATGTTATTTTAAGAATCTACATCACTTTTTGTTTGAAGTTCACATTTAGCTTTATATTATTTGCAATCACCAAAAGATCATCAACATACATGAATACTATGAGAAAGCCATTGGCCTTATGTTTCACGTAAAGAATTGACTTAATAAATTTTCATTAGAGCTTAGGCTCAACAAATATCCATTTATTGGGTGAAAAATTAGGACTCTGATCTTGTCCATAGCGGAACAATTATAAAATTTTTTCGTATTTTGATTTCTCGAACACTAATATCACTTTAATTTTATAAAATGGTTAACACATAATCGTAATAAATCATGAATCTTAATTAATACCTTATTCTATAGCTCGATCATATTATTGTTGCATCCGTCAAATGGTTTCCAAAATCGGTCCATCTCAACCACTATAGTTGTACAAGTGTCCAACCTCAATTATGCCCAAATAAGATCCAATATCTCATATTGAATCATAAATTTTCTCAAACTTTATAATCAAGTCTAATTTGATTAAAATTTCTTTGTTGTCTTCAAACAGTTCTTTATGTGAGACATATTAGGTTTCCAAATATATTGGCAATGATTATATATTATAATTATAATTCATAAATAGAATTAGATAAATTAAGACTCCTTTTAATATATCTTTAATTCTACAATTAAACAATTTATAATCATAGATCAAGATTGCCATCTAACAACGTATCATGACCACCCAAATATGTAGGAATGTCAAACTAGTTTTGACTAACCTTTTCGTGTATGATTTTTCTATATAATTAAATCCTTTCATCATACAATATTCCGATTAGAAATAGAGTATATAATTAATGTCTACTCTATTATGAGTCTAATCATATCAATTCTGCCATTAGTTATTGATTTAATTAATGAAATTTGTAAACTATTTATAAAATGTCATTCTATATTAGCTAAGGATTCCCATATCAATACTAATTGAGAAAAATAGAACATTCTCCTTTATTATTTTAGGGTGCTGAATTCTATCTTAATCACTTATCTATCTCCATATAGTTCATACTACATCCAATGACTGTGATTGAATGACCTATGATCAAAATATGTCATAAGTAGTGTCAAAACATAACAATCCCCATACTAGATAACTTTAGAGACCTCAAGTCAAAAAATCACTTATAAAATCATTACAATGAGAATTTCCATAGACATATAAGTAATGTTCTAAATAGATTTCTTATATCGGGTCAGTTCAATGAAATTGTTTTCTAACAAGCACTCACACATTTGTTTAAATATCTCCATACTTTAGTTTATGAGATCGACTACTTCCTTTATAAGGAAAAACATAATGTGTGCTAATCTTTTGCATTCTACTAATGTCCAGTCTTAATAGAACAATAAGTAAGAATAATTTACAAATAATATATAAATGCAATATGAATCTCATAATTATAATCTCATTATAATTTCATTTGTAGTGCATAATTATCCCATGAACTTTATCATATAAATCTAAATATGTTTAAGATAAAAGAATGACTTTAAATATTTTGTCATTAAACTACAACTAGAACGATCAGTTATAGGGCATAAACCAACATTATCATGTTGTATCAGGCTTTTAACACTTGTTTTAAACCATACAAGAACTTTTTAAGCAGGTAGGGTTTATTTATTTTTCATCTCATTTCATAGATCCCTCTGAATGCTCTCTATATAATTTTTTTCATGTAACTCTTCATTTAAAAATTAATTTGAAAGCTGCTAAAATACTTTTAAGTCTTATGTATTGTTATTGCTAGCAATAATATAATTGTATCTAATCTTATTAAAGTGTACATCTATAGTGATGGTCATTTTTTATTTGTAGATCAAATAACTTGTAAGCTTTTGAAACTCAACTATAACCCATGAAGATGTCTAGAATTGCCTTTTTGTCAAGTTTTTCACTCTTACCTATGGAATATGAGCAAAACACTATCAACCAAACATTTTAAGGAAATTTAGTGAAGTTTTATACTCATACAGTATCAAATGAAGTTTTATCTTCAATGGTCTTAGTCAGAAGTCATTTGCTAGGAAAAAATTGTAATAGTTGCTTCTGCCCAAAATTTTTAAGGCAACTTCTCATGCAACATATATATGGGCACCTCCACTATCAATCTATTTCTTCTTTCATCAACTCTATTTTGTTCTAAAGTTTAAGGAGTTTTAAGCTAATGTTCAATATTATCACCTTTATACAATAAATTAAATTCTACTAATATACCCTCTTTTCTATTATTAGCCTTTAGAAAATTAAATCTTATAACCAATTTGGTTTTCTTAAACTTCCAAAATCCTCTAGCCACATCTTACTTAAAATTTAAGAAAAAAATCTAGCATATTCTTACAAAATCATTAATGGAAAGAATATATTGTATGCTACCTCATAATGATGGCATTATTTAGGGTACTGCTACATTTGAATTAGTTATAATTTTTGAGAGCCTTTCTAAGTTAATTTAGAAAATGATTTACAAAATTTATAAGCATTACAAATTTTCCAATGATTAGCAGACATTAATAAACCTCTCTTAATGTCGTTTATTTTCAACATTCTTTTAAGATCACGATCACAATTTTTCTTTATGTTTAAGTTTTAATATTTAACCTCGATAATCCATAAGTGCACACATCATTCATGTAATGCCTAAGGTGTCGTTTTCACGAGGGGGGCTAATCTAATCCTATATCTAAGACTAAAATAATTCACAGTAATTCAAATGTAACAAAACCAAGACAAGAATTTAATTCAATCACGTAACTCAATTCCAAGAATCAATTACCAAAATAGCAGTTGCAACACCCAATCAAGAATCAACCTAAGCAACTACCAATTGAGAGAAAGGAGAATTTTATCTATCTTTAACGCTAACCTAATCGATTATGACTTACTAGATTATTGGTTCTAGACGGTCCTAGGATCGATTACTCTTTCTCAAGTTATAACCATTAGCCCTAATTTATAAACCCTAATCAGATTATGAGAATTGCAATCTCTCAATTAACAGTATCTCCAAAATCCTAATTAGATCTGAAGTTGTCCAAAAAACTATCAGGAACCTATGCAAGATCTCTCTTCGAACAATTTACCAATTTGATTTAATTCTCGTTCTATTATATTACCTAACTCTTGTTAGCCCAATTTAATTATTTTTCACCCGATTCACCATCTCAATTTATCACCAAGTTATGCAATTGCAGAAATTAAATCACAATAAATCTAGTAAAAACACAAACAATCAAATTTCATCAAATCAAAGATAAAACAACCAGAAGGTGAGTTTAGACATCCTTAACATTCACACAATCTTATCGTCAACGACTATCCCAATTCTATATACTAATAAAATTGAAACTAAATCAGAAACAAGATCGGAATGGATAATGGAGGCAACAACGTCAGGAAACCTCCTGTTCTGGGAAGTACTTCGTGTCGGTTTCTTCTCCATTTCTCTCTTCCTTCTTCTCTTTCTCAATCTCTCAATGAACTCTCTCTAGGGTTTCTCAATGATGGTTGATGCAAAAGCTCCCTCTGCTCCTTTTTCTTATTCTTTTAATACCTTTTGTGTTCTGAGCAACCTTAGGGTTTTTCTAGGGTCGAAAAGGTCTAAAAATCTATCAAAACTTGATGTTTTTACTTATTTGCATGTCTGCTCAACGCAAGCCACGACCATGGCCCTACATGCTATGATTGTGGCCTACATCTTGCCACAATCATGGGTTGTATCCTGGGCTTCTGTCACAATTATGGCCTGACTCCAGTGCTTGCTGTTGTTTCAACCTGAGTGTCTCTGAAACTTCTCTATTCTTCGATGTTGACCCTGAAACACTAACAAACACATCAAGGTACCTCAAAGATATAATAATTAAGCTCAAAGACTCGACTAACCCATAAAAACACTTTAAATACAATTAATTAACAAACTAACACAATTCTAACCTAAACACATACTAAAAGATTAAGTTAACACTTAAATACATAACAAACTAAGCCCTAAAACATGATGTAATTCACACTTATAAACATCCACACACTTGAATGTTTTCTTCTCCTCAAGCAAACAGAATAACAAACACACAACACATAATGCAGTAATGAGACAATGACTTCGTCTTTATGAAATCAACTTAATTTAAAATGCAATTCATTTTAATCATTAACATGCTAAATCCGCATCTTGGGCCTTTGAATTACATATACATAATAATCCAAATGCTAAATTATTTACCCTTTTCAATTGCATACATCTATTAATAATTCTTTGGTCATTCAGACTCTGTAACTACTCTTAAGTATGTTTTCATTATAAGTCAACAATTACAAGTTCGGTAGGTTTTTATTCGAAACATTTTTATTTACTTTTTGTGAACATGAACTTAATCTTTTTACGTGAAGCCAAACATTAGTAATTAATGTTGATCTGGTTATTCAACTAAGTCATGTTTTTTATTAAGCTATTTGGTTGGAATGTCATTATAGCCTTTTTACTCGAAGGCATACATTTATGATGCATGTAGATTTGGTTACTCAGCTATATCATGTTCTCAACTGGCTACTAGCTCTATTCATAACTCGAAGGCCTGTGAAAAAGTTATTTATTATTTTTAATTTAATTTTTTAATTTTTTATTGCATACCTTGTTACTTTAGCTACTCGTTTCCATGAAAAATACTAGTAAAGCTACTTACGTTGAAAGACCTCAAATTATGAATAAATGTGACAATTTAGAGGGTGACAAATTCACACTAAATACTAATTAAGCTGCATATTTAGTCAAAGACCCTAATTTACTAATTTTGCGAGCTAATGATTCTTCACAACCTAATAAACTATGTTTTAAATCAATTCCAATCCATCTAAGCCATTGACACATTCACACAATTTACAAAATGCAACCTAACAACTATCATATAATATGCAAAATTCACATTCAAAGCAAAACACATAACCCTTCCCACACTTGAACAATCATGGTCCTCAATATGAGAAGGGGATAAACAAAAATATAAGGAAAGAAGAAACATAAATTGAAAATGAAGATTAAATTTCAAACGAAAGGGGGTTAGATAAAGTCTCATGGTGATGGAGGCGATGATGGTGTTGAAGGTGGCAATTGAACACCCTGAACCTCGAAATAACGATGGATACGACATATTTTTGGCCTTTAATGTTTTTGAGTTCGAAAGGGTGCTCAAAATTTTGCTACTTTATTCCGTCACCCTCTTCCCGAGACTTTGTTTCGTCCCAATAATTGATCCCGCTTAGCTGATAGCTTAATTTACGTCATACTGGCTTGCGAGTTTATAGAAGTTGGAAGAAATTTGGAAGTTTGAAATTTGGGTAGAGAGAAGTGAGAGTGTTTGGAGGTTTCAAATCTAGAGAGATAAAGTAAAAATAAAAGTGAGTGAAAAATAAAGTTAGAACTTAATATATAGGTGATTGGAGGGTAAAATGGTAAATTTGGACCTAAAAATCACGTGTCTCCTTTTTACCCTGCAATTTTCCACCATTATTTATTTGTTTTTCTTTCGTTCTTCTCACTTTCTGAAGTCACTTCTTAACTATTTTTGTCCTTTTCATCTCTCTTTGTGTACTTCATTGATTATCAAATTTATATCAAAGTCTTATGCCTTCTCGATTTTATTTGGGAACGAACTAACCTAACTACAGAAGGCAACTATTTAGAAATAAAAGGTAATAACATCAATTTAATAGTCCATGGGTTGCCCTTCATGCAGTGCTTCTTTTAATGTCGGTAGCTTGACGCTCTATTCTTGGAAACTCAGTCAGGATCAATTATGAGCAGCTTGCTTCCACCTTTTTTGTTCACATCGATTTTGTTACCTATAAGTAAGCTACAACTTGCAAAATAATCAAAAGGACAATATTGATAACATTATGAAAACCAATTAAGCTCAATAATGTCCTTTTTTCGAGTAAACTATCAACATAATAGCGAATAACAAAACTCCTTGAATCTTCCATTAAATCCAACAGATTATCCTGTACGAAGGTGAGTTGCTCTTTTTCTTCCTTAATCACCTTCATTTCCTTTACTTATTCTGCTTCACAAATAGAGACTTTCATAGCTATGTCAAACTCAATATCTGTTGTTATCTATTCTTCATCCTTTTATTCTTTAGAAGATTTGAACACATCAATTATCTTGAATGAGCTACTATCCTTCAAATTCTTTAATACATCATTCTTGTTGAATGTCACTTGGTCATTATTAATTGGAAGAATAAGGTTCTTTTTATGAACATCTACCTAAGATTTTTCGATGTTCAAATATGGTATATCAAGAACTGGTGAATAATAGGGAGGGTTGGCATTATGCTTTTCATCCTCTTTCTTCGTCTCTTAGTCTTCAATAAGGTGGGGTTCAACTTAGTGTTCCACTGGTTCTTCTAGCTCTTCCCCATTCTTAAGTGTGATAGCCTCATATTGCTCTCGTTGATGTAATTCCATATTGCTCAGAGAGTCTTCCACACTTCTCTTACAAAATTCATAGGAAAGCTATCTTACTTGAATCTCCAGGTTGTGAATAGAAGCAATATGATTTGTCGTTACTTGATCAAATTGCTCTTCCAGTCTTTTTTGCTTCTCTTCCATGTCTGTTAGCTTATTCATGATTTTGTCCAATTTGGAATCCCATGAACCAGACTCATCTTGCAGAAATTCAAATAGGTCTTGATGTCCCATGTTAGTACTTGCATTATTAGACCAACAAAAATTTGAGTGGTTCTGTCACCCGGAGTGTACATATTCCAATAAGGATCATTAATTCCCCAACTATACTGTGCCTTATTGTAGATCATAAAAGTTCCTTGCTTCCTATAATATCTATCATCCATTATTGTTCTTTCCATTTCTTCTTGGCATCTAGCTCTTCAGATGTCTCATTTCTCATTCTAAGATGTCTTGCTGTTTCTCTACTTTACGCCCCAAACTTCTTTCTCTATTTTTTTAAACAAAAAATAGTGAAAAAGCCTTAGACTAAAGAACTAAACTAATTGCCTCCCCGATAATGGCACCAAAAACTTAATTGCGGTTTTCCGATATGTATAAAATTTAATATTTAACCTCGATAATTCGCAAGTGCACGGGTTGTTGCATAATACCTAAGGTATCAATCCCATGAGGAGGGAAAATCTAATCCTAAATCTAAGGCCAAAATAATTCATAGTAATTCAAATGTAACAAAAACAAGGCAAAAATTTAATTCAATCACGAAGCTTAATTCCAAGAATTAATTACAAAAATATTAACAAAATAGCAGTTGCAACACCCAATCAAGAATCAACCTAAGGAACTACCAATTGAGAGAAAGGGGAATTTTATAATCTTTAATGCTAACCTAATCGATTATGACTTACTAGATTATTAGTTCTAAACAGTCCTAGGGTTGATTTCTCTCTCTCGAGTTATAACCACTACCTAATTTATAAACCCTAATTAGATTACGGGAATTGCAATCTCTCAATTAACAATCTCTCCAAAACTTTAATTAGATCTGAAGTTATCTAAGAAACTATCAGGAACCTATACAAGATCTCTTTTCGCACAATTTACCGATTTGATTTAATTCTTGTTCTATTAAATTACCTAACTCTCGTTAGCCTAATTTAATTATTTTTCACTCGATTCACCCTATCAGTTTATCACCAAGTTATGTAATTGCAGAAATTAAATAACAATAGATCCAGTTAAAACACAAACAATCAAATTTCATTAAATCAAAGATAAAACAACCCGAAGGTGAGTTTAGACATCCTCAATATTCACACAATCCTATCATCAACAGCTATCCCAATTCTATATATTAATAAAATTGAAACTAAACCAGAAATAAGATCGGAACAGATGATGGAGACAGCAACATCAGGAAACCTCTTATTTCGGGAAGTACTTCGTGTCAGCTTCTTCTCCACATCTCTCTTCCTTCTTCTCTTTCTCAATCTCTCGATGAACTCTCTCTAGGGTTTCTCAATGATGGCTGATGGAAAAGCTCCCTCTGCTCCTTTTTTCATTCTTTAAATATCTTGTGTGTTCTGAGCAGCCCTAATTCGGGGTCGAAAATGCCTTAAATATCTTTTGTGTGTTTGCCCAATGTAGGCCACAATCATGGCCCTACATACCATAATCATGGCCTACATCTAAGCCTTCCGTCACGATCTTGGGCCGTATCCTTGGCTTCTGTCACGATCGTGGCGTATAAGCCACAATCGTAGGCTGACTCTAGTGTTCTGTCAAGATTATGGCCTATTGTGCCACGATCGTAGGCTATTGTTTCAGCCTGAGTGTCTTCGAAACTTCCCTGTTCCTCGATATTGACCCTGAAATACTAACAAACACATCAAGGTATCGCAAAGACATAATAATTAAGCTCAATGACTTGACTAACCCATAAAAACACTTAATTAATTAACAACTAACACAATTCTAACCTAAACATATACTAAACAATTAAGTTAACACTTAAATACATAACAAACTAAGCCCTAAAACATGATGCAATTCATGCTTATCAGATGACAATGTCCAAGAGTTTTGTGTCAAAATTTCACGATATTAACTTTATTGTAATAAGTTGTTAGCTCCTCTATTGGATCAAATGAGAAGCTTTTATCTCTTATTTTAATCTTTAAAATCTCCTCAAAATAGTATCATAAATAAGATAGTGCCAATCTTCAAAGGATATTTTTAATCCTTTTTCTATCTATTGACAAGTATGTAAAGCATTTGAAAATTTTTTTGAACTTAAAGCTATTGTAATTTGGATGGTTTATTTCCCTTTTTCAAGAATATAACCATCATTCCTTATTCTAACGTTCATAATTTTGATAGAATTCAAATCATTGAAGAGATTAGCACTATAACTTATGTGGTTTGTATAACCATTATTAGTCAACCAATATTTTAAAATCAATTCCCTTTTTTTTTACTTTAGTTTTATACCACAAAAAATTTTAAAATCAAGAGAAAATGTGGGTTCTAGAAATATAAAAGAATTTTCTAAATTCATTTGTAATAAAATTCAAGTCATTTGGCACAAATTTTTTTATACTTATAATTTGACATTATCTAGAGTTTTTTTTTTTGGCTCTCTCCATCTGGACTAAATTGGCTATTCTACTTTTTATATTTAAACTTATTTATATATTCACTCCAATGATCCTATTATTCCACACAATTAACAAAGAATATTTATAAAAATATAAAATTTCTCGAGAATGAAAAAAAGATATCTCTTGAATTATTTGGAAATAGAGGAAATTCATGTCTAAGTTAATTGCACTTAATATACTTCTCTCTTCTGGCATTTGAATGGTTGATGAATTGTCCTTTCATAATGTTGACAAGGAGGATAGTTTTTCTTTGAGTTTCTATTTTACTTTTAATCTAGTTGTTTATAGTGTTTTTCTTGCTTTCTGTTTGTTTTTTCTTGTAATTTTTTGTCCTGTTCTTTCCAATTTCCTGGTGGTTTAGTAGGGCTCCTTTAACCATCCAATCTTGCCTTGTAAGCCATCACTACTCTTGAGTTTTTAAGGCATTTAGTAACTCTGTCAACGTGATCTTAAACAAATCCTTTGTGTTCTCCAAGACCATTATAAATATTTCATATCTTTCAAAAACAGTTACAACAAAATTTTCTACATCTATAATCAATAATTTTGATGTCAAGTAACCTTACATTGTCAACAATCCTAAGAAATTTGTTTGACTACAGTTTAATAGTCTTAAAATTCTTCTTCTAGTACAACTTCAATTTCTTTATTAAATTTTAACATTCATACCTCATTTCCTTTCATCTTCTTAATATTCTTACTTTAGGTAATCCCAAGCTTCTTTTATTGTCTTAATACCTAATTCTTGTAAAAAGATTGTTGAGATAATAACAAAAATACATGCTTTTACCTTTGATTTCTAGTTTTTCTTTTTTTGTGACTTTTGATTTGGACTATGGTGGAATTATTTGGAAATAGAGGAAATTCATAATCCTCTTCCAACAACTTCTCAAAGATTTAAAGCTTTTATGTAGGTATCCATTATTAATCTTATAGTTTTTCCATTTAAAATAGGATAAGAAATTTGTGATTAACTGATTTTAAGAAAAAGGTTATGATACCAAATTGTGGATTTAAAACATGAAAAATAGGTAATCAAAAATGGAAGGAAGAAAAATATCAAGTTTAAAGAGAAGTAAGGAAAATATGCATTAAAAGAATTCTACACATTTATTTATTAGTCATCTTTTACATTTATAATACCTAAATGCTTATTCAAATATCTTAAGCAACCAAAATTTTAAAAAATCATGTATAATTCTGAAAAAAATATTAACAATTTAAAATATATTATATTTTATTGCTTTTTCAATAAGAAAAGCAACAAGGCACATCATAGACAACAATTTATTTCAAAAATAAATTACATGGTTATGGAATCAATTTTAAGAATTATGTCTACAGACATAATTCAGTAGAAATGATAGTAGTAAAATGTAAAATGTAAAATGTGAAATGTGAAATGTGAAATGTAAAATTTTACATTTACTTGTTCTTTTCTAAGGTTATATTACATTTTCTTTTTCTTTTCTAAGGTTCTTAATCTTTTGTATATGAAAATCTAGAAAAGAAAGAATAAGATTTATACTTTAAATCAACCGACTTGGATATAAATAATTTTTCTAAGAAACAAAGACTTACAACTTCTTATAATATATTATATATTATGGTCAAAATTAAGAAATAGAAAAAATTGGTCAAAATATAAATTAATTTTAGATTTTATAAACTATTTGAATTTCTTAAATTTAAGTTTTTAAATACATTTTAATTAAAAATTAATTAATTAATCAAGTAATTTATTATAAATTAAGTATATACAAGACTTTATGGAAAATAACTAAAAGATAGCCACTACAAATTATCCACAAATAGAACACATAGGACAACCTACTGATTCACCCCTAACTTCAAATATCACTCCAAGTGTAAGTTGTTATCACTAATAAGCTTATGTTTTGCATATGATGTTATTCTTCGGATTAAGGCAAAAACTCATTTAGTTTATCTACTAATGAGTGCTCTACAAAGTTTTAAGGAGCTATCAGGTTTAAGCATCAACTTTCAAAAAAGCTATTTCATTTTTTCAAAAAGTGTGGCATACCTCTCATACTCCTTATCATAAGTCACTGGAATGAAAAAATAAAATCCTCCTCTCTTGTAATTGGGAATTCCTATCTCCTCGAGAGGACTAAGATATAGAGAATGTCTACCTCTTATTTAAAAGATACAAAAGATATTGGGATCTTGGATAAATAAAACTCTTTCTTATGGAGGTAGACTTTAACTTTTGAAGTCTAGTATAATGTCAATGCAAATCTATTGGTGCTCTTATATGTTCTTATGAAAAGGACTAGTTAAAACAATGGAAAAAATTGATGAAGCAGTTTCTATGGGGTAAAGGGAAAGGAGAGAAAGGAATAGCTAAAGTGAATTGGAAGCACATATGTTAACCAAAGGAAGTTGGAGGGTTAGGGTTGGAGATAATTAGCAAGAGCAACATATTTCTAATTATGAAGAGAATCTATCGAATCTTAAATGAAAAGGAATCTTTTTGAATCAAATGGATTCACAACTATATCTTAAAGGGTGAAAGTTTATGGGCAATAAGAATTAAAGACAACTACTCTTGGTTCTTCAACCAAATTCTCAAGTTGAGAGAAGAAGTGCAACATATCACTTATAGAGTAGGGGTAGGGGATAGGATTTTAGTTTGTTATGACAACTAGAATGGTCATGGGGCTTTAATACATAATCAATTAGCAAGGGATTCACTGATTAGGTTCCCTAAGAAAGCCAAGATTCAAAAATTAATTCAAAATTGCAACTGGTCTTTTTTCCCAAAAGAGTTGAGAATTCTAGCTATTCCTCAATGGAAATACCAAAGAGAGGAAGACATTTACTTATGGCATGGATTATATATATCAGAAGTAACTAAAAAAAATGCAAAGGAGCTAATGGATGGGCAGGCACAAGTATAGGGTGGTGCAAACTAATTTGGAACACGGTTCTCAAACCGAATGCCAGCTTTTTCTTATGACTAGCTATGCTGAATAAACTCAGCACTATGGATAGATTGAATTTTTTATCCTCTTCTAAATAGTATATAATTTGCAATTTAGAGAAGGATGATAAAGATCAGCTATTCTTTAACTACAAGTTCTCTAAAGAGGTGTGACATAAAATTTCTTTTCTATGTGCCCCTAATTTTAATCATAACTGTCTAACAGATATCTTATATGAGATATCTCAAATGCCTAACTCCAAGCATGATAAGGATATTTATATGGTGGTAGTATCAACTTGGCTTCAAGAGATTTAGAAAGAGAGAAACAATAGAAGGTTTGCAAGGAACTCTAGATGTCTAAGTTCTCTTATTAAACTCACAATTTCAAATATAAGAGAACAACTGATTATAAACTAGTTGGAAAAGAATTGTAGAAGACGAATGGCTCACTCTTGGCGATTGTAAGATTTTTGTAATGAGGATGACAATAATTGAAAAGAAGAACTCACTGATCATCCACAGGCCATGGATTGTCATCAGTGGATGTGCTATGTGGGGAGTAGTATTGTGAAACAATACTAAGGCATATATTCATAAGGCCTAATTTCTAAGCAAATCAAGTAGATATAAAGCAATATTCATTCTAAGAGGTCATGAAATAAGAAACTAGAAAGAAAGAGGATTCACCAGTAGAGATCAACGCATGAAGCAATTTGGAGTAAACACCCTGCAACCGGTTCCCTGGAATTCATAGAGAAGTAAGTAACCAATACGAGGTTTTATAGAATAATCAAGGATTGATTACCTCTTACATAGACTGAAAATCACTATGTATGCCTAAACTTTGAGCATCACTTAAGTTCTCCTATGAAAGCTCGTTGCCTCCAATAACACCATCCCTAATTGGGTAAATAATTTGAGGAAGTGACAAAAGGATGGGAGGAGCTTTACCCTAATTACCAAAATGCCACTAACCAGTTAAAATTGCTTCAAATGATTGCAATATCATCATTTCTAGTTATTATAATGTTTAAACGCTACCATTTTGAGAAGCTTGTAAGAGAATTTTTTAAAATTCTAAAAAAACAAGGTGGATGCCAACGTCATTTGATCAATAGTATGGCATATAGTTATAAAGGCAACAAACAAAGTTAAGAGTAAGCTTTGAAGCACATACCAAGTCTAAAAACCAACTCGATCTTTAATTTACCAGTTAGGCCAAAGTAGTGTAAGACTCGAGGGGGAATGAAGACTCGAGGGGGAAGAACACAAATCTATAAGGCTTACTAAAAAGTTTACACCTTCAGACCATTTAAGTTGCTAGGAAATCAATTATCTTAATATTCCAGTTGTAGCTTGTTAAATGACTCCAGGGGTTAAAAAATCCTAAACTTTTGTTAAAATGTTCGGCATCTAGTATATTAGGTTAAAATCTAATGAAAACTCTATAAATGAAATAGGTGGAAAGTTGAAAGTGGACCATTACTACTTAATATTAGACTTGACTATGGACTTTGACATAGTTTTGCAGATAACAATTTCCAAGTCACAAGCTTTTGTTTATGAAATTCAACAAAGTAGATGGCCAATAGGAATCAAAATCCTTAGTTTAAGATCTCAAATTTTCTTAACACTACTTGGAAATTGCCTATGATGAACATATGTATAAGCAACTGGACTTCATTCCATTATTTGAGTGCCCATTGTACTGCATTCCGAATCTTCTTTGCCCATTGATGGCTTGACTAGACTTTCACTTGGAGGGTAAAATGTAAATACCATGTAACTTTTTTCTTCGACTGGTCAGGCCAGCACAAGTTACTAACTGGCCAGCTGCCATCCAAAAAGCCTAGCAGAGCTAGAGAGAGGGAGATCTAAAGGGCAGACTTATGATTTATAATGGTTATAGGCATCATAAAAAATTGGTAGTAGTGGGTCCTTTCTAAGCTTGGAAACTTAAGGCTAATTCAGTGTAGCTTCTTCAATTTTAATGAAGTGGTCCATATCTTTGCTGAAGATGGCATGCATAAACCATTAATGCCTGCATTTGATTAGTGTATCTTATAATGCTTAGTTGGGCGTCTAACATGGACCAATCTTGATTGAGCTAAGTATCAATGAAATGTTCCAAGAAAAAGAATAAGTAAAATTATTCATTGCATTAAGATATGCAGTGCAGGCAGGTTATTCCTATATTATTTAAAAAAAGCAAAGCAATTGGGCTATAAAATTAACATAGACCCTAAACTCACTCAAGTTCTGTGTAGATAGAGTACCGAGAAATCAAGTCCTGTATTTTTAACTTGGTCCGCTCAAATGCAGTGAGCCTGACCAAGTATGAATAAGAAATTTCTAATGCATACATAATTTCTTAAATGTGCAACATGTACGCTAATATTAGTTGTCTATTGCTTGGATTGAATTGACTATGGAAGAACAAAGATTTTGTTGTATTCATCACGAACAAGATGGTAGTCTATATTAAGGTGTTTAATGTGCTCATATAAGACATGATTTGATGTAATATGCAAAGTTACCTTGTTATTACACCAAAGAGAAATAAGAGATGGAATGAGAATTTGAAAATCTCTAAGAATATAAGAGGCCTATTTAAGTTCACATACTGTGGATGCTAAGCTCTTATACTTAAACTCAGTTGAAAAACACAACACAATTTATTGCTTCTTAATTTTTTACAAAGCCAATGCCTGGACCAAAAAAATACAGTACCCTATTAACAATCAAGATGTATCAACATATGAGGCCTAGTTTACATCACTATAGGCATTCTGAGAGAATGTATTATTCGTAGGGTAAAACAAATCCCTAATTGAAGTTAGTGCTTGACTAAGTGCTCCCAATGTTGTTGACATGGATGTTTATAATAATTGGCTTCACAGTTGAACACCATGTGTGACATCATCTCTTATAAGACTCAAATAAATTAATCAGTCAATTAATCATTTAGATCCTTTTTGGTAAGTAAAGAAGCTCCGCCATACTGTTTGTCTAATCTTATATCCAAGTTGTACTTTTGTTGCTTAATTGAGGTATCAACAGTAGAACAAGTTATTTCTAAGTCCAAGAAGTACTTAGCATACCCTAAATCCTCAATGGTGAACTTGCCCATCTAAGAAAGGTTTCACTAACAAACACTTAACATCAACTATCTTATGCTCAGATGAACCTGTAAGGAAAACATCGTCCATATAGACTACAAGAGCTATAAAAGAGCTTGATGTAGTTTATTACTAAATAATGGTCATATGTGGACTGTCTAGAATCAATTGAGTATAGATTAAAGTGAATTCATAGTTCCATTTGTGACTAGCCTGTTTAAGCTTATACAAGGATTTGTAATCAACATACGTCACCTAGTTTAGCTTTAAGGTATCCTTCTAAAGGTATATCTTCATCAAAGTAGTGATGTAGTATGTTTTTCATGTTAAGCTAATAAAGATGCCACATTTATGAAGAAGTTAAAACAAAATAAAGATGCCACATTTATGAAGAAGTTAAAATAAGTAACAACTACATAGTCATAACTTAATCATTATCACTGAGACTCGTTGCATCTCTAAGGATCGGACCATTCAACAATTATCCTTATGACTATTCTTCTAGCTTGAAACAACTATCTAACTTGGAGTAGGATAACAAAAATTACTCTTGGAGTGAAGGTGAAGCTTAGATTTATATATGGAAAATGTCCTATGCTAGATCAAGATTTCATAGAGTTTGATCAAGGGAAGTGTACGGATTACATAGTGATATCATGGACATTGAATTCAATATTTACTACAGAAAAAAACTTAAACAATAGACAAAAACATAACTATAATTACAATTATTGTTATCTTTCTATTAAGGCAATATAATTCATAATGTTGAATAAAGTGGTGATGCTATAGGTGTAAGGAAACAAAAAAAAATATTAGGAAATAAAAATGAATAACGTTACTTAAAATTTGGACTAAGGCAACAAAACAGTTTCAAACTATAGCAACAATGTTGAATGGATATAACAATAGTTTCAATCTTTATAAGGCAATGAATTGGATTTTTTAGGCAACAATCTCTAATAACAAAAATAACAATTTTTCCTTTCGTTAGCAATAATATACATTAATTTTCATTAAGAAAACAACATATGATATTGAAAATAATCATACTTACATTATATATGTCCTAATATATATACTGCTAAACGTTAATGACCAAAAAATTATATTTATAAATGCTATCATATAGTCTATATGGACTTAATGAAATTCAACCTTTAATATATTTAATATATAATAGCCAAACATTATTAGCTAAAATATGCATCTAGGTTATCTTCATCTAATTCATATAGAATATAAATACCAAAAGAAACTAATATGTGTGGAACTTTAATATCCTTTACAAGGTTATAAATAGGAATGGCAATTAGTTAGGCCAAGTCGGGCCCAGGCCTAACCAGGCTTAGAGTTGCCCGGCCAGACGGAGGGCCCTAAGGCAGTAATGCAGGGTCGGCCCATTTTCTTTTTATTTTTAAAAAATCAAAATGACATTGTTTTGTATTACTAGGCGCGAGCCTAGGCCCTTTTGCCATCCCTAGTTGTAGATGTTTGTTTTTCAGATAACTCTTCTCTGATGACATACTTTAAGGTTGTGAATCCTCTGATAAGAGAATAGAAGATGTATAAGCTAGTTTGAAGTCTCTAACCTTTGTTGGAACTTATCATTAAGAAGAATTTTGCTAGCTTTTATGTCTCTGTGAACAATTCTTAACTGTGAGTCCTCATGTAGATATTGCAAACCTCTGGCTATGCCCAGAATTATTTAAAACCTGGTTTCCAAGTCTAGGAATTGATTGCTCTTACCTACTTCAACAGAGATTCAAACCAACATTTAATAGTTTATATGATTTTTTTTACTTTTCTTTATATAATTTAAAACCTAGTTTCCAAGTCTAGAAATTGGAGTTGATTGGACTAGTTAATGAATGAACCTAATTCTGACCACTAGAAATTTGACATATGACAAGTGAGTCTTTAACTCACACCTTCTTAAGGTTGAAAGACCCATTTAATTATTTTGTCTTCATTCTTGCTTTTCTTCTTCTTCTCTACGAAACTCTTCTTCTCATCTTCTTTATTCTTCTTCACTTTCATGATTTTTGCTTCACCCACCATCATCAAAGTTAAAGCTCACTTTCACCTCCATTTGTTACCATCATCTTACTCTCTCTTTCATTTTTCACTAAAGACCCAACCCTACCACCTTGAAGGATGATGTACGTGGGTTGTATGGAGAGCTAGGGTTAAGAGAGATCTTGAAGAGTTTGAATAACTTTGTAAGATTAATCAAGTAAGTCATGCTTTAATCTTCATGGGTATTGTTAAATGGAACATGTATGATGAGAAATTTGATGATTGATTACGAGTTTTTACATATGTGTTTTAATGTGGGTGTAATGTAGTGATAAAGAGATCATACCCTAAATGGTAGTGAGTTAATGTTATTCATGAATTGCTCGGTGAATGAATCAACTATGATAATGAATCAAGAGATGAATGATGATGAACAAGAAAGTTGAAGTATGATATGTGTGTGTGTGGATGAAGAGATAGATAGAGTTATGTCTTGCTTTGTGTTAAGATGAATGATAATTCATGAGTTTAAAGACGAATACAAGGCCAGTGTATTGTCTTGAAATGAAAAGAAGTAGGATGATAGTTTGGAGATAAAGTAGAGCTGAAAATGAAGTTAAATGTGTGCTGGAATATGATAGATGGAGTACTTTCACTGAACATGCATCTATATTTTGGCCATATCTTAATCTGTAGATATCTAAATTAGATGTATTTTGATTTAGAGTAAACTAGAAACATATTTATACATTGTTTATAAAGGAATCAAATTTGAAATCTGTCGTTAAGAGTCCGAAAATTTGGCTTGAAGTTGAGCATTGTGTTATGTCAAGGTATGAGAATAGTCTATAGTATTTTGATTATAATGTGCATGATAATGAATCAAAATGTATGAATTTGATGTCATTAGAAACCTAAGACATAGAGGAACATTTTATTAGAAGAAGGTGTTGCCTTTGTCTTGGTCATAATGGTCACAGAAGACCGACCTAAAAATTTGTTCTGTGAAAAAACTAGAAAACTGCAGGATAAGTGGGAGAATTGTTTCTATCATGATCATGGTAGGGGAAGTCATGATCATGGGCAGTGATTTTTTATGGAAATGTTTTGATTATGCAATGGTTGAACCAATTAGGGATGAGGTATATATCTATGATGCTTCTGGACTTAATTAGGGCTTAAAGGAACATAATTTTGATGTTGGAAAAGATGGTTAAATGTGTGATAAGTTTTGAATGATCTTGATTTTATACTTAAAGGAAAAGGATGTCAATGCATATAAATGTGAAATGTTTAGAGTTTAAATGAGGACGTGACATAATGAATGAACTATTTGATGCATTATGAATGAGATATACTATGGAAAGAGATAAGATTTCATGAATGATGAAATTGAGTTGTAAAATGATAAATTAAATGAGTTAAATTTTATGGAGTTAATGTAATCAATATGGTAGTTAAATTAGTACGAAATGAGGTCATATTATAAGAGGTGAATTCGGGAAAATTTGGTGTGAAATGTATGTGAGGAGATGTGTTGAATTCGTGCAGAAAAGAAGGAAGAAAATATAGGGCATGATTATGGCTAGCTCCAAAGAGTTTTTATCACGATCGTGGCAGGGACACCACAATCGTAGCCAGACCTATAAAGAAAAAAAGTTGTCTTTTGACTGAAGTATAAACCAATTAATGATATGGTGTTCTTATATAAGGTATTTAGACTTAAATGAGTTCTTGAATAAACCTAGTTGATGTTGAATGAGGTGATTAAAGTGGTGATGGGTGTCGAAACCACCAAAAATAAGTTACCTACTCTAAAAGATTTGTAAATAGTGATGAGCAAGGTCGATCCCACAGAGACTGGTCAAGCTTATTTCTAAAG
>JANZXR010000005.1:40926392-40952353 GCA_027575705.1 Erythroxylum echinodendron | reverse complement strand
TTCTTCCCTACTCTTTTACATTTCAATTTTGATTATTTATTTTGTGTGTTCTAATTCTTTGTTTTTGTAGCACTTTACGAAAAAGATTAAACGATCTATTCAACCCCCTTCTAGATCGTTTTCAAATACAAGACATATTGGAACTGCTTTATTACCCTATGAATTATATAAAATATGTCTTACTCCTAACGAAATGTATGTCTCTTCTATATTGCTGAACCTGTTACTCGTAAGGAGCCTTCATAAAGGATACATCGTACATATTGTGGCATAAACGTCTTGGCTACATTTTTAGGGAGAGGGTTGAGAGATTGATAAAATAACATTCTCCCAACTTTGAACTTCAGTGATGAAGAAAAATAACTCGTGCTTTTGGTTTAATAGACCTCATACATACAGACGTTAGTGGTCCCTATATAGTCACATTAAGCAATGCTAGATATTTTTTTTTGACATTTATAGATGATTATTCCCTCTATGGCTATGTGTTCTTGCTTAAAGAGAAGTCTGAAGTTCTTGATAAGCTTTAGATCTTTAAGACTAAAGTTAAGAACCAACTGAGAAAATAAAGATAATCAGATCTGATAGGGGAGGGGAATCCTATGGCAGACATAAGGTTGTAAGATAAGAAAAAGGTTTGTTTGCTAGGTACTTGGAATTAGTTGAAATAGTGAATCAGTTCATTATGTCAGATAGTCCTGAGCGAAATGGTATGGCGAATGGCACAATCGTACCCTAAAGGACATGATGAGGTCAATGCAGAGCAGGATTAACCTACTTGAATATCTTTGGGGTAAAGCCGTCAAGATGACATTTTATATCTTGAATAGATCCCTAAGTAAGTCAGTGCCAAAGATCCCTTTTGAACTTTGGGTTGGAAAGAAGTTCATGTGCGGCGTTGTCCTGCTGAAGTAAGGTTATATAATCCTTCTGAGAGCAAATTGCAACCTTGTTCCACTCGTTACTATTTAGTAGGTTATCCTAACCACTCTAAGGGCTACAAATTTTATTGTAGAGAAGGAGGGGCCAAAATACTGGAATCACAAATGGTTAAGTTTTTGGAATATGATGTCCTTAATGAGAGAGGATCCTCACATCCTCCAGGAGATAGCAGGACGAATACTATAATTATTGTGTATCTGCCTCTCATATAGTCAGATCTGGTGGATGAAGGTCCAACTACCATGCCTACGTAGACATAGGAACCTACACTTATTTAAGGAGAGGTTTCAGAGGTACAAAAACCTATGTAGTTGTGCAGATTCATTAGAGAAAGGTGATCTGCTATCTCATCAAATTACATAATCTATTTAGGTGAACAAGACTATGGCATAAGGCATATTGTGGATCCAGTTACGTTTACTGAAGCTATTTTTAGGCCCCATGCAAACATGTGGTGGGAAGCAATGAAGGATGAGATGCAATCTATAAGGTATAATAAGGTATGTAAGTTGGTTGATTTACCTCAACATTGCAGGCTTGTCAGATGTAAGTGGCTATTAAGACTAAGAAGGACACACAGGGTCAAGTTGAGTAGTTTAAGACGCATTTGATTGCCAGGGGATTCACTCCGAGAGAAGAAGTTGACTTCAATGTTACCTTCTCTCCTGTGTCCTCGAATGATGCATTTAGAGTGATTATGGAAATAATAGCTTATTATGACATGAAGCTACATTAGATGGACGTTAACTGAATGGTGAACTTTATGAGGAGGTCTATATGGAGTAACCTGAAGGATTTTAGGATCAAGATGCAACTGACAAGGTTTATAAGTTGACTAAATCAATATACGGTTTAAAACAAGCTTTCAGACAACAGTACCTAAAGTTTAATGAGGTTTTGACCTCATTTGGCTTTGTAGAAAACAAAGTTGAAAGATGCTTATACTATAAGTTCAGGGGAAGCAAAGTTATTTTTATATTACTATATGTGGATGATATCTTGCTCGCATTAAATGATTTGACCATGTTGTATAAGGTAAAGAAACTTTTGGCCAAACAAATTGACATGAAGGATTTAGGTGAAGCATCTTTGGTCCTTGGTATACAAATTCACCGGGACAGATCTCAACACTCATTGAGCCTCTCACAAAGAGCACACATAAAGCGAGTGCTACAAAGGTTTAATATGGCTAAATGTAAAACTGTTGTAACACCTATCTCTCATGGTGAGAGATTATCTTTGGTAAACTGTTGTAACACCTATCTCTGATGGTGAGAGATTATCTTTGGTACAGTGTCTAAAGAATGAAGTTGAGAGAGAGGCTATGAGGAATGTGTCATATACTCTATTGCAGTTGGTAGCTTGATGTATGCCCAAGTGTGCACTAGACTGGATATTGCATTTGTTGTTCAGGTGTGGACCATTGGAATGTAGTTAAGCGAGTGTTGAGATACCTAAAGGGTACCAAGGATTATATATTGACATACAAAAAAGTCAACGATTTAAACCTCAAAGGATATACAGACTCTGATTTTGCTATGTGTCCGGATGATCGCAAATCCATTTTAGGGGTATGTTTTTTTATTGGCAGATGGGGCAGTGTCATGGAAGAGTGTCAAACAAACATTGGTAACTTCCTCGACTATGCATGCAGAGTTCGTTGCAAATTATGTACTTGCTACACAGGTAATTTGGCTCAGAAACTTGATTTCTGAGTTATCTGTGGTGGATTCAATTGTTAAACCCATTCGGTTATATTGTGATAATCTTGCTACAGTGTTGTTCATTAACAACAACAAGAATATCACAGGGTCTAGGTATTTAGTGGTCAAATACTTAACCATAAAGGAGTTGATTAAGAAAAGTGACGTTAAAGTGTAGCATATTAGGACTGAGGAGAAGCTAGCTGATCCTTTAACTAAAGGACTTCGCCCAGTAGTGTTTGTTAAACATGTATCTAATATGGGAGTGTTAAGGTCCTTAGACAGCAGTAGTTAAGGATCATTATATTTGTTCCTTAAATGTTTATACATTTTAATGTATTATGACATTATAGTTATTTATTAATAAAGATGATCATCTTTTTATCCTCAGTAATAAATGTTCTTGTGTATAGTCATAATACATATTAAAGTCCTAATATTTATGTCAATCTTAAGTATTTAAAGTTCATTTGGCATATATACAGGCTAACCTTGAGCCTATATCATTTAGACACATAAAGTTTTGTATGAATATCCTTAAAGTTTTACATGACATAGGAGGATATAAGTTTTAATCTCACAAAGATTCTCTAATGCAATTTAGCATTCAGTTGGAGAGCATAAAGGTTTTCTCTAACGCTATTTAGCATTTGATGAGAGGAAATAAGTATTCTCTAATGCTGTTTAGCATTCGATGAGAGAAAACGGGATTTCTCTAATATAGTTTAGCATTTACAGTTTAGCATGAAGTTGGAGAAATCGAGACCTACAACCGAAGATGATATAATTTAGATCATACAAGTATCATCTTAGTTTGCAACACTCCATTTTCCTATTCATGTTAGTAAGGTATTAGATATTTATGATTATATTGGACCTGTGTCACACATGACAAATGTGTTTGATATTTTTTGATATCGAAGGCCTTGCGGGATGGAATGTTGGACTTTCATTACCTTTGGATTAAATGTTTTTCAAATTTGATACCAATACAGTAGCATGACTTAACTGAGTTTTTAAACTGTTTTTAAACTTAAGTAAAACCTGTAATTAATGATTGTCCAAGGAGGAGATTGTAGAACATTTGTGTCCTTTACCTATTAAGTAGACAACATTAATTGTAATTTTTGGCTTTTCAATAAATTATCGGTTAAGCTACGTAATTTGATCCTGATAAGGGTAATAAAGTGACCCAATAAATGATCTATATCAATGGATCGAAATCCGGTGAAAAATGGATCCTTATTGGTTAGGACCGGACCCATATCGAACTTATGATGGGAAGTTCGATATGGAAGCTATATATAAAGGTTAAGGTCTCCTGCAGTTATTTATATTAATCGTAAGCATACAGATTCTCTAACCTTTAAGAGAACTTACTTATTGAGAAAACTGTAAAAATGCCTAAACCTCGTATCGATGAGCATAATCCATAAAGGTTCCGAAATATTGGAGCTCGTTTGATGCTCAGAAATTCATTCGGAATCAGAGATGGAACTGAAATTAGATATTCGCATTTCCTTCATTTTTAATCATTTCATGTATGATCCGGAATACGTAATAAGGTTGATGCTACATATTATAGATAGTAATTACCTCTCTATGTGCTTTCTAAAGAAAACTAAGCCTAATCCACATACGTTTTGTCTAATTACTTGCATGTGTAACTTTATACGAGGTTGTTTGAGTACCTAAATCTTCTGATTGTTTTCCTCATACAAGTGTGTAGTAGCCTAATCTCTTGGACTAATTTTTGGGTACATCTTTGTATTCTTATGTTAATCTCAACCTCATTCAATTTTTCAAAAAATATATGTATAATAAATTGAAAGTTATGATATTTGATTTACATTTTTATATTTTTGATCAATATTACAAAATTAATATAAATTATAATATACTCATAATAATACAGATTGGTAAAATTACAATTAATAAAGGAAAGGATTGGAACGTATAATTATAAGAAAATTTAGGGGTAAATTTTCTTTTGAGGACGAGGGTGACCACATTCCAAAATAATATAGTAAATGGCCCATCTCAAATTAGGTCATTTCCGAGGGTTACAGAATGAGAGTCGATCATCCAGTTATGTATCGTTATCCTAAAATGGGCAAGGAATAAACTCAACTTCACACGTGTTTGACATGTATAGTTGATGTTATCAGGCTGCGATCTTGTATGAATCCTTATCCACTCATAACCAGGAGAGTAAGAGAGACGTCATTCTCTTTCCTTAAGCATGTCCTTAATCTATTTTGACTAGACAAGAAACCATAAAATTGTCTGAGTAAGCAGGATTGCCATCGAGATTGAGTGACAAGACAATGGTTGACACGTTTCGGGTGAGCATCCTTGGGGCTCTTACAATAGCAGCTTTGGTCTGAACATTGCAATCGCATGTCAAACTACAAACGCGAAACAAAATCAAGCCTAGGCTGTCTTCTCCAAATCATTATTATTCAAAACAAACACCTCTTGACATTTTGGCGGAATGGGCCCAACGACATCTCCGTCGAATCTCTGTCAGAGAATTCAACTGGGACATCAAACTCTCTCTTCTAATTATTTCAGTTTTATTTTATTAAATTTTATTTATATATTTATATAAAATTAATATAAGTATGTAAATAAAATTTATGAAAATAAAATAAAAATATTATAATTAAAATAAAAAATATGATCCCTTCAATAAGTCGGTTCAATTTGGGCTATTTATATATGAAACTGTTATTTGCGTGTATATTAGTTAAAAAAGAAGAAATTAAGAAGCATGAATAACAATGTGCACGTTGTTTACAGAAAAAACTACGCCCACACACAGATGGCTGATTGATCAAGATTGACCCCACCTAACCCCTCCCTCTTTCTTGCTCTTTACCACCCCCTATTTTCTCTCACTTTCCCGCATCCCAAACAACGTTCCGGGAAAAAGAAAAAGTTATCAGCTCAATTCCTCGCTTCTCCTCCCCCTCAATTGAAACAACGCATTATTTCTTTCACCAACCAAAAACTCCCAAAATGCCCTGAAATATTGTTTTGAGCGATCACACCAAAACTCATTTTTTTGTATTTTTCAAGAACACTGTCAGGTCTATTAATTGTGAAGCGGCCGAGGGGCTATGGGTGCGTCGCTATCGAGCCTAACGGACGGCGCCACCGTGGGCCCGGGTCTCGGCGACATTCCGGAGAACTGCGTGGCTTGCGTCTTCAACTACTTGACGCCACCGGAGATTTGCAACCTTGCGAGATTGAACAGGGCGTTTCGCGGCGCGGCGTCTTCGGACTCCGTGTGGGAGAAAAAGTTGCCGCCAAATTACCATGATCTGCTTGACTTGGTCCCACAAGAACGTTATCAAAACTTCTGCAAGAAGGATGTGTTCGCCCTGCTCTCACAACCTGTGCCTTTCGACGATAACAACAAGGTCTCTCCTTTTAAGATACTTCAGAGTTTTGTGGATGTGGGCGCGTTTCATTTTTGAGTTTTGATTAGTTGAAGATTGGGAAGTTTTTGTTTTCTTTGGTGCAGGAGGTATGGTTGGATAGGGTAACAGGAAGGGTGTGCATGTCGATATCCGCCAAGGGGATGGCGATAACTGGAATTGAGGATCGGAGGTATTGGAATTGGGTACCTACAGAAGAATCTCGGTGAGTTTTCTGTGAATGGATAAAGGATCTCTTTGTTGTTTTAGGATCAGGATTGAGTATTGCTGATTTGGGAATACTAGTTGATGATTGTTTATTTAATTTCTTTATGAAGTTTGTGTTAGACATATATGCGGATTCGTCGTGGATAATAGCTGAAAAGTTGGGAATGATGTCGGTTGGTGTTGTTTCTTATTTATTTTTTATTTTTTTGAATTTCCTTTTTACGAAATGGGTTTGATGTTGAAAACTGTCTGGGTAGTCTGAACGGGGATGCCAAGGTGTATCTCCCAGGTTCTTACTTCTCATATGTAAGCATGTTAACTGCGTAGATATTTGGAGTCAACTATTTATTTTGATCCTACGCTTAACTGAATGGAAGAGCAATACCCTGTGAAGATTATAATCATGATATATAAGCATTTTTTCAATTTTTTATGTTGAATTAACTATGGGCGATGCTGCTATGTTCAACCTCTAGTTTTACCTTTCTGATTGCATAACTTGATTCATTTTCAGTGCATGGTATCTTTGCACTCTTCTCCTCACAAATTAAACTCTTCAGAAAGTCCATGGTTTAGGCGGTTGCCTTTGCAGAATATTCTCTTCATAATTGAAGACCAGAGCAGTACAAACAGTGATGATTGCTAGATATCCTCCTTCAACATGAATATGACCTGCCTCTTTCTGCAACTTTATAGATGAAGGGTTGCTCACTACCTACCTTTTTGAATCATGTCATATCGATAGCAATTAGCAAAAGGCAGGGATGTTTTATTGTACTTCCCAGTGCTAGGATAGGTATATTTTGCTCTCAGGAAGGGCTTGTGCAATGTTCTTGGCTCTTGTGATCTTTACATGCTTATATACGCTTCTGTTTGTCTGAATGGTGTGCTTGAAGCATTTCCTGCTGGAAATACGATGATGTTACTGACTTAACAGCAGTTCTATATCTTAATTTGCAGATTCCGTGTTGTAGCATATTTGCAGCAAATATGGTGGTTTGAAGTAGATGGGGTTGTAAAGTTCCCATTTCCTCCTGATATCTATACCGTATCCTTCAGACTTCACCTTGGAAGATTTGCCAAGAGGCTGGGACGACGTGTTTGCAACTTTGAACATACCCATGGTTGGGATATAAAGCCTGTAAAATTTGAGTTTTCTACGTCTGATGGTCAGCAAGCATCAACGGAGTGCTGTTTAGATGAGACTGAAAAAGATGAAGTAAATGGTAATCATAAGCGAGGATGCTGGATAGAATACAAGGTAGGTGAATTTATTGTTACCGACTCGGAACCTGCCACTGAAGTCAGGTTTTTCATGAAACAGATAGATTGCACACATTCCAAAGGTGGGCTTTGTGTAGATTCTGTTTACATTATTCCCAGCAATCTGAAAGAGTACAAAAGAAATGGAGTTCTGAAATAGCAGGTGATATTATAGGGTAGTCAGTGAGATCCAAGAAGTTTCTAGTCCGTTTTTCATGATACAGCTTATACTTATGATGGCTTTTGATGTTTTAGAGAGGGCATTGATAGATTGTTTTTGGAGTAGGCATATGTCCTTATCAATAATGTAATTCCCTCGTGTATTTGATCCAGTTTTGCTCATTTTGTACCTTTTCCGCAGGTAGGATAAGAGAGAATGCTTTACTTTTGTCTTGTTTTGTTCTTGTGCTCTTTTTTAGTTGTTTCATTTCTTATTTGACAGAAATGAGGAAAACTTTTCTGTTAAGTTCATCAAAGGGTTGTTGCAGAAATTGTACTTCGATGTCTATGAGATTTGCAAATCTTTGATTGCCTAGAGTGGGCTTCCTTTTGCCGTCTTCTATTTTCTTCATGTCACAGGCAGAGTAGACCAAGCTTCTCTAGATTTGATTTGCTAACTTTTCGATCATTGAAGTATGGGAGTCCCTGGGGACACCAACGTACAATGGTCATCCTAAAAGCTTTGTTTATTATAATTTTTCGCTCAAATTTTGCCAAGTAGATTTGGGCTTTTTAGCTTGACAACGTTTGACAAAGGAATATTGGACTCGATAAAGACAAAAATGACGAAAAGCAGCTCACATCACGGCCCAAACCATTTCTTATGTGAGAAAGAGTATCTGTCTTGCATCAATCGTACTGTACCTCAGCTTTATCCAACTTGGCTCATGCTGCATGTTATTTATGCCGTGTCTCTCCCATGCTGGATGTTTCCCAACATCTTGCCTTACCACTCACGATGTGGGACCAGTCCACGTATAGGTCCCAGCCATCACATACCCTCAGGGTTCTCGTGCTTAGGAAGAAAGTAAATTGCTCTTGTTACTCCTTATTTACCTCCGTATCCTCATCTGATTGTATTATCGGACTCTTTGTCTGGGTAACGAACAACCTAGATTTTAGGTTTGAACTTGCTTTATATATGCAGTCTAAGAAGGGTTTCAGCCCAAAGAGAAATGTATCTGTGGAAAAGCCATAAACAAAGGGTCGTGACAACTCTCCAACTTCAACAATGTGAGTAAATGAGGAGCTAAATGTGAGGAACCCGACAACTACATAAATGTGAAGGGAGAAACCCACTTTGCAGTCAACAACCCAGGATAGAACTGTTTGCACGATTATTGGAGCAGATTCGAGATTTGATGGAATTGGGAATTGGTGCAAGAAAGGAATACTCAAACTCTAGGGGAAGTATTGATAAACCAGCACACCACTGATTTTGGGGGACATCCCTAGAAGGATAGTGCATTGTCGCCCCACCTTCCGACAACACATGAAGATCAACGGGATCTGACTTTGGAAAATTCTTTCACCTCGACTGTTCTAAATAGGTCACCCATTGCCAAAACCCAAGCTTCCAGTCATGAAGATCAATGGTCTGACGGATCCTATATGCAAATTGTGTTACTGAGAATTATGGATCTGTATGGGATCTTAGATGCCGTAAAATGCAAAGCTTTTTGTTAGGATTCTAATTCATAAAGTGTATTATAGGAGGAAAAAGGGGCAAAATAGGGAAGTGGTAAGTGATTATGTGGTGGAGCAATTTGTTGAGGTAGTTACAAAATAACTATATGTGGGAGAGAGAGAGCAGAGGATGAATGGGAATGATAGACAATCGAATCATAAAAAAAAAGTGGAAATAAAGAGAGTATTCTAGAGAGTTGTAAAAAAGGGTGGGGCATTTTGTCTAGGAGGTGTGGCTATAGCCTAGAGGGAATTTTTGTTATTTGTCTTTTATTTGAACACTAAGTTGAATAGTAATATTTTCATTACCAGCGTTGATTTTTTCCTTAAGTGTCTAAGTTGATAAATTAGGATTGCTATAGGATTGTTTGCCGCATACAGGGAAAATAATGTGTTTGTTGAACTATGAAGGAGAAATCTATCATATTTGGTATCAGATCAATTAGGATTGGGTGATGGTTAGTACTAGAATGGATTCAAGGATAGAACAAGTAGAAAGAGAGCTAATTGGAAAAATAAGGGGACTGGAGAACGACATTCAAACGATAGTTGTCGATGAACTTAAGGATTTAGTGATACTGGTTTATCAGAACAATTAGCAACAAAGACAAGGAAAAGATCCTACCGAGCATTCAACGGCTCAGGGAGGTGAGGGAGAACAGGAAGAAAGTAATGAAGGCGCTAATCAGAGGCAGAGAGAACCAAAGATAGGGTTGTTGGAAAACTAACATCATGTTGGGGGAAATGAACCCCTACGCACGGTGGTGGGATTGTAGCAAAACCCACGGTATCTAGTTCTACAGGAGTTCATTGGAGAAGATCCGATAAGGTGAATTTTTTAGTAGAGAGGTATTTTGTGGTGAACCATATTGTGGAGAGATACAAAACTTCGGTTGCCACAATCTGTATGGACCAGTTAGCCTTAACGTGGTTGCAGAGGGTGGAATCCAGACGTCCTATCACAGACTGGGACAAATTCAAGAAGGCTTTACTAGACTAATTCTGACCGTTGCAGGAGGGGACAACTTATGAGGAGTTACTGTCACTTCGACAATGGGGCACGGTGTTTGAGTATAGAAGTTGGTTTGAGAAGTTAGCAGCATCATTGTTCGATCTATCAGAAGAATTGCTGAAGGGGGCTTTCATTAATAGGTTGAAGGAGGAGATTCGGGTTGAACTAAGAATTTTAGGGCCCAATATATTGGCTCAAGTAATGGGGACAACATAAAAGGTGAAAGATAGAACCCAAATTTTAGATTTAATGAGAGAATACAAAGGGAGACCCAAGTTCACTACGAGTTATCTAAATGGATCCTAAAGCAAATTGTTTCCTTTAACACTTCAATCCACTAGCCCAAACACGTATACCTTAACCCATTCCTCTTACCACTCCACCCAACATTCAACTTCTAACCCAAAAAACCCCAACTGATCCATCTTAATTAAAAACTCAGTTGACCCAACTTCTACCCATCAAACATAACCAACCAACTCGAAGCACTACACTCACAACACCTAAACACGAACTCCCTTCAATCCAACCCAAGCCAAGTTTTCCCCCCACACCAACCATTCTACTGAAGGATCAAGATAATCAATAACGAGGGAACGACGACCACGTTATCATCGATTGATAGATGAAGAGATCCATAATAAGTTATCGAGGGGCCTTTGTTTCCTATGTGACGAATCTTTTAGGATAAATCATAGGTGCCAGAATTGTCAACTACAACTATTGGTAGTCAAAGGGGAAGATGTAGATAAGGAGCTATTAGTTTTTTGGGGACCCAGGTAGTTAAGAAACTGAGGACTGAGAAGATTATAAAAGGGACCCAAATTGAGTTGTCAACTCATTCAATGGTTGAAATCAACCCGTATAAGACCTTTAAGTTGACTGGAGAGTTAAATGGTCATGAGGTACGCATTTTAGTCAACAATGGTGCAAGCCACAACTTCATCGTTAAGTTTCTAGTTAAAGATATAGGTATGGAAATTAAGCCTACTAAAGGATTCGGTGTAATAATAGGAGATGGGTTTCATATTAAAGGTCAAGGAGTCTGAAAAGGAATAAAGATAAAGGTTCAAGGGATTGAGATTGAATAGGAATTTTTTCCTTTCCAATTAGGAAATGTTGACATCATATTGGATGTGGAGTGGTTGTTACAATTGGGAGAAGTAAAAGCAAATTGGCAATTGCTTACTTTAAAGTTTAAAATTGATGGGAAATGGCTCAATTTGAAGGGTGACCCATCTATGTCAAATATGGAAGTCACTATGAGAACTTTGAAGAAGTCAGTGAAAGATATTGGGCACAGTTTTGTAGTATAATTAAGGGTAGTAATGGATACAAAGGTGCTGGAATCAACAAGTGAAAATAGTGAGATTTCGAAGTTGTTATACAACTGTTGGGATTTATTCACCAACCTGAACACCCTACCTCTAAAATGAGCTAAAGATCATTCCATTAGATTGGTGGAAGGGGCGCAACCTCTAATTACGGTCATACAATTACCCCCATTATTAGAAGAACAAAGTTGAGAAAATAATTCAAGAGATGTTGGAACCTGGATTAATTTTTCCCAATAATAGTCCCTTCTTAAGCCCGATATTGCTAGTAAGAAAAAAAGATGGTGGTTAGAGATTCTGTATAAATTATAAGGCTCTAAATAAGATCACTGTGGTAGATATATTTCCAATCCCAGCAATTGATGAATTACTTGATGAACTAAGAGGAGCAAAGATATTTTCAAAGATGGATCTTAAGTTAGGGTATCGCCAGATTCGTATTGCTGCAGGGGATGAGAAGAAGACAAATTTTTTCACCCACAGTGGTCACTACAAATATTAAGTCATGCTGTTCGGATTGACAAACGCATTGATGACCTTCCAAGTAATCATGAATGGTTTACTTTAGCCCTATCTGAGAAGGTTTGTAGTAGTTTTTTTATGAGATATACTAGTGTATAGTCAGGACAAGTAGACACATTTAAAGCACCTCCATACAACGTTAACCTTGATTAAGGAACACAAACTAGTGGTAAACTTAAAAAAGTGTGTTTTTGGAAGTGAAAGGGTTGAATATTTGGGCCATATAATTTCAGCTGAGGGAGCGGCAGCCGAGAGGATTTGTAAGTCTCACTGGTTATTACTGTCATTTTGTTAAAGGCTATGGAAAGATAGCGCAGCCTCTCATAAGGCAGTTAAAGAAAGAAAGATTTGGGTGGACATTGGAAGCAACTAAGCTTTTGAAAATTTATAAAGGGCTATGACTACAGTGCCTGTATTAACTATGCTAGACTTCCAAAAACCTTTTATAGTGAAAATTGTTGCATCTAGATTGGGCCTAAGAGCTATGTTAATGCAAGAAGGGTGTATTTTAACTTATATTAGACACACTTCATCACCCCGCAATCGTTTAAAATCAGTTTATAAGAGAGAGTTGATGGCTATAGTGTTTGTTGTTCAGAAATGGCGACATTACTGATTAGGACGACGTTTTGTAATCAAAACTGATCAGAAAAGTCTCAAATTTTTAATGGAGCAAGGACCCCTAGGGAAAGACTAGCAAATAATAGGATATAATTTTGAAATCCAATATTGGCCAATGAAAGAAAATGGGGCTACTGATGCATTATCCAAAAGAGTAGAGTTGGTGGCAGTATTTACAGTATAGACACCACAACTTGAGGGGCTTATAGAAGAGGTAGCGACAGATGCAAAGTTGCACCAAATTATACTAGATCTATTAAAGGGCTCTAATGCCCACCTAGGGTATTCTCTATGATAAAGAACGTTGCTTTACAAAGGGTGGTTAGTAATACCAAAAGGATCCTCTTTAATACCAACGCTACTGTATGACTTCCATTCTTCACCAAATAGGTGTCATTCTGAATTTTTTATAACTTACAAAAGGCTAGTAGCCATAATGTTTTCGGAAGCTTTAAAACAAGATGTTCGATAATTTATAGTATTATATGAGGTGTGCTAAAGAAATAAGTATGAAGCCTTTAAACGAACCAGTTTATTACAACCCTTTTCAATATCGACCCGATTTTGGGAGGATATATGCATAGATTTTGTGGGAGGATTGCCCAAAGTCAATGGTTACAACACTATATTTGTCGTAGTGGATCAACTATCCAAATATAGCAATTTCATTCCCCTCAAACACCCATTAACGGCAAAACAAGTGGCTGAAATATTTGTTCAGGAGATATTTTAGATCGAGATCAGGTATTTGTAAGTCAATTTTGGTCTAAATTGTTTCACCTTTAAGGTATAACTCTTAAACTCAGTTCTACCTACTATCCACAAACTGACGGACAAACAGAGGTAGTCAATCGAAGTTTAAAGACTTATTTACAATGTCTTTCTGAACATAGCCAAAACAATAATCGAAATGGCTTGCATGGGTAGAATTTTGGTATAACACTACTTATCGTGGGGCTGCCGGCATGACCCCTTTTAGAGCCTTATATGGACACGATCTCCTTACTATATTAAGATTTGGAGAGAATGATTCAGTGGAGGAAGAGGTAAATATACAACTTAGGGAGCGGAATCAAATACTTGATGAACTCAAAAGCAATCTAATGAAGGCCCAAGAAAGAATGAAGAAGTTTGTTGATCTAAGGAGGCGTGAACTTGAATTTCAAGTGGGAGATTATGTATTTTTGAAACTATAACCTTATAGGTTCTGTTCTTTAGCTTCCCACACTAACAAGAATCTCAGTCCACGATACTATGAACCTTTTGTTGTCATTGAAAAACTTGGGAAAGTTGCTTATAGGTTGGAACTTCCCCCTTATGCTCGCATCCATCCAGTCTTTCACATATTACAACTCAAAAAGGTTATCGGTATCAAGGTCTCTAGCCATCCTCTCCCATAATGTCTCATCAAAGACTTAGAATTATTGCTATAACCAGAACATGTATTAGAAGTTTGGACTAACTCTTCCGACATGTTAGAAGTATTGATCTAATGGAAATGCCTGCCTGTTTGGAAAAACACATGGGAATCTTTTGACCTTATCTAGGATCAATTCCATACCTTTCACCTTGAGGATAAGGTGGCTATCATTAGGGGGTATTGTTAGGCGTCCAATTCATAAAGTGTATTATAGGAGAAAAAAGGGGAAAAATAAGGAAATAGTAAGTGATGCTGACATGGAGCAATCTACTAAGGCAGCTGCAAATTAACTACATGTGGAAGAGAAAGAGGGGAGGATGAATGGGAAGGACAGATAATCAAATCATAAAAGAAAAGGTGAAAGAGAGAGAGAGATTATTCTAGAGAGTTGTAAAAAGGGGTGGGGCATTTTGCCTAGAAGGTGGGGTTATAGCCTAGAGCGAATTCCTACGATGTTGGCTGGTCTTCTTATTTTCATATGTTTATTGCCTTTTATTTGAACACTGAGTTGAATTGTGATATTTCCATTACCAACATTGATTTTTTCGTTATGTGTTTGAGTTGATAAATTAAGGTTGTAGGATTGTTTGCTATGTACAAGGAGAATATTGTGTTTACTGAACTATGAAGGAGGAAGTGAGGAACCTAACACTTCTCCATCCACATTAAAAAAGGCAACAAGAGAATATTACTTCGAAATCTAAATAATTAAAGTCTTTCTTTAAGTCACATTTTGTAAGTAACAAGTGCAGACCTAGAGATTTTTTAGCGCTTTGTTTTCGATGTTGTCCAGATGTTAGGCAAGACTTTACAACATTACACAAATTTGAAATCTCATCCTTTATATGGTGGATATACCATACGAGAGAGGTTTGCAGAGGCTTCAAATCATATGGAAGTCTTTACTGATGCATAAAGCTCACAATTTTGAGGAAATAAAGAGCGTAAAGGTTTATTGATCTTGAGGAACTGACAAGTTTGTGCAAACAACACGGTCATACAATGATGATAAAAGACAAGTAGGCAATGATGAATTTGGACGACAAACTAGTGAGAAGAAAGGAAAGGATGCTCGACATGAACATGATTGCAAAGAAAAGGTGTTTAAGCAGATCTACAGTGTTAAGCGACCATTTCACCACAATAACTTAAGCCGTTGTGTGAAGTCAACTTAATTAGTTTTATATATTCGTTAACACACCCCCTCAAGTGAAAGTCCTTTGGGCTTGAAACTTGCACATGCCCACTCTACCTTGTGCTGAATTAATTTGATGATAAATAGGTGGATGGTAGGATTTGAACTCAAGACTGTTTGGTCAAAAAGGCTCTGATACTATATTAAGAGACCATTTCACCACAATAGCAATACGTGCAACAAACCCCAACTTCTAGAAAGGATGCATTTATTAGATAAAAGGTCAACGTGAGCTCTGTCCGTTGATCTGATACCATCTTGGAATTTAAGTTGGGTTGAGAATAAGGTTGATTCAAAAGCCAAAAGACTTAAGTCTTACGGAAGATTGTTCATTCTTAACCTTATATGTTATTGTTAGATATTGTTTCTTTTCGATGTGAGATTTATTATCCCAATATACAGCAGCTAGGTTCCTTCTTGAGACTTAAATCAAAATTTAAATTATTTTCATAACAAAAGCAAGTTGGACCTCCTCTTACCTCTCTCGTGTGGATCTGGATGGAAGAACACAAATAAATATTATCACTTCCATATGGATTATGGATTCATATCACTAAAGATTACAAAGATTTAAAGAAAAGGTTTAGTTTGATCCAATAAGGGCATTTGGGACTCCTAGAATAGTTCTTAAGCTGTAGGCTTATAAGTGAGGGGAGTAGGATAATTCAGACCAAACGAGAAAGGTCATGCTTGCGAAATCAACAAAACAGGCAACTATTGCCAGAATCACCTATGGATGGAGTAACCAACATGATTGAAGGAGAAAACTTGGAAATAAGAGTGTCATAGATTAAAAAGTCCCTAAAAATCACTTTAGGTGAGTAAACATTGCTGACCAATTGGGAGCAAAAACTTGAAGAGGAGAGCACACATCCTTTGTGATAGGTCTATATAATCCCAGTATAGTGATGCAAAATGGTCATTACCACCACCATAACCAATTTCTAAAATCAACCTACAAAAGATTTGTGATTTCCATTATTTCCATTTTCCAAGTCACTGAAGAAAGTATAAAATTTAATAAGAAGAATAGTTAGCTCATCTCATTTTTTATCTAGGTTTGTGGAGCATTACCCTCCTTTCCGTCAATATGTTAAAGAAGCCTACGGAGTTTGCTCGAAATGACAAATGTCAGGGCCTTAGAAAGAATTAAACACGTATTTGCATAGTCCACCATTACTATCCATACCTTTAATAACTGAGAAGTTATACTTACATCTCGTGATATAGTCTAAATTTGTGAGTTTTGTCCTAGTATAGGAACATGATGCTAAGCAAACACTACAACAGAAACTACATTTGGTTACGAAAAAAATCATCATTTGAAAGTCTCAAACTTGTCACTAATAGTAATTAGCGATAAATATTTATGTTCGTCACCAAAAACGTTGCTAAATCTCTAGCTAAAAATTATAGGCAATATTTTTTGTTGATCGAAACTAATAGTTTTTTGTTATGTTTTATTTTCGTAGAAAAAAATTTTTAGCGACATTTTGTAAAATCATCACCATTATATTTTGACTACACTTGTTTTTCTTAGCTAAAAATTATCACTACAAAAAATTAATACAATCCACGACGTTTTAGCAATCAAACATCGCAGATTGTGAATAGTTTTCGTTATGTTTTTAAAACGTCACGAAAATTTTACATATTTTGCGACGTTTTATGAAAACGTCACAGATTTGTAACACTTTTTGTGACATTTTATCAATAAAAAATCACAAAATAGGAACCGCAAGGTTTTGTTGAATAAAACATCGTAGAAAGTGTTCTAAAAAACGTTCTCCTCCTAGGTGTAAAACAACGTCGTTTTGGTTTTCTTAAAACTTCTACCTAAATCCCTTCCCCTCCCCCCCACCTATGCGTTGTTTCCTTCTCCACATTTCCATCATTCTTCCTCCTCCAGATTGCTCCGTCGTCCATCGTGTGCATGTTCTCCGTCGAATTGCTACGTTTCTGGCCATTATGGTCGTCTTCTCTAGCTTATTTTTTCAAGGTATTTTTGTCTTTTCTCTATCTCTTTAATGTATTTTCATTAGACTTAAATATAGGATCTTTATAGTGTTTAACACTGAAATGAGAACTCTAGGCAGTCAAATAGTTGAGTAATATATGTCCCCTCCTATTGTTAGAGATGGGTTGCTTAAGAATTGTAAATTTCTGGAACAGGTCACCTATATTTTAAAGGCATACACAAGTAGGAACTTGACTTATAAAGATGAAAATGACAAATAGATAAGATGGCTAGTACTGTGTTAGAGTGATTAGAAAGAAAATAAAGAGAGAAATGCAGTACTTTCCATCAGGTTAGCTCTGTTTTGAAACTTTTGTTTTCTTTCCTTTCCCATACTACTTTCCCTATCCAAATTGTGTTTTGTTTCCTCATTCTTTGAATCTTTTTACCATGTTCTTTTTCGAATACATCCAGTTCATTTATGGAATTTTATTGTCTACTTTATCACTCCCTTAGTTTTTTTTTAAGAATCTTACCAATGTATGCTTATAGATTACTGGCAATTTGTGTTGTATCTGAATCTTTTTCATCATCTTCTTTTCTGGGCTCATTCGTTTGACTTATCTAATTCTCCTCTTCTTTGTTAAAAGTTGAGAATCAAGACAAATGGTCTTCAAGAAGTTTATCATATAGATATTTCCAACATGTAATCAACCTATAAATATATAATTGTTTAATGATCCATTGGATTCTGATATATATTTTTGTATACAAATTAAAAGTATCTTGTACACTTATTAATCCTACAAGACTTGTAGCATCTAAGCAGTATGAAAAAGACTTAAGGAAGAAAAGATACACAATTCGTCTAATAATAGATTAATGATTTTGATTTCCTGATTATACGCTGATCAAATTAAGGATTTGACCACTTTAACAATATTTACTAAGTTAACAAATGAGCATAAAAGGAGCTTGATTTTAGGAAACCTAACTACATTGTATTGATGATTTGGTTTACAAAGACTGTTGCATTAAACTTATCAAACACAATTTATTGTTTTGTAACACAATATATAGGTGATACATATTTTAAACTGCAGTCCTATCACCCTCTACACTTAAATATCAAGAACTCTTTCCCTTGGAAATAAAAATGTAACATATCAACTAAACTATCCAAACTATGAAATCAGGTTGAAATTTTGATTAAAATTAGTCTCTTATCCTTTCCACAAAGATAAAATCTAGATGCCTTCATTATAGAAGACATAAATTATAAAACCTTTATATTGTTAAATAAACATTAAATTATTATTATCTTATCCTAATAAATATATGAGGAACTATTTAAGTGTATCCATGCACAGTAAAGTAACCAAAAAAAAAGGGCTTATGCATGGTAAAAAAAGAATTGTCCCTTTCATTCTTTAAAATTAGTCGATCAAAGCAAAAATGTAGAACCTAGATAATTGGGGGCAGACACATAGCATATGTAGGAAGACAAGATGTTTTTCAACACCAATTCCATAAAGTAATTGCTTTACCATGCATTCTTTTGACAAAATTCTCTAATTCTATAAAGTTTTGTCTCTCCATCATAAGTGAACTAAGCTTAAGGTAGGTAAAAGAAAAGAAAAGCCTTCCATTTAGAACATTCAAAGGCTTAGTCTTATCCAAAATCTTATTATAAGTGAGCTTGTCACGACTCGAAAGAGCATTTTCAATAGCAATTGGTAGTATATGTCCCATGCAATATTTATCACTTGAACATTTAATAAAATAGTGGAAGAGGCATTACTTTTTGAATTTAACATAGTAAATTTGTAAACTACATACTATATAGTTTTTTATAAGAAAAGCAATCAAACTTTTAGAAAGATCTTTGCTTTCATAAGTTTCCTGACTTAATGGAAATAGTTAGTTTTCTTACTTTCCATATTAATTCCTTTGGATCTATTAACTCCTCCTCTATCTCACTCATTGCATATAAAAAAATAGAAAATTTACACAACTAATGATATTAAAATAATTACATCCATTCTCTCGTGTTAAGAGTATAAATGACATTTTCATGTCTTTGGAGCTTGTGGTAAGGGTGAACACTTACGTTCCTGAGTTAAAATATGTGTGTTCTCAATGCCTATAATTTAATATAGATGAATGTTCCAGAAACTTTTGGGTGAGAAAAGGAAGGAAGGTGTGAGAAAATAAGAAATTCGAGAGAGAGATTTGGAGAGAACCAGATAAGGAATATTTGTTGTATTTTATGCTTCTCATTAGTTAACAGTGGACAAGATATGAATTTCCAAGGAACTTGCTCCTTAATCAAGTCCTGACCATTTCATGCGAATTTGGATTGTGGATTTGTTGTGCATCTTAATAATTCTTCCTATGTTATGGTTGTTTTCCTCTTGATAACTTGTCTGATTTTTATTAGTATATTTTGACTTATAACAATATTAGTAGTTTTGGACTACTAACAATTTAAAGTTTGTTTGAATTATTATGTTAAAAGAAAGGGTTGTTCATTGATTCTGGGAATTATGATGTCCATTTCTAACTATTTGTAATAATTCTTCCATTTATTGTGTAATCATATGAATGTTTACTTGAATATATATAAAATTGTTGTCAAGTACTAGCAATTTAAAGTTTGTCCGAATTATTATGTTAAAAGAAAGGATTGTTCATTGATTCTGGAAATTATGATGTTCATTTCTAACTATTTGTAATAATTCTTCTGTTTATTTCGTAATCATATGAATGTTTACTTGAATATATATAAACTTATTATCAAGTAAGATTAGGCAGGACACACCATCTCTTATTGGTCCTTAAAACCTTATTTCATAACCTGATCTTATTATTAGGTAATTATATTGTGGACTGTATAATTTTTCGATCTTTTCCCTTTTACATTGATTTACTAGGAATTATTTTAGCTGTAGACCATGTTGTTTTCTTTAATTATGGTTGATGAATATTACTTAATTAATTAATAGTATCATTAAAATATAATGTCGAATTGAATGCAAGTGATTCACATAGGACTTGGTCTACCTAAGAAGAAGAATAAGGCTGCACCAAGCAGCTTAGTATCGACACAACTACAGTCGCGGCACCGTCAACTTCTTAAAAGTATAGCTGATGAGCTATTTGCTCGTACACAGCCAGAAGATCACACACCTACTCCTTGTGAGCCCACTCCAATATCAAGAGCTATCACATCTGCGCCTATTACTCATCTTAGAGATAAGTATCTATAACTTTTAAATATGCGACCCAATATTTGTTCTCCATCAACTTCTCAAGAGATGCCTCCATCAATTTCTCAAGAGATGCCTCCAGTTTCTTATAATCAGTCACCAGTAAAGGACACGAGCCCCTTTCCCAGTATTAATGCTATCTCTACAAGCACTGCAGGTATAATCTTTCACATCAAATTGGTTAAACATATAAGTTTAATAATTTTGTTTATCTAACCAATTAAGAGTATGATATATACTTATTGTAAAATATTACTTTGCTATATTTTAGGATCCACGACTGATCCAAAAAAGACAAGGGGTGTCACAAAAGGACACGAATTGGTAAATAGTAATAGGGCGATAGGTAAGAGATTAGAGATAGAGATCTCCCCCACTAAAGGATGACCAACCAACTCCATACAGTCTGCTAAAAGTATCGAGTGAGATTGGTGTGGTATCTCGAACTTCCTTACCTGTTAGAACAAAATGAAAAAAAAATAACTAATGAGGAGTTGGACATTGCATTTGATAAGTTGGACGTAAGTATTATAAAATTATATAATTTGTATGTGCTTTCCATACGCATAAAGCTTTGACCAATAATTTATAATTTTTTGCAGTAAAAGTTAGAAGTCAAGGAAATAAGAATAGACAACGAAGTACATGCTGCTATTAAGAAGTTTCTTTCTTTAGGGTCTAAAGATCAAAGATTTCATTTAAAAAAGCATTTTACTAAGCACAGAAAGGATGTTAAGCCATATAATGTCACAATGGCAGAGTGGATGGATTTATGTGAATATTGGGAGCAATCAGCTACAAAGGTTAGTTAATTTTATCACAAAACTTAATTCCACAACTTTATTGAAAAATGATTATATTTTAGTATTTATGAATCGTGATTTATAGATGTTATAATAGATTTTGTTATGTTTACAGTTAGGAAAAAGTCAACAAGCCAAATTGGCTAGGAGTCAGGTCAAATGTCGACCAAACTCTAGCTTCAAGGCCTTTATAGCGATACAGCATGAGATTGTCAGTTATTATCTTTTTAATTATCTTTTACTTTGATTGACATTTCAAAATTTATAATAAATATTACTAATAATATATTTTTATACAACAGAGTGACAAAGATGGAGAAGAGCGTGACCGGATGAAGCTATGGTATCACACTCATTATGATGAAAGTAAAGGTCAATGGACAACTACCGAATGCAGAGAAAAATAGGTGAGTACATATTTCATTTACAAATATTTCTTAAATGAGACTATGTACCTAATTAATTCTTAATTTTTTAGGAATTAATGTGTCAAGAATTGGCAGATTCAATAGAACAAGGTCATTCGATGACAGTGGATGAAGTGTGCGACAAAGTTTTGGGCATTAGATCTGATTATGTTGTTAGCATGGGAGTTGAGCCTCGACCACAAGGGAAAACTTCGGTCAGAAAGAGACTTCTAGACGAACTAGAGGAGTCAAAGAAAGTTAATTAGGAGTTGCAGTCTTAAGTCGATGAATTGAATAAAAAAGTTGAACAAATGCAAGATCGATTAACTACTGAAGTCGAACAACAAAGAACTGAATTTGAATAACAAAAAAAGCTCTTGGAATTTTTATGTTCTACACATAATATTCGTTTAGATTAGATATATGTACTCATATTGATATATTATACATTTATGACATACTTTTTTTATTAATTACTGTATTATGACATGTTTGGGAATTGCAATTAAATAATAAATTGTCTGCACATATGAAATTCTTGTGATACATGAATAATTATTAAAACTAATGATATACTAAAAAAATTGAAGAATTATTAAATAAATAAAATTCATAAATAACATTGAATAGTTATTAAATAAATAAGATTTAAAATAATTTGCTATTTAAAAATAATTATCAAAATTGAAACTTTTTTATTAAATTAAAATTATTTTCAGAAAAATAAAAAATAATTAAAAGAAAAAAAGTGTACTTATGACGTTTTTCTAAAATATTCCGCGACATTCTTATTACATCGTAGAATGATACTTTCTGCGACGTTTGTAAAAACGTCACAGAATGCGACTTATCGTGACGTTTCCAAAAAACATCGTGGAATGTGACAGATTCCGTCCAATCTTTTAGTGACGTTTTTAAAAACATCGAGAAATGTTAGTGTTTTTTGTGACGTTTTACGTAAAACGTCACAGAAACCCTTTACTTACATCACATTCCGCGACATTTTGTGTAACATTTTTTAAAACGTCGCAAATTATATTTTGTGACGTTTTTTTGACATTTTGTGACATTTTAAAAATGGCACAAATTACCTTGTTTTCGTGTAGTGTATTAACTACATTTTCTAAAATGTAGCTAATAGTTTTTAGCTACATTTATAAAATCGTAGCCAAAAACATTTTACCCACATTTTTTAAAACGTTGCCAAATGTTTTTACTTACATTTTATAAAGTGTACTCGGAATTTTAATATTTTTTTAAGAAAATTTTATAACATGTTAACTATAATTGTTTGTGACATTTTTAATCCATATTATTGTATATAATATTTAGATTTTTTAAAATTTATTATACAAAAATAATTGATAATTTAAAGAATTGTATATAGAAAGTAAAATTATCATTAAATTATACCAACAAAAGTATATTCTTCGTATATAAGATTTTAATTACAACCTTAACAATTTTTATAGAAAAAATAATAAATACAGATACCAGTTTACAAATTATAAATATTGATATTACCAAAAAAAATTACTGTGATCAGCCTCCAAAACCTGTACAAAAAATCTAATCTTACACTAAAGCTAATTACTCCACTAAGAGCATTCCTTCCTATTTGCTACAACTTGATTTCATAAGCTTCGTTTACCATATTTTCTTTGACACCAACGTGATAACAAAATTTGAAATCTGTTGCATCTGTTGCTCTACCTTAGCTTTCCATTTCACCATATCCTTGAACATTTCCTGTAAATGCAGAGATCATAAACAATTGACGATAGTCAAATATGAATAAGAAAACTGATAACCAATAACAGATATTACCTCACAAAGAAGAAATGAGCTGCCATAGTCTAACTTTGAATTCACAGTGGCATATGAATCTGTCTTCACATTAACTTGATCTTGCTCCCCAACAAAGGCTACCAGTTCCTGTGCGGTTCTGTTATTATAAAAAAATAAGCATAATCAAGATTAAAAACGAAGGTAACAGGGTTTCGTGTTCTTTTTGTTCTCTATACATCCACTGTGCTGCATGTTAACTAAGGTTTTCATGTTAGCACAGTAAACATGAAAACTTACCTTCAAAGCCACAATTCCAGCTTAAAGTGTCATTGGTTCCATCGTTTCCACCTTCTCCATTAGCATCATTGTGCAAAACCAACAATCAAGTCAGCCACTGGATGCAGCTTTTCAAGTGAATACAGACTAATTCATTTTTTGAAGTCTGCTTTTACCTTAAAATTGTAGGAAACTAGATCAGATAGTGTGAACCCGTCATGCGCAATAACAAAATTAACACTATGTTAAGGCTTGCGATTATTTACCTGAAGAAGGAGAACAACTCCAAGTCAATATTGTTAAATGAACGAGCAATAGCATACAATGTCTATATAAAAGAAGGCATCTCAAAAGATAGCCAAGGAAAGACAACAGGCAACAAACATGTCGATGAAGACAAGAAAAATAAAAAATGAAAAAATAAAAAAAGGGTTTCATTTTCTAATTTTCAGAAACAAATAAAATCATGCTTGCTGGCCGTGTTAATCCACCCAGATCTTCTGTTCCATAATCTCTATTCCCATGTTCCTAAACTGTTTTCATCCCTTCATTGTAATAAAAAAAAAAAATGAAAGGTCAAGAAAGCTTTGGAACAAAGGGAACAGAAGAAGAGAAGATATGTCGCCGTGTTTATCATGGAGGAAAACTCGACTTCTCCAAGCAGGGAAGGAAAGTCGTTTGCTTAGGCTCCCATATATGGTGATCGCAAATATGGACTCTTTAGTAACGATTTTCATAAATCTATTTTTGATTTTTAAAATTGTCACAAAAAGTTTACTGTTAGTTACAATTTTCAAAATATACGCCAATAAATTTTATCGACAATTTTCAAAAAATAGTTACAAAAAGTTCTACATTTGATAACGATTTTAAAAATTATCACAAAATGGTCAATAAAAATAGTGATGTTTTCAAAAAATTGTCACTAATAGTAAAGTTTTGGTGACAATTTTTTAAAATTGCCACTAAATAGTCCACACATTTGGTAACAAATTTGAAAATCGTTATTAAATAGTTCACACATTTAGTGGCGATTTTTAAAATCGTCATCAATAAAAAACTTTAGAGGATAATTTTTAAAAATCGTTACTAAATATACCACATTTAGATAGACTTTTGACGACAATTTTTAAAATCATCGTAAATAGTGAACTTTTAGCAACGATTTTTAATACTTAGCCAAATGTTTATCTTGTTGTAGTGAAAGGAATGTATATTATGTAAGAAAAAATCCTACAAGGAGCGGAGATGGACTACTTGAAAAGGCGATCTTCATCATACTCTTTTAATCCTGAAAGATCTTATCTTACTTTTAAACCAACGTAATAAGCATAGTGATGGACCTACAATTATGATAGACGCTCTATGAGCCTGATTCGATAACAAGGTTAGTTAGGTGGTCGATAGAATTTAAGTGAGTTTAACTTATACTAGGGCTGTAGCCAAGATTTTGTAACTTGTAGCAATTATTTTGTAGCTGTTACATGATCCTTAGGATTGATTTCTAGGGATCTTATCTAGTAATTATCTAATTGGGTTATGATTAACTCATATAAATATGTAACTATATATAAACTTACCAATTAAAACAATTATTCCTCTATTTCATGGTATTAGAGCCAATCTTGGTTATTTGAAACCTCCTCGTTTTTTTTTTTTAGTTTTCCATTATGAACATAGCTACTTACTAATATATATTTAAAATATAAAATTTCTCTATTTAATAATGAATATTTAAAATATGTCTAACAAAATTAAATTACCCCCTTATTTTTATTTAGTAAAATAAAAAGATATGATATAATTTCTTCAAAATACACATAAGTAATTGTAATATACAGCCTCTGTAACATTACATTACCCATGTTGGGGGCTATAATTGTAAATAATGGGAAATTATGAGAAATTAAAAAAAATATCATGCATAAGTTAATTGTGACATACACATTCATTTTGTACATTCATATTGTACATTCATTCATTGGCATTTCCGGGTAAATTTGATTTATAAGTGAAAATTTTGGATTAAATTGGAGTTAGATATTTTTGGTAAATTATTTTGAGCTGAAAATTTTATTTGGAGACTATTAGTATTATTTCAGAATTTTTGGTG
>JANZXR010000005.1:40909544-40920410 GCA_027575705.1 Erythroxylum echinodendron | reverse complement strand
CTCTAACATGCCATTATCATAGGATATGTACTTGAATATGCTTGAATGTTTGGGTATGTATCATGTGGTAGTGGGATATTGCAGCCTCTTTACTTTTTGCTATTTCATCTCACGCAATACATAACTATTGTGTTTTTGAAAATTAAAAATTGATGAATAGAATTAATAGTAAATCATTAGGACGATAGATACTCTCCTATAAGAACAGTAAGCCAAAACGATGAGAAAATGAAACTTATGAATTAAGAAGAGGCATGAAACGACGTTGCGTCTAGAATAAGAAGGGGCAATACTCGACTCCAACTTTTTTAGACAATACTAGCAAGAAATGATTCTTGCGAGATGAAGTCGATCAAATTATTCTTGCAAAATAGTAATTCTTCTATTGAAATATTTAAAACTTTTGTATTTTGAAAAAAGGAACATTTCTTGTATTTATGGAGTATCGTGCTAAACAATAAGATTAGTCTATTTAGATATATTTTATGAATTTTATAAACTTGTGAAGAATTTAATATCTTTAGTTATGATGTTAAAATTTAATAAACTCAGCGGGAGTATCTAACAGTAAAGACAGGATCCTCTGTCTAATTTTATGGTGTCTTATTTTGTTTCATAAATTTCAGCTATTTATGTATGCGGGTCTCATATTTTTTTTGCGGAACTCAAACAGGATCCACATAAATGAATGGCTGAGATTCAAGGAACAGGATAAGACACCATAAAATTAGACCAAAGATCTAAACTCCAAACTGTAATGAAGTTGTTGGTTGGTCATAACTCTCAATTTGAAGTTGCTAAGTCTCATATTCTGTTTCTTCCATTCACGAGGTCTTCATCTGGATACTTCTCACAAATATCAATACATTTGTTACTCCAAATATTCAGACTTCTAGTGCTCTTATTAGTCAAAATAATGGATTTAACAGCGGGTAGTCATCTCATAAGAAAAGATAGAGGAGGAGGGACAAGAAACTGAAACGATAGGAATGAAGATGCAGAGGAATTATTTGTTAATATTGTCATAAGTCAGGCTAAACCAAATTCCTATGTCGTAAGTTGCAAAATGGAGCTCATAAATCCCATTCAGCTCATGTTACTACTACACTTACTTCATCATCCACGAAGACAATCACTATTTTCACTTACTACCAAGAAGCATTAAAAAGTTCATCCTGTACCATATCACTGCTATTACTAACTCAAGTAATACAACCATCCATTTCCATGTTTTAATGCCATGCTATGTGAAAAACCGTATGTGTAAATTAATTCACAAACAAGCCAATTTTACGTGATTGTCTCTGGCACAAATAAGAACACAAATAATTAGTCAAGCAAAAATATTAGACGATACCAAAAATTTGTTAACGCAGTTTGGCAATCCTTGCCTATGTCTGTGGGGCCCTCACTCAAATTAAATCTTTCACTCAAATACAATAGTTTTACTCAAGACTTTACTGAGCCTACACCACTCACCCTTGACTCTATCTCTCGATCTCACTACCCGTGAAAGATTTTCCCTCCCAATAACACGACCGACTCGTGTTAGCCTCCTCAAAGGAACTAGTTTCAATGAAACAACAATCAATAAAAATAACTCAAGTTTTTAATCAATTAAGAACTAAACAACAATATACTTGAGATAAAAGAAAGACTTCCTTATAGTTTTATCTTCTCGAAATAATCCAGCTGAATATCTTCACCGTAGCTAACTCTTTCTACATCAAAAGCATGTCTCATTGTTTCTTCAATTAATAACTAATGCATACTTCACCGTAGCTATATTCCCTGTGTCATAAACTCACATCTACAGCCACGCTCAATGCTACACCAGAGATTCACTTCAACTTCCTCAATTAGAAAAACGTGTGCAACACTAACACTTGTTCATCAACCCACTACGCCGTAGCTAACTTCACCGTAGCCTCTGTCACAAATCACACGTTATTCAAGAATCTTCCAAGACATACACACCATTGCACTCATTATTTCATTGAACAATTAATTTATGTCACTTCAATGCCACCCACACACGTCAATGCCCATTTCCGAACACACATGTTAGGGATAGACTCCCACTCACATCACAGCTACGTTTTGTTTTTAATCTTCAAATAACGCACTTTAACTCCATACTGTACACGCACATCCACACTTTACCGCAACCACGCATAAGAGATTTTTTTTCACTAATATCTACTGCACCAAAAACAAATACTACATAAGCTCTTTTCACTTTTGATGATGAGACTCGTTCACTTTAGACAACAGAAGACAGATGGTGTGTGAAAACTCCTAGTCACTGTTTATATGATGGCTAAGGCCTATTACTCTATGACAAAAAAAAAATCACTCCTCAACTATAAGCAAGAATACCCACACGACTTTTGAACCCCACTGTCGTAAAAAAATTTGTACATACGGCTGTATTTTTCAAAAACAATTAACACACCATCCAACCGTCATAATTCCACTCCTACATGAGATTTGCTTCAGCTCTCGATAGAGACGTGCACATGCACTCAAGTAAGGAGAATTCTATTTTAGTCATACAACAAAACAACGTCCAAGTACCTTTATTTTCTTCTATCCATAAAATCCACAAATCCACGCAAAACACAATTCAATTACCAACATGATAATAGACTTCAATCCAAGATAAGATTCTATCACAACTACAAGATTATCCATACAGCTTTTGAATCCAAATTCATTATCCAATTAATATCTTATATGTCCAATTAATTAATAATGCCAAAATTAATTATTTAGATATATAACATACATCCTAACAATCTCCCCATTTTTGGCACTGTTTGTCACAGATATGAAACTCCGCTTAAATAACACAATTGGACATATAAGTATCAAATTCACAGTTCATCTGACAAATACTCCCCCTTAATCAAATATCAAGTTCCAAAGAATATTAAAATTATCCAAATTTCTCTCCTTTGGGACAAAAAGATGCCAAAAAGTACGATGATTAGTCACGTATATACCTTGAAATCTCCTCCTAAATGGAACATTCACCATAAACAATCTGACGTCTCCCTTTTGAGACAAAACAGTATCAAAATGCATAATTATAATAATTAACAATAGATGCAATGGAAGAATCATAAGCACATCAAGAAGACAAATTACCACCATTCAAAACACTGAGAGATATACCCAAAAGAGAGAGAGATAACCGAGAGAGATCCATACTGATGAGAGAGTTTTAGGGTCTTCGATGGAGCCAAATAGAAGTCACAATAAAACTACTAAAAAGATAAGACGACAATAGCAACAAAAAAAACTAAAGAACTAAAGAAGACAATTTTTTTCCACGTTTCTTCTTTTTTTAAACAATACAAAAAATACTTCAAAAATGTAAAGTACATAGTCCTTGTGCCCCTTGAAGAAATTCAAATTGGGATTATTTCTCATCATATTATTTCGATCATCAACTGTCTGATTGATTTCTTCATCTGAAGTAACTAACTTATCTTCAATTTGAACAGTTGCTTCAAAAGTAATAACTAACTATGAATTTGGACACTTTCTTGTTTTTCCTTCACTCTATCTTTTTGCTTGTTCTTGACCCTTTCTAACCCAAGTGATTTCGGTACTGAAGGCTGATTCTGAAGTTTATATGAGGGATATAGGGTCCTTCGATTTTGGCTTTTTTGAAACAACATCTACAGTTACTTGTAGCATTTTGGCCTTATGTGCCTAAAAATGACACGTGGGTACAAATCTTCAATTCTTTCTCGATGTTTCTTCTACTCAGATAGATCTGGACATATTATTTTTCTCATTCACCTTAGAACACTCACCTTTATAACCAATGCATTGAAGATCCTCTTTAACCTTGCCAATTTCCATTAACTTTTTTAGTTTTTCTGTATCTCCATTCAACATTCTTAACCCCTTTTCGGTATTTACCAATTTCATTCTAGCTTCACCAAGTTTATCTGACGTCAATGTTAATTTCTTTTCTAACTCTTGGATGGTGTTCTTCATAGAGAGATTCTCTTCCTTCAATCTTTCATTCTTTCTACATATTTTCACCCATATTTTGTACAGTAAGTCGTAAACCTTGTAAATGTTCTCCTTTTTATCACTTGAACTACTTTTATCACTGTCATAATCTGAAATCAAGGTTTGAGTTGAATCATTTGCATTTTTCCTGAAATTTTTCGATTTTCTCACTTTTTCATCTTCAGTTACTTCCTTCTTAGTTGCTGTTAAACAAGTAACTGGACTTTTGCTATGTAAAGCAACAAACGTAACATCATTGGTGATTTCTTCTTCACTACCATATTCACTCTCGGATTCATTCTTACTCCAAGTGTTAGTAAAGGATTTTTCTTTTCTCTTCTTCAAAGTATTAGCACATTTGGCTTCAACGTGCCTAAAACCCTAACATTCATGACATTTGACTCTCTTCATCTTTCTTTCACCTTTTTGAGTTTTAACCTGTAATGTCAATCCTTTGCTTCTTTCTTGCTTACCCCTTAAAAGATTCATTTCGAAATTTGTAAGAATTCCGGTTACCTTCTCCAATGACAAATCATTAATGTCGTGGGCTTCCTTTATTGTTGCAAGTTTTGGAATAAATCTTAGAAGCAGTGATCTCAACGTGTTCTTGACAAGTTTCTGATCAGAATATTTCTTTCCGAGTTGATGCCCATAATTTGCTATATCTTGCAACCTTTCATGAAAGTCCCACATGGTTTCATTTTCATCCATCTTCAGTTCTTCAAACCTCACAACTAACACCAGTAGTCTTGACGCTATCACAGATTTGGACCCTTCATGAATAGTATGCAAAGTATCTCACGCTTCTTTAGCCGACTCACAAGTCGATATCATTGAGAAGCGTCCTTCATCAACAATACTAAAATTTGCATGCATTGCTTGTGAGTTTCCAAGTGCCCTCTCTTCTTCAACTGTTGTCCATTCAGATGGATCTTTTAGAATTGTCTCTCCTTTAACGTCAATAATCATCAGATGTGTCCAGCTATGTAACACCGAGTTCTATGTTCTTGTTCCCTGTGCCTGAATAAAGACCCTCATTTGTGATTTCCATGTAGGATAATTGGAACCATCCAATAGTGATGGTCTGGTGATCGATGCATCTTCTCTAGTGGCCATGTTCTCGAAACTAAGATCTGTACCAACTTGCTAACAAGCTCTGAATCGGTGACCTTGTTATGATACCAATTGAAAAACTGTATCTGTAAATTAATTCGCGAACAAATCAATTTTACGTGATTGTCTCTGGCATAAATAAGAACACATATAATTAGTCAAACAAAAATATAAGACGACACTAGAAATTTGTTAATGCAGTTAGGCACTCCTTGCCTACATCTGCGGGGCCCTCACTCAGATTAAATCTTTCACTGAAATATAATAGGTTTACTCAAGACTTTACTGAGTCTACACCATTTACCCTTGACTCTATCTCTCGATCTCACTACCCGTGAAAGATTTTCACTCCTAATAACACGACCAACTAGTGTTAACCTCGTTAGAGGATTTTCTAACTACTTTTACTGAAACAACAATCAATAAAAGTAACTCAAGTATTCAATCAACTAGGAACTGAACAACAATATACTTGAGATAAAAGAAAGACTTCCCTATAGTTTTATCTTCTCGAAATAATCCAGTTGAATCTCTTCACCATAGCTAACTCTTTCTACATCAAAAGCATGCCTTAGTGTTTTTTCAATTAATAACTAATTCCCACTTCACCGTAGCTATATTTACTGCCTCATAAGCTCACATCCACAGCCACGGTCAATGCTACACCAGAGATTCACTTCAATTTACTCAATTAGAAAAATGTGTGCAACACTAACACCTGTTCATCAACCCACTACGCCTTAGCTAACTTCATTATAGCCTCTGTCACCAATCACACGTTATTCAACAATCTTTTAAAACATATGCACCACTGCACTCATTATTTCATTGAACAATTAATTCACCTCACTTCAATGCCGCACACACACATGTCAATACCTATTGTCGCACACACACGTTAGAGATAGACTCCCACTCACACCACAGCTATGTTTTGTTTTTAATCTTCAATTAAAGCACTTCAACTCCATGCTGTACACGCACATCCAAATTTTACCGCAACCACACATAAGAGATTTTTTTCACTAATATCCACTGCACCAAAAACACATATTGCATCAGTTCTTTTCACTTTTGATGATGAGACTCATTCACTTTGGACAACAGAAGAAAGATGGTGTGCGAAAACTCCTGGTCATTGTTTGTACGTTGGCTAAGGCCTATTACTCCATGACAAAAAAAATCATTACTTAGCTATAAGCAAGAACACCCATAGGACTTTTGAACTCCACTGCCATTAAAAAATCTACACATGCAAATGTATTTTTCCAATAACAATTAACACACCATCCACCGTCGTAATTCCATGCCTACATGAGATTTGCTTCAGCTCTAGATAGAGACATGCACATGCACTTAAGCAAGGAGAATTTTATTTCAGCCACACAACAAAACAATGTCCAAGTCCATTTATTTTCTTCTATCCATAAAACCCACAAATCCACGTAAAACACAATTCAATTGGTATGATAATAGATTTCAATCGAAGATAGGATTTTATCACAACTACAAGATTATCCATATAGCTTCTGAATCCAAAATCATTATCTAATTAATATCTTATATGTCCAATTAATAAATAATGCCAAAACTAATTATTTAGATATATAACATATATCCTAACACCATGTTTGCTTAATTATGGGACATCCACTACGGGTGCAAATCTTACACATTCGTTTACGCAAAAATTGATACTGTCATGTTTAGTAAGATTGTTGTGATAGCATTGGTTTGATTAATTTGCTATCTCCTTGCTGACTTCACATATTTTTGCACCAGAGGTCTTTTTCAAAATTTTTTGTTATCAATTTTTAGATTCATCCCTTTAAGAGACTGCTTGTGAAGTCATCTTTTTACCTTTCAAGTGATGCATTCAGTGTTTACAAAGCTTGCCCCTTTTATTTGGTGGTAAGTATATTAGACTTACTATAAAAAGATGGTTTCTGTTGAAGCAGTTGTGGACTTAGCATGACAAATGCATGGATGTTTGGTGAGTAGTAGTAATTTGCTTCCAAATAAAGTCCAAGTAAACAAGGTGATTTTGGCATACAATTTCTTCTAAATATTTTTCTTAGCTACTTCATTATGAAATTGGTAGCTCAACTCTAAGTATTTGTTCAGTTCTCACTCTTAGTTATTCTTTGTCTTATCATTCTCTCTTAAAAATGTATACTTATTTCTATCCTAACAGATATGAGCACCATATCAGGTATCTTCTTTGGTTCTATTTTATTTTATTAATTTATTTACTTATTTAATTTTATTTACTTACTCTTTTAACATATTAGTTTTCATATCTACTCTTTTAACCTGCATCACTTTTTCATTGTCACATTCGCATGTGAGTCTAACGGAAACAACCTCTCCACTCTATAGGGATAAAGTTGCGTACTATTAGACTTCCCTAAATTTCACTTTGATGCGAGACTCAGACTAGGTGTGATGATGATAATGAAGTAATACAACCATGTGTCTTTATTCTTCTTCTTCACAATAGATCATTGATTCTAGTTCTCCAAATCATATAACAATAGGACATTGAATTGGTCAAAGTAAAAGTTTAAAGTTTAAAGGTTCAACTAGTATTAAATTGTTACAAAATCAGTACATAATAAGTAAGAAGTAAAAATTATAAGAATAAGTAAAAATATAGTATAAAATAAAATACTTTATTAAAATAAAAATGCACTAACGCTCCCTATTAATATATGGTAAACTAATAATAAATTTAATTATTTAACCTAACATTGAATCTAATATAAATTTTAAAATAAACATAAAAGTGTTTTTATATTATCATTTATTTAAATAGTATTTTATATTCTAGCAGTGAACACCATCGATTAGATCAAAGCTCTCGTAATAGCAAATGATGCAGTTTTTGTCAGACAGGATGAAATATAGCTGGGCCTTAGTCCTTTTGCCATATTTTTGTGTAATGCCATTGTAATATACTTTTTGGATTTTCATATTGGAGACCTCATTGTTATGTTGTATATAGTTTCATTATAGTTAATGAAAATTCTTTTTAATTTTCAACTTGTAAAAGTTGAAGTATGTTTAAAGAAAGTCAATAGAAAAGATTTTATTCTAACTTCTTTTTCAATGTCTTTTAAACATACTTCTTTATAGTTTAGACATTATTTTTAACACGTTCTTAAATTATCTTAATTAAAATTACTTATATATAATAATTAATAATTCAATTTATTAATCAAATTCATAATAAAAATAATAATTACTTTTTTAAAATTATAATTTTAAAAATTTTTAATTAAAATATAAGGAGATAAATAAAGAATCTAAATCTAAAAAATTATTTGTTGGTGATATTAAATAAATTTTGTATTTTTAAGAATAAAAATAGTAATATATTTTTAACAATAATAATTTAAAACAAAATTTTAAATTAAAATGTAAAGAGATAAATGAAGAATATAAATTTTGAAAAATATAATTTATTAATTAAAATGTATGAGAATTGAAAAGAAAAAATTAATTAAAAATTCAAATGATTTTTGAAATATACCGGTTAAAAATTTCAACTTTCGTGCAACAATGCATTGTATCAAATCCTAAAAAACTAAGTGCAAGTCTTGGCAGGTCGCACTCAAAAGGATGGTGGATCCCACGTGCCCAAAAAGATGACAATTAATATTTTAATTTATTACTTAAACAGCCAATTTTTCATCCTAAAAGTTATATAATATAAATTGAATCGAAAACTAAGTTGATTGGTATTTATTTTAGTTGAATCAATTGAATTGGTCTAATTTTTAAAACAATGGATTAAAGTGACTATAAATAGAGTCAAAAGGAAGGAGGAAGGTCATCCTAAGTTTCATTTGCATTTTCCAACTTTCCATAATGTTTTCTTTTTCTCTCTTTAGTAGACATTAGAGTAACATTTCTTCATTAAAAATTATTAGTAGTTACGGCCATTGTTGGCTAATCCTCTTTATCTTATTTGAAGAGAGTGAGAGCCTTTATAATTTTGTAGATCGGGAGATAATTGGGCCTAATTATTAGGTGCTTCATTCATTTGTATATTAAATTTCTTTTCAACACTTTCGTTTCTAAGATTATTTTTAATTGATTTCTAATGTGCACAGTTAATTATTCATTGAAATGATCATCTGTTAGATTAAATGTTGAATATATAAACATTTGTATCTTTTAATCTTTGTAGTAACTAGATGTTTGAGTTTGCTACTTCTGAAATTCCTAACTTCTAGGAAAAACATTTAACTAGATTACATGCAACTACAAATGTTGTGTTATTTTATTTTGGTAGCATTTCCTTTCTTAAAGTTATTGTTTGATTAAATTTTGCATCGTATCTAAGATTATCAAAAAAATAAGAGTTAATTGAATTATGTGTTTTTTATTAAACTAATCTTAAGAAAAAATGGGTATTTAATATCACATGGAATATATGACTGATAAAATAATTTTCTTTGTATCTATGATCAATGGTAGTTTTAATGGTGAAATTGACCGTAAATCAAAATTTATCTTATTGATATTTCTCAATTTATTACTTGTAAAATTTAATTTATTTTTATCACAATATTTCATATCATTACAACTATCATTTTGATAAATATTTCTTTCATTTATGATAATTGACGAACTAAAATTTCACGTGAGATCAATTCCTACTTTTTTATACTATGTTTATTTATTATAAGCAATAGAAAGCATCAACATTATAACTAAGAAATTTTAGGTTCAAATCTTCAGTTGGAGTGAAATTTTTATTATTTTATAGAGTTGGTGCAATATAAACTTGTGTTGTGCCCTTTCTAAGTTCTTTTGTATCTATCCATTTATCGGATGTACTTTCGTCAAATTCCTTTCCTCGGACAAATGATAGCAACTTATTAAGCTTGTCTATTAAAAAATATATATACACAATCTACCTCAGCTTAGTTCAAAACAGGCAACTTCAAATATTCCAAAAGGTCTTCAGAAAATGAAATTGGCTTAAATTTGCTTCTAAGAAGATTTACATAACATCTGAGATCAGTATCTTTAAATTCCTTTTTCATCATTTGGGATGATAAATGACTGGCCATAATCCTCCATTGTCTCAATAATTGTTTCTCGAAGGAGATTGGCAAAGTGGAAAAACGAAAATTGGGCTCGATAAGGATCTCAAGAACCTTTGTTGTTGCAGTGAAGTAGAGCCCGAGAAAATTCTGACAACTTTAAAACTGAAACAAAAGATTTTATGACGCTATCTATTTCTCTTGCAAGGAGTAGGAACTAGGAAGTTGTCCTGAAATCAGGTGTCCAACCCGAGTGAAAAAGAGATGAGATTTTCTCCGCCGCCAACCCTGATTTAACTCTTTACTACTTCGCTATAACCATCTATTTATGTGGGGCACAGAAGATTTGAGTTCAGTGAAAAACTAGTTGAACCGTCCAAACCCTTGTTATGAATACTGGTACGTATCGTATCGGACTAAAATCAGTACTAATATATAAATTATGGTACCAGATGTAAATACCAGTCGATCGGTATTCAAAATACCAGTCAAATATTAGCTGGTATAGGAAATTTTAAAAAATTGGGAGACTTTTTTGTAAATTTTTCAAAAATTTTTAAAATCTCCTTCCCTCCTTCCTACCTCTCTTTCTTCCCCTTTTTCAAAGTTTTTTAATTAGTTATTTTATTTATTTTAACTTTTATAATTATTGTGAATTTTTAATTTTTGT
>JANZXR010000005.1:40877985-40909444 GCA_027575705.1 Erythroxylum echinodendron | reverse complement strand
CTATTAAATAAAAATTTATTTGAAATTTATATATTTGAAAAATATAATTTAAATTTAATTATATTAATTAATAATTAATAAATTAATTTAAATTGGATTATTATTTATTATTATAATTTTTGGAGACAGAGTACAATTGTATAATATGATAATGGACTATTTTGTAATTTTTAAAAAACTTGAGGGACTATTTCATAAATTTAAAAAATTACCAGAAACGGTATCTGGTATTAACCGATACCGGCATAGTATTGTTCCAAAACTCAATCTGATATTAAATTCGGTACAGTATTCACAACATTGGTCCAAACCAATGGACCTTACCTAGGAGACTTCTTTGACTCTTTCTTTTATTTTTTTTCCTTTGACTTCATTCTTAATCATGGCGCATGTTGAATTCCCAATCCAACGGTCTTTTAATATAATATGGAACAATCATAGAATCAACTAATAGGCTTAATGGTCTTCCTGCCAGACCGCACAATCTACTTCTCATTATTAATACATTCCAAATCCAACAGATGATGTAAGCGAGAAGTTTCCAATTTGCCTATACCTATTTTTTGAAAGAATTTCAACCGGAAAACTAACACTAATTAGGAACTTTATTTTCTTCTATATATTACAAAATTTAAAGACTCAACTTCAGCTAGGATCTGATTGAAAATAATTGACAAGAATGGACATTTTAGAAGTAGTTATTAATAATGCTTCACAGTTCATTACTAATGGAAGCATTTCCCACCACAAATAATTTTAACATTTATTAGAATTATAAATCAAAAGCTACTTGTATTTGTGGAATCAACCTATTGGTTGAGATTTGTAATAAAAATTAAAAAATATATTTAATTTTATTATCCTGTTTTTATTATCCTGTTTTTATTATCTGATTGAAAATAATTGACAAGAATGGACATTTTAGAAGTATTTATTAATAATGATTCACAGTTCACAGTAGTGGAAGCATTTCCCACCACAAATAATTTTAGCATTTATTAGAATTATAAATCAAAAGCTACTTGTATTTGTGGAATCAACTATTGGTTGAGATTTGTAATAAAAAATTAAAAAAACATATTTAATTTTATTATCCTGTTTCTATTTTTTAAATTATAATCTTATGTTAATTTGTTTTAATAAAATATATTATGTTTTTAAATTAATTAATTCTCATTATGGTTAGAAATAAAATACATGCATATTTATATAATTAAAGAGATTAGTACATTAATTGTATATAATAAAATTCTATAAATTAGAAATTACATTAAATTATTCTAATCAATAAAATATGTCCATTATATTATAATTCTTTGAAGCATAACAGTACTATCATTTATGAAAAAAACATAAAGCAGTTTGAACTAATATAATCATCCCACATTTGTTTAGCGATTTTATCTCGCTTTTAAAATGTGCTTCAAAGTTATGCTGAAGTGATATTATAATCTGCTTAAGAACTTGCATCTTTATTTTCATTTTCCTTAATTTGTTCTTCAGTTTCAACACAATTGTCAAATAACTCAATGCTTTATCCTTACATGATAATATAATTGTGTATAACATAACAGGCAATAACGATAAATTTCTGTTTCTTCATATCATAACTCGCCGTGTTTAAAAGTCTAGAGAATCTTACTTTTAGAACGTCAAAACATCTTTCAATAACATTTCTTAACGAAGAATCTTTGTTATTAAACAAATTCCTATGGACCTTGAAGTCTTAGTCTTCCTCTTCCTCTATAATCTCACAAATGATATCTCTCATCTCAGTATGGCATAAGAAATCTAGGCATATTGATGTAACCTGAATCAACCGAATAGAACTTACCTAACATAAAAAGAACATAATATTAACAAAAAATATTAAAAATTAATCATAGTTATTATATTTATTAAAATAATATAATACCTTGTGGAGGAATAGGCAATTGATTCGTTGGATTTGTCATTATTTCTAAGATAACTCCAAAGAAATTTGCAGTACTTTCCTATCCAGCCATTACATATGTAAAATGCATGTCAAATAAGCAGCAACATATAATATTTCGGGTTGTATTAATTCTTTTACCCTTGTATAGTATTTGTTTATTGGTCAAAACATATACATAAATATTTATACCATCTATTACTCTTATACAATCCTAAAAAATAAAACTATACTATTAAAATAAATATTAATCATAAGGACATAATTAAAATAGTAATTAAATATATGAATGTACCTGAAAGTATGGAAAGAATTTTGAATTGTGATGAATCTCAGGAGGTGTACTAGTAAAGGATGGTGGAGTGATGACTTTTTTTGCAAGACGATTAACTTCATATAAGACTTTGCGAAAGTACTTCGAAATTGTTCAGGTCGAATATATATAGAAATGAAGAAACACAAAACAGGCGATGCTTGACTGGTATACCATACCGAAATGACGGAGAAGAAAATACCTTCCCACAATGTAGGGATAATCAAGTCTAGTAGTGAATCAGAAGTCACTAAGCAGATATGGATCAATGACTTATAATGGGATCGAGAAGTAGGAGATCTAAGAGGAAAATCAAACCTAAACTCGCCTCATGAACTGTATAATATGGAACGTGAGAGGACTTAATTTTCCTAAAAAATAATTAGCTTTAAAGGACTATTTAGGGACCAATCATTTAGTTTTTGTCTATTTAGTGGAAACTAAAATAAAGAAAGAAGTGTTTAGGGGAGGTTTGAAGTTCGTACCAACAGATTGACAAGTTTTGAACAATCATTCGAAGCATCTAAATAGCATAATCATGGTAGTATTAGATCCAACTTATCTACACTATCCAACTAGTTTTACATTGAACAACTCATCTATTGTGAACTCATTATGAAAGCAGACAAAATGCCATTAGCAATTACGGTCATATATGCACATAACTGGTAGTTTTAGAGGGCTAGTTTGTGGAAAGATGTATACATTATTGAATTGAGCATTACAACTACCTGGATGCTCATAGGGGACTTTAACTGTCTTCTTTTTCCAGCTGAATCTATTGGGAGAAGAAGCATAACTCATGCAGATAAAAAGGAGTTAACTGAACTTACCTCTCGGTTGGGATAGGTGGACCTCAAGTTTCAGGGTCCTATCTACACCCATAACAACCATCAATAAGAAGTAAATTTGATTCAGAGGAAACTAGATAGATGTTTGGTGAATGATTGGTGGCTCACCAAAATGGAAGAGAGTTATGTATCGTTTAGGGAATCTTTTTTTTTCAGACCATACTTCAATCAATTTACACATCACCAGGAGCTCAGTGATATGAAGATCTCCATTCATGTTCTTCAATTCTTTTTTAAAATATCCACAAATAGATTCAATTATTGTAGATGCTATTGTTAAAAGATTTTAGGGATCCAAAGCATATCAGTTTGAAAATTCTGAAGTTCATCAAATCTAAAAGTATTAAACTACTGAGGGGAGTCACAAAGCACAAGCCATGAAGGAGCTATCACTCACTCAAAAATAGTTGGTAAATAACCATATGGATGCCACACTCATTGAGAAAGAGAAAGTAAATCTTAAGAAGTATCTACAAGCTCTCTTGATTGATAAACACATTTCACAACTAAAGCAAAAGTTTAGAATTCAATGGATTCAGCAAGGAAACAGACATTCCAAGTATTTCTTCAGTGTGATTCAAGGAAAAAGAAATAGAAACATGATTGTGTCTCTAGAAAACAATAATGGCACTGTGAAGAATGATTCAAGGAAAAAGAAATAGAAACATGATTGTGTCTCTAGAAAACAATAATGACACTGTGAAGAATGATCAAGAAGAGATGAAATAGATAACCAGAAGCTACTTTAAAGCTTTAAATGATGAAACTACCCATACTACTTGTTTTTCAAAAGATCTACTCAACAGTATGTTTGGATCCATTAATCAATCTCATGATTTAGAACTCCTTAAGAAAGTCGCTAATGAAGAGATAAGATATTCTCCTTTTATCTCACCAGGATCAGATGAATTCAATGCAAGATTCTTTTAAGAAAAATGGAATGTCTTACAAACATCAGTAATCGATGTAGTGGAGGAATTCTTCAGGAGTGGTAAGTTGCTTAAATAGATGAATACGAATTACCTAGACTTGGTTCCCAAAAGTCCTAATCTTATGGGCTTGAGTGACTTCAAACCTATTGTTTGTTGCAACTTGGCTTACAAGGTCATTCCAAAAATTCTTGTTAACAAGTTAAAGGCTACTTTTCCTAGTTTAATTAATCTAAGTCAAGGTGCTTACATTCTTGGTAGAAGTATGAGTGAGAACATACTATTAGCCTAAGAATTGTTTAAAGATTACAAGTCTAAGAAGCAAATTAAGAGTTATGCCCTCAAGATAGGTGACCCCCTTTCTCTTTATTTGTTTGCTATTGCTATGGAAGTTTTTTAAAGAATCACATAGTTTTGTTTAGAGGACAATAAGAACTTTAGATTTCATAATCAATCTAGAGATCTTGGCATCACTTAACTTTTTTTTACTGAGGAATTGCTTAATGCTTTGTGCCAATGATGCTGTATATTTAACTAGACAAGCTTTGTGCCGATGATCCTGCATATTTAACTAGACAATCTTATATTCAATCTAAACTAGAGTGCTGCTTATCTAACTAGACAAAGTTGTGATGATTTAGTGAGAGTGATGTAAGATATGAGACTCACTATTCTTTAATTACCTCTTACATACTTGGGGTTCCAATCTCTACTAATAAGCTCAAGGAAGTTGAATGTAAGCCCTTTATTGATAAAGTGAATAGAAGAATCTCTAGATGGAGCAAACAAATTCCTATCATGTAGAGGTAAAGTGCAATTAGCTATCTCCATTCTTAATAATCTGTATGTTTATTGGTTATCGCACTTAGCTATTTCCAAAGAAGCCCTAAAGAAAATTGATAGAAGTATTAGAGACTTTATTTGGAATGGACAAAATTCTAGTGTGGGGAGAAATGCTAAAGTGAAATGAAGTGTCATGTGTCTTCTTAAGTAGAATAGGGAGTTGGGAATTAACTTAACTAGTAGAATGAACAAGATTTATTAGCTAAAAGATTGTGGAGCATTTGCTGGGATAAAAAAGCATCTGGTCAATCACATGTACCATATTAGATAGAAAAGCATATGGTCAATCACTCAGGAAGCTTCTTAGTCCTATACCTTTCAACAAATTCTACACACAAGGTCCTTCATTCACCCTCACATCAAGCACTACATTTGTAATGGCGTAAGCACTACAATTTGGTTTGAACATTGGCATAACTTGGGCCTCTTGGCAACACTAAAATCTTTCCAACTTTAAAAGTTTGTATCCCTGAAGATAATAAAGTGAAGGTTATAATTCAAAACAATAGATGGCATTAGCCTTTTCACATGAGTAGACAAATTGGATTGATTGTAGAACACTGGCCTACATATTATCCAAACCAAGCCAAAGAGGATGAAATCAAATGGGAACTTCACAAGTCTCATGTATTTACTGCTCAGTCTTGCAAGAAATTGTTACTTGGTCCCACAGTCAATTTCCCTTTTCATACTCTTACATAGGGATCAGGTACATCACCAGCTTACTCCTTTATCTTATGGTGATTAGGAACTAGAGATAGAATCAAGTTTCAAATTCTTGATCCAAGTTGTCCTTTATGTTTTAGAGAGAATGAAACACTATATCACATATTCTTTAAGTGCTTTCAAACTAAACAAATATGATGTGCATTTCTGAACCTCTTTAGACTAAGCTGGATGAATTGCTTAATTTGGGCCAATGAGTTGAGATAAACTAATAGGGAGGATCAGAGGTCTTCAAGATTGGCTTTGCTATGTTGGTACATATATATGGAAGATAAGGAATACTAAAATCTTTGGAAAGGCATAAGAGTTCAAGGAATATGGGTGGATGCAATTTTAGCTCAAGCTAAGAATGATAATCATACTTACTGCTAATCAACAACTCATTTCCTATCGTATTAAGTTGCAACTAAATTTATAAAGACTATTATTATTGGATTTCTTGTTATTGTAGTTACTTGAACTTTATATCAGCTCCTCCTTATGGAGTTGTAACTTGAATCATTCTATAATTTCCACTCTTTTGAATGAATGAATTAATTATTTTGAAAAAAGTAACATAGAAAAATCAACTCGGACTAACAATGCAAGGAATATAACTAGAAAGATTTTGTTTAGAATCCAGTCAACTGAGTTGAGGTAATGGAATAAAAGGGAACAAAGTATGTTAAGAGCTTACCACCATTCGAACAGTTCTCCAATTCAACTTGTAATTTGTTGTTATTTAACAAAAAAGGACCACCAAATTCATTGATAACAAAACAAATTAACAAGGTCTGGTCAACTATATATTTAATGAGGCATTTAAACATTCAGTTATGATATGAATGCAAAATTATTTGCATTTTAATGTTGTATGAGAAACCATTTAGTGAGTTGGAATTTTATTTACTTAGTAGCATTCTCAATGTCCACATAGTTACCACTGCTGTAATTTAAATTATGTTGAACGTAACGTGATATATCTTTATGAATCCTTCATGATTTGGGTTAAAGGATACTCAGGCAATATCTATTGTTATAGGATTTCACCGTAGAATTGGAATGTCATTATTCTATTTGTCTGCCTTCTCAATTGATTTCATTTTTTCCAGGATTTAGCTAAGCCAGCTAATTAATTTACAACTTGATGATTTAGAATATTTACACATTGCAATGTTTAACTATCATGTAAAGACAATAACTTGGTTTAACAGGAATGGTACAATTGCACTTAAAAATAAAAAGTTGTAATTTCGTTTTCTCATAAGCTGAAAAAAGAAATAGAAGCAATTGAGAGCACATGGTGGGCTAAGAGCAAGTGCAGAGGAGCAGTCAAGGGCGTCAAGAATGTCAGAGGTCAAAGTAAAGCTTGGAAGTTGGACGGTGGAGGTTGGAGTAGGCTTAAAAGTTAAATGTTGGAGAATCGAAGGTTGGAGGAAGCTGTTTTTGCAAAATTGCAATAGTGGGTCAAAGGAGCAGGTCAATTATGCTACAGTAACGATTGGAGAAGAAGGTGCTGTTGTTTCTAAACTAAAATGACATCATTTTATGCTAGATAAATCAATATCATTTCAATATAAATATGCTTTTCTTAGGTCAGGTCCTTAAAAGAACCAAACCAAAAGGAGACAAAGGAAGAAGAAGACCGCACATAAGTGGATGTGTATCCTAAAGAAAGAAGAAATTGGCAGAGAGACGAAAGAAAAAAGAAAAGAAAAGGAAACTCGTACAGTGGCTTACAGGAAAATCCCAACAGCAATAGCAGCAAATGAAACAACAAACGTGAGAACAAACAAAGAAGTATTTGAAACAGAAAATTGGTATTTATAAATAAATAAAATTTATTTGAAAATTTTTATATAATATTTATCAATAAATTATTAATAAAATTTTAATTCAATAATTAAATTTTATTTATAAATTAATATTTATTTTTAATATATATTTTAATAATAAAGTAAATTATATTTGTGAAGATATTTTAAATCTAAATCATATTTATTAATAATTGTGCAATTAAAACTATTTTATATTTTTAAATTTTAAATTTAATTTATAAAATTAAACTAAAATTTTCATTGTTTTATTTAATATTTAATTAATTATTTCTAATTCTTATTAATAGTTAATGTTAAATAATTCAATAATATATATTTAGCTCATAATAAATAAGATTATAAAAATATATCAATAGAAAATAAAAATACTTTTACAGTTTTATAAATTTTAAAAATAGAAGAAAATAAAAAATATAAACATATTTTTAATTAAATTTTAAAAATTTAAAATCAAAAATCAAAAACAAAAATAGAAAAAAAACGCGGCTTTTTGGGTTAACTCGTTACTCGTTGGATATAATAGCGGTGCTCAACTCAATTAATCTCGAGGATTTGTCTAAACTGAGACATACCAGGTTTTGAGACAAAACTAGTGCTGTTTCCGAGGTTTTCAGAAAACCTGTGGGTTTAAGCATACGGAAGGCGGTAGGGAGCAAAACCATGGTCCGTTTCCTGTCAAAACCACAAACATCACGTCTGTTCCCACTCTAATTAAAACCAGTTGCTGAGCGGTCTCAATGTACCATATCTTTCTTCTTTGTTTAAATGGCACAACTCCCCAGCCAATTTCATCCTCTCAAAACCACCCATGTTTCTCTTCTCTATATCCATCTTTTTACATCCCAAGTCTGAAAAAGTTCTAAAGGTTTTATCTTTTTCTTCTCTCTTTTCCTTTTCTGGTTATTGAACCTGTTGGTGCTACGTTTCAATATCAACCTCTCTGTTGCTTTGTCACAATTTGCTGAAATTCTGTACAACTATTGGGGAAGCTTTTTTCACACATCTACTGCCACCCAACTCTGCTTTTTCTGTTTCACTCTGTTTTGTTATGTCATTGGGAGTTGTTGGCTGCAAGAACTGGAATTCAAAACATAGTGTAATTCCTAATTACATTGTTTCCTAGGTATTAGGTGAAGAGTAAAGGTTAGTGTAAGCAGTCGCTAAAGTTTGATGGAGCGTAATGGTTTGCCTGGTGGGATATTTTCAGGTGTAGGATCAAGTATGTTAGGACTAGAAGTGGCAGTACCGCACCAACAACAACAAAACCCTCAGAATCCTCAAAACCAACAGAACCCTCATCATTTGCACCATCCCCAAATGGTGGCCTATTCTCACCATGAATCTGATCTTCATCCTCAACAGTCTGCAAAACATGGTTTCTCATATGCCTCCGCAAAACCCAGACAGCAATCATCATTGAGTGATGAAGATGAGCCTGGATTCACCGGAGATGATAGCACTAGTGATGGCAAAAGGAAAATGTCTCCTTGGCAAAGAATGAAGTGGACAGATAGCATGGTTAAGCTTCTTATAATGGCAGTCTATTACATTGGTGATGAGGTGGGATCTGAAGCGATTGACCCTACTGGCAAGAAAAAGGTGGGAGGGTTGTCACAGAAGAAAGGGAAATGGAAATCAGTTTCAAGGGCAATGATGGAGAAGGGGTTCTATGTTTCCCCACAGCAATGTGAGGATAAATTCAATGACTTGAACAAGAGGTATAAGAGGGTTAACGATATCCTTGGGAAAGGAACTTCTTGCAGGGTTGTGGAGAATCAAAATTTGCTTGATACAATGGATTTGTCACCAAAAAGGAAGGATGAAGTTAAGAAATTGCTTAATTCCAAGCACTTGTTCTTCAGAGAAATGTGTGCTTATCACAATAGTTGTGGTCATAGCACAACTGGCGTTGCTTCTGGTACCAATCACTCACCAGAGGTAGCTACAGACCAGTCTCACGCTCAGCCCCCGCAAGTAACGCTCCAACAACAGCAGCAGCAGCAACAACAGCAAAGGTGCTCTCATTCATCCGAAAATGCCCACATTATGACGAATTCCAGGGCTGAAATGGAAGCAAGAAGAGTAGGTGATGAAGAAGAGGATGAAGAGGATGACGATAACAGTGACGGGGATGATGATGTATCGGACGATGATGAGGATGGGTATGAGGCAAGAGAAGGAAGGGGACAAAATAGGCATGTAAACGATGGTGAAGATGATCATGATGAGAAGTCCTCACATAAAAGGCCAAGAAAGGAAGCCTTATTATCATCATCTTTGATGCAGCAGCTTAATGGAGAATTGACGATTGTGATCCAAGATGGGGCAAAAACTTTATGGGAGAAGAAGCAGTACATGAAGCTGAGGCTGTTGCAATTGGAAGAGCAGCAAGTGAGCTGTCAGTACCAAGCTATTGAGCTGGAAAAGCAAAGAGTGAAGTGGGTGAAATTTAGCAGCAAGAAGGAGAGGGAAATGGAGAGAGCAAAGTTGAAGAACGAGAGGTGTCGGCTTGAGAATGATAAAATGGTGCTTTGCATACGCCAGAAGGAGCTGGAGTTGCTTCATCATCATAGTCATCAACAACAAATGTCTTCAAACAAAAGGAGCGACCCATCTTCAATCACTGGATGAAATGGATTGTATTTCTTTTTTGTTCCATTGAATTTTGTTCTACTAGTCTTTCCAAGTGGAGATGCACATATACTTAACTGCATGTAAGAATGCGATGCTTATTAATTCATACCTTCATAACTGTGTATGTATTGGTTAATTGGAAATCCTTCAAGAACTGCCTGATAAATTAATTAATCATAACCTCTCGTGATCTACTAATTACTTTAATGACTCTTCTAAGGACTGCTCCAAGGCTTCAAAAGTCACAAGACACGCTCCATATTCATACGCTCCTGTTTCCCTTATAAAACTCATGAAAGGCCAACAGAGCATTCCTCCGCCCTCGTTAAGCATTAAAACAGAATAAGAACGAATCAATATAGCATCTTAACGTACATTATCATCAAGACTTCTGACGTCGATCCATCAAAAAATTGAAAAAGATGGTTGACGTTTGCCCTGTTCATTAAATAATAGCCGAGTAAAACATGCAAGATTCTCTCGACCAAATACATAAGAACTCAAAATTTATTAAAATGCCCTTGGCTTCTAGATATAAGGGTACAGAAGATTAGTCTTCTTCCATGATCAAGTCAAAACAGCGTCGAATATAAAAATAGATAATCAAGTCAAAACGGCGTGGACTATTAATAGATAACAAAACGACCACGTTGAACCTGAAAATTGCCTTCCAATCTCCAAACTGAAAATGGGATCATGGCCATACCTACCATGACAGAATATGGCATTCTGAACAACATTAAACAGTGTACATTTTCTGACGCGTTTTCAAATCACGCGCGAAAGTCTCCACAAGATAGGAGATATATAACTTTTCCAAAAATTTTTAGGATTATCTCGTAAAAATTTCTAGTCTTCAAGCTCTATAATCTTGACGACTGATGCATCCCCTACTTTCTGGCAAACTACTACACGGTCATGTGGCTTGACCACTCCAGAGGCCTTTCCATGATCAAGAGCAACCTTCAAAACAGACTCATTGGTTGCATTTGTTGATTCCGCCTGGAAAAATCAAAGATAACAAATAAATTATTTTAAATATGGGGAATGAATTCAGTAAAAACCTGTTAGAACAACATTTGAGAACATAATCCATATTCTAAGAAACAGCCTGTTCCATGGACAACAGTATCACTAGCTAAGTGGTTCCAAAGCTTCATCTGTTTCAAAAATATTCTACTTTAGCTTAGACCTATTCTGTAGCAATGAGACATGCTGTTTCTTTGCACTGACTGATACCTAAAAGCCATGCTGCAGCTTCCTCAATCAAAAATCAAATAGCAATTAACTTACAAGAGTAATATTTAGTCTAGCCCAATTCATCAATATCATCAGAAAACAAAAGCATATTGTAAAAGTTGTGCAGAAAAAAGTAGGAGCTTACTGGATGCCGCGGATCAGCAAGCATAGGAAAGAGACCTCTGACAATAAGAGATTGCCTAGCCTGGATTGGAATATGAATAAAACAAAGTGCTATCAGTTTCACTACCAAGAGGGTTTACATGAAGGGGCAAGCTAAACCAAGAATATGCCTAATTCAATCACATAAGAAATTGGTTGACAAAATATAGACATAGAGATCAAACAAGAATCTGCAACGATATTCCAATTGACCACTACATTCAATCATTGAATGAATTTTCCTTGCTCCCCTATAAGGCAATGGCAAAGGGCATCACATATCAAAGGAAAAGAGAGCTTGTTTTAGACTTCATGAAACAATTAACCAAAATTATGAATGACCACGGTGAATAATCACAGGAAATTTGTTAAGATGGACAGTTATATCCTATTATTTGGATGGTAAGGTACTACCAATCCCAGGAATATTTCATAAAATGACCGTTCAAATTTCAGCAAGATATCTGAGAATATTAGTCCCCTCAACAACAAAAGCAAATCATTTACAATAACAAAAGTAGCAAGAGAATGAATTCTTAGTGAAATAAGTGAAGCACAGTAAATTTAAAAATACCTCAAAAGCCCCACTAAAGCTCCATTTTAGTTGATTTGTCTTAAGGCGTGGGATAACGACTGACAAAACAGGCATGGTTGGCCTATACTTGGCAATCAATCTGCATATTTTAGAAGTAAAAGTTTACAATAATTAATGCATTTACAAAGGCAATATGAACTCTATGAAAAAAGGAATTGAGTATACAAATCAAATTCTGGCTTGTTTGAACAACCAAAAAGGGGGGAAAAAAAGATAGGAACAGAATAAGCAGAGAGATATACCTTGCAGCCCTCCCAGAAGAAGTGAAGCATATAATGACAGATGCCTTAACCTTAATGGCTGCTCTAACCTAGAAAATAGTTAAATAGTGCTCATGAACAGGCCAAACTTGAACAATGGAATTTACTAAACCCAAACTAGCATATTAAACTAATCTGGCAGTGCAATCGTAATTATTCAAACAAACAACAATACCGCTGAAGAAGCAATTGATTCCAAATGGGTCATTGGCTCTCCAACATATTTGACAGTTTTCTTGAAATATAGATCTTGGTTGAAAACCTTCTCTGCCTGCATGTCAGGATAAAATGAATCTTTCAAGACACAAGAATAAGCTCAGAACACTAGTAAATTATCCTTTCTACCTTCAATCGTCTAGCATTTCCCTTTCCTTTTTAAAGAAACACCAACCTTGTCAACTATTTTGATTGACTAGGAAAAATATGGAGCAAAATCATAGGAAATTTAAATTTTCTCAAGTACTAGTTAGGGAAGCTATGGTAACCCAATAACAAATGATATTTTTCTACATGGAACCAACCATATAAAATAGCAGGCACAAACGTTTGGAGTTCAATTTGTTAAAAGATACGTGTTCCAATTCTTTCAACTCTTGAAGTCCAAACTTTTTTGCAACTGGTTATCTAAATCAATGAGTATCGCAAAGGATCTTGGTACCTCAGCACAAATTTTACCAACAGTCGAAATGGTTTCAACAGGGTATAGTCCACGAAGAGTCTCAGCACCAAGAAGAATTGCATCACTTCCTGCATGGATAGAGAATCACGGAAAAGTCAGGTACAAGATATACATCCTCCAAACAATTGGATGAGAATTGACAAAACTGATGGAAGCATTGCTCATTGATACAAAAAAGGCCAAAGCAAAAGATCTATTTGCCTGTCTCAGCAAGCCCTTATGGCAAACAGAGACAAGAAAATTGCAAATACAAGTTGGAAATAACCAGAAACATAAAGAAATTTGCAGTCCAGATTAATAGCACACCATCAAGAACGGCATTTGCAACGTCAGTTGCCTCTGCTCGTGTCGGTCTCAGGTTGTCAGTCATGCTGTCTACCACACGAGTGCATACTGCAGGCTTGCCAGCCATGTTACACTTGTAAAGTGCAGCTTTCTGAAATAAGAACACCTGTACATACAAAGGGATTATTTAAAAGCATTCTCCAACTTCTTTGGTACCAAGTTCCAAAAAGTCAAATAACTCTTCCGACAAAAGGGATCAGTCAAAAAGTGGCTTGAGTGAAACAATTATTGTTGTTTATATACTAGCAGAAGTAATGTTCACCGTGGGGCTACAAAAGTTTGACACAGAGAATTGGAATGATTTAAAGTCAACTATGAGGGTATCAACAAATGACATACTAAGTCCTGTACAGATGCATCAGCAGAATTAAGGATGTGAAAATGCATACTAGATAAGAACTTCCCAAAAAGAATTTACTAATTTCTAAATTTGGACACCTACCTTTTCAGGAGGAAGATCAATACCCAAATTTCCACGTGAAAGGATAATACCATCAGCTTCTTGTAAAATCTCATCAAAGTGGGTTAGTCCCTGGAATTAATGGTCACATATTTAGTCAAAATCCAGTTTTAAGACATCAAAGCCCTTAAGATATACATGTATGGAATTTACCTCTACATTTTCGATCTTGGCAAAGATTTGAGTCTGATAAAGGTCACCCAGTTTCGAGAGGAAATCACGGGCCTGCATCACAGTACCAATTAACAAACAAATGAATTCAAGAATGCAGAAACTATCACCAATAGAATGAGTCATGGTGCAGTGAAAGAACATTGAAACACAAGATCTTACTTGGCGAACATCTTCTGCATGTCGTGTATAAGACAATGAGAGGAAGTCAATTTTGTTCTGCACTCCCCATGAACTTATAACCTGCATTACTTATAAAAATCACTCAACAGATTAACATATATAGTAAATCAAAGAACAATAAAAGTTAAAAGTAACCATTACATCATATTATAGACTGAAGCAAAGATGAGGGGACTAACCTCCTTATCTTTATCAGAAAGGGTAGGCAGTTCAATACGAATTTGAGAGGCATGCAAAGTGAACAATGACCCTGTCAGAGTTGCAGTGTTCTTTATAACACAAACCACATCATTGCCTTTCACCTCTGAAACCTGACCACTCCAGCATAACATTTCATCAATGAATGTAATTTGGTTCCCCATAATGCCTACGAATGCAATTTTTTCTCAAAACCTCCCTCTCATGCACACACAAATAGGAGATCCACCTATATGCCTTTAAAGTATAGAAGTTACACGTGCAACTGAGTTTATTCATGTCTTCTTGTTCATCAAGCCAACAAATCAATATGAACTCAACTTCTTCAATATTCAAATTGTCATCAACTTTAGTCAGCTTGCCAAAAATAGATTAAAAGAAAAAAGATGAAACAATCTACAAGTCCAATTAAGCCCCCTATAACCCAAGAGAAAACATAACGGAACAATGCTAAATGCATATATTAAAAATAAATCAAATAGAGGAATTGCAACTTATTCATAAGCATTTCCAAACCACTTATCAAATAGGAAAAATGTAGCAATTCAATGCTTAAATATTCAACTGGTTTCATAAAGTTTCCCCTGTTTTGTTCCTACCTCCAGCCATACAGAAGTAGTTTCACTTCCTGTAAACAGGTATTGACCAACAAAAATGGTATCTCCTGGCTTCACTGCCTGCCAATATCAAAATGGATGGTTCAGCTTTTTCCATTAAAAAAAAAAAACCTCATCAACCCTTCACATATGAGAAAAACCCAAGATATAACAACAATAAGATTGCTAGAATTCTGGGCATTACAAGAATTCACTTTAAGGCATCCATTTAAATGTACACGCCACACATTTAAAATGCCATTTACTTGATAATATAAAAAATTAAGACCAAAACCAAAACAACGTCTGGCAGCAAGCACTCAAATGCTTGGGAAAGCCTTGTCAAACAAAATTTTCTCAAACTTGAAGTATCACAAACTAAACTACTTAGAAAGGATTAAACTTCACGATTTCATTACCATAATAATGCCATGATTCCCAAACAGTAAGAGAACAAACCCACTCATTACCATAATAATGCCATGATTCCCAAACATTAAGAGAACAAACCCAACGTTAGTCTAATAGTTGTGTGCGGAAAAAATTTTTAAAGCTCAAATGCAGCCACATTTTCAAACCTTAGACAGTCCATCAAAATTGATAGGCAATAGTTCAGAAGAGGATTCTTGTCCTTGGTCAGGGGTTAGAACCACAGTGGCATCGGCTTGAAGAGATATAGATTTCTCACTCTTGTTAATAACCTGCAACTCAGGGCCTACTGTGTCGAGCATGACCTGAACAAATAAGCAAACAAATAAATAACACGCTCAAACTAACACTCGTTCACCAAATCTAGAATGCTAATACAAGACCAACGTCATCAGTTTCAAATCCCAGCAAAATATCACAAGAAATTAAAAAAAAAATTGACGCAGAAAGAGGAAAGACCCAGATAAACATACAGCGCAAAGCTTCTTAGTGCTCTTGACAGCCTTTTTGAGATTCTCTAAAGTCTCCTGGTGATACTCCGCGTCGCCCCATGAAAAATCAAACCGAGCCACTGTTCCATACAATCAACAACTTTCAAATCCATCAGATCCCTCCACAAACCAAAGCATCTATACAATAAAAGAAAGAAGTATCCAGAAAAATCGAAGAATTACCAGACATTCCAGCCTTGAGGCATCCAGAAATAATCTCCACAGATCGGGACCTAGGCCCTAGAGTACCCACAATCTTCGTCATTGCAGGGAAAAAGCTCTGAAAATCAACAAAAAGAACACATCACAATTTTCACATAAGGAAATCAAAACAACAAGCGTAAAAACTAATAGAAAAAGAGAAAAAAAAAGATACTCACAGCCTTAGATGGCTCGAGAATTGAAGCCATCCTTATAGGTTCCTCGAGAAGCAAGTGATTCGAGTGCATCTTTGTCGATTATTAACTACTAAATCAGAAAGCCAAAAGCGCGACGCGAGAGAGAAGTGTTTTGATGAGAGGTTTTGGCGTGAATCGTCGACAGAACGTTTGCGTATGTTTTATGTTTTAAAGAAGGCTGGGCCGTAGAATATGCCTTTTTGAGCTTTATTTTATTTTTTGTTTTTATTGCATTTATTTTGGTTACTAAATTATTAAATATGTAAATATGGTTTGGCTAGTATACGCGACTTTTCTCCAATTCAAACTCCTTCTAGATATCTGCCACCCGGCATGCGTCAGAAAAATGGAGGGGTAAGTGCTTGCCGGTCCGTCAGGGTTGATGGAGGGATCCTGCAGTGGATTTCAAATATGTAGCCCACAACTAGGAGCTGGCGCGTTGGACAGATTTTGCTACAGCACGGGTTTGGTAACTTTGGTTTGGACAGCGCGTGCGAGCCTGATTCGACGTTGGGGTTGTTATGCTTGCACGTGCTTCTGGGGGAGTAGGTGATGTTCCAGTGTGCGGAAAGGAGAGTAACTTAGCGCACGTTGGAATTCCGATTCTCCCACAGAAACTAAAAAGCGAAAGAGAAATTTCAAGGTCAAATCGCACGAGTTGTTGTTTTCCGTCGTTTGGGGTTGCGAAAGGAACTAATAAGAGCTTAAAACGGCTCTTCTTGATTTTTGTCTCTAGGGCCTCGAGTGTTGCTTAGATTGTATTGAATTGTAATTTTAAGAATATAACCAGAATAGAATATACGGGCCTTAGCCTTAGGAGGTGTTCTGACTGGGCTCTTATCAAATCACTGGACCGCTGTAGAATGTTAGACTATGGACTTGTGGCGTAATGTTTCGACTCAAGGCTTCATAGTCGCTCGACTACCATTTAAGAGAATCCCTAAATTAATAACTAAGATTTTTTTTCAAGGTAAAGTAAATGCTTATGTGCGTTACAATACCAATCTCGAGGCGCTCTTGTTTAACAGCAAATTGCGACATTCACTTTTATGTATAACTGCCAACGGAACGGGGTACGCAAAACAGATATATATCCTTTAGAGAAGAGAAGAAAATTGTGGCTGCATACAATAATATTTTATCAAGTTTGGCCTCAGGAGGGTCTGGCTGCATAATTGGACTGTGAAGGCTTCTACATAAGATTATCAAACTTCGTTTTGCCTATACGGTTTGGTGCTGAGTTGATACTTCATGAGACAATATAATGGACGGGACATCATTAAAAAATTTGTTTGCTTCCTTTTATTATCCAAGAGATGGCTACTTAACATCTAACTACAGATCTTAGCTTGGAGAAAGATCACAGATATTTCCAAAAGATTGTTATGATAAGCAACTCGATTGCGTTTAAGTAAAGTCTCGAGTTCGAATCTTGTGAATGCAGCTATCTCCTTTAGGAGACTCACCCATCAAAGTCAGGTATACGACGCAGGTCGGATTTAGACATGGTTAGAGCAAAACTCTGGTAAACCGGATGAGTCACCTATAAAAATGAAAAATTTTTCTTTTTTATATAGTAAGGGTTTTGTCATTAGTGAAGATTGTTTATTTTTATAAATTTTTAGGACCTACTTGAGTGCGTTTGTGCTAGACAAGTTAGCACTTTTAATATTTTTGAAGTAATTAAGAAGAAACCATGAATAGATACAAATTTAAGAGATGTTATTTTAGTTGATATATAAGATGATATAGAATTAAGAGATGTTATTTTAGAAGTCGTATAAGACCAAACGAGCTACTTTTCCAATCATACTGACAAGGTAACTTAATGTTTTTGATTTAAGAACAGAGAATAATTAAAGAAAGAAAATAAAAATATAAGAAATTTTTATCCTTAATTGGCAAGTAACTATGTATGGCAGGGCATGTTTTGCAACTAATTTGGTTAGGATTTGTTTTTAATCCTATGCATCAAAAAAAAACTAGACTCAACTAATTATATGTGTTTATATTCTCGAAAATTAATAGTGATTGTTTCACTATTGAAAAATAGGATAATGGTTGCAATAATTAAGTTTATAGTATATATTTATATATGAAAATTCAAAATAATAAAATTTAACTTAAATAACATCTTTAGCACACCTAACTTAATTTTACGATGACATTAATGGGTCTTAAAATTCTTCCAAAATTCAAAGTTCACCAAAAAAAAAAAAACTTATGTCCATATAAGATTGATTATGCTAACTTGACATGAGACACAATCATGAATCTTATTATATAACCTCAGAATATGACACAATCTCTAGCACAAATGTGTCTTTTGACTATAGATCCTCTTACTTTTTTGCATGCTAATACGTAACTGGACACATGATCATATCCCCAACCTATGAATCTTACTAGCTTCTTCATACATATCACACAATATATGACATGATTGTGTCCTAAATCATGTTTTCTTTCATAAACATCTGCGTCACACAAACACATCTATATCTTTTGCTCATGCTTTCACCTCAAATTTCCAAAATGGACCATTGATGCTTTGTCAGATAAATGGCACTCTAATTATCAAAGAGTATTCGATCTTTTCCTTAATCAATGCCTACCTCCTTTACTAGCCTTGTAAGTCATAATGCCCCCTCAGAAGTATTAACCACTTCTATATATTCAACTTTGCTGGTTGTTAAACATAATATTATGGCTTGATCTCAAATTTCTTTACTAACAAGGTCCTTAGTTTATTCACATTATGCATATTTTTTTTTGGTAGCAATCAACATATCATCCACACATAGTAGTAGAAAAATAAATAATCCATTATCAAGGCTTTTAATATGTACACAATAATCATATGTACATCGCTTATTGCCAATTTAGATCATATAAGAATTAAGCCTCAACTTATAACGTAACTTCTTTAATTTACACACCATATGCTCTTTTTTAAGTTGATTAAACTTTTTTTTGGATTTGAGGGAAACCCCTCTGAAGTTGATTAAACCCTCAAAGTGCTTCATGTAAATTTATTCCTCCAAGTTAACAGAGAGAAAAATTATTTTCACATTTATTAGCTATAAGTGCATATCCAAACTTGCTACTAATGACACCAAAATCATGATAGAAGTATGACTAGTCATTAAGAAAATATTTCATCATAATTAATACCATTCTACTATATGTACCCTTCAGGAACTAGTTAAATCATAAAAAATTTTCTTTTTTTCCCACTACTATTGGCTTCCTCTTGTATAGACTTCTTCTCTTTAGGGAACTACATTGGCTCCTATGTTCAATTCTTATTCGAAGAATCCAACTCCTCCATCATAGCTCTAATCATTATAATTTCTCCTTATTATTTATAGCACCTTGAAAGTTAGTTGGATCTCCATTGCTTATGATAAACATAAAGGATATTGAGTCTTCCCACCTATATCTATTTACTGGCCTAAAGGCACTTCTTATTCTATCAATGGTTATACTATATAGATGATGATGATGGTCAGTTTGTACTTGCAACTATTTTCAACTTTTTTGTAATCCTTTGCAAAGAATTGGAGGTCCAATGACTAAGGCAAAGACCAAATGTACACAGGTAGTTTTATAAAGATTAATTATGGAGATGTAAAAAAAATGGTTGCTTAAGATAAATTAGATATATTGCCAAGATTAATCACTTTTTTACATGTTGTTGATGATCGAATATGCTTAATACATGAAGAACTAGGCTTAGAGATGTCTAACAAATCGGTTCACATGTTTTGAGTTAAATGGAGCCTAATTCGTATAATTAAGATGTATGTAGGGATGTTGATTTCATTTAAGTTAATGGCCCTTACATTTTTATTTAAACAAGTCAACATATTTTATTATAGTTAGGTCTAATGTTCATAGACTTTAGTTACTTAAAGGGACATTATATATTATTTATTTAGTTTTAGGATTTCAAATTTTTGTTTAGATAAGGATTTAATTTTTTGTTGTTCCTAATCAGATTATAATGAGGAATAAATTGGGAATGTCCTTTTCCTTATTGGACTCTAGATTTGAGAATTATATGCTTGTTAAAGGTTATTTTATTAATGTAATTTATTGATCAATATAATAAGAAAATAATTTAAGAGCTTTCTTCACTTTTGTGATAATTTCATCTTTGTTCTTTAACAAAAATTTATTATGATATTATCAAAGCAATTTGTGGTGATCATAATCATTATAACTTTGGTTTTCAATAGTTGGTTTAATTAAGGTTGAGTTATCCTTGCTTGATTTGAAAATGGTCCTAAGGTTTTAAACCTTTATAATTCAATTTTTAGGTGGTTTTTAGCCTAAGATTCGTATTATTTAGCATAAGATCTTTGGCTCTTAAAATCAAGTGTTATCTATCCTTTAAATATTTTTTCTTTTTTTCTTATTTTTGATTGTGTCATTCATCATCAATCCTACCTAATTTTTTCTATTATGATTCTTTTAATTCATAATTAACTTTGTTCATTCTTCTTCAGTCAAAGTTGTTATCATTCACTTTTCTTTTATGTTTTTGAGTTAGTCTACATCATATATATATATATATATAACAAAAATAATAATTTAGAATCACAAGTGCAAATCAAAATGTAAATATCATATATTACATAATATGTTTATAAAGTGTTCTAGTATGCTATAAAGTGTACTAATCTTTTCCTATTTTAAAAGAATCCATGGTTTCATTTTATCTTTGTTATCCTCTTGTTGATTTTGCTTCTTTTGTTCTTTTTTATTATTTTTCATTAACCAAAGTTATAAAATCCATTATTGCTTATTATTTTGGTATGACCATTAATATAGTTCTTCTTAAAGGGCTTGTAAGTTGAAGTTAAGTAGTAAAAGGTAAGAATGGTGAGAACATCATCGAGAAAAGCTATAATTGAATAAAACATAAGTAATTAGGTAACCTAATCTTGTGCGTGAACATGTAAGGAAGTATATAAGGAAAACCAATTTGTTTGTACTAGTATTTTTTTCATAGGTTTAAACATAAGTATTGATAAAGATAATACAAAAATTGATTTTAAATTGTTTTTGAAGGCTATCTAAGCCTAATTCAAGGTTCTAAACATGAGGTTAGATAGTTTAGAATTCCTATCCAAACCTAAATCCTCTAGGAAAACACGTGTTCAAGGAGGAGGAATACGAGGGTTCCAATTATGATGAGATTATTTCTAGAAAATGTAAAACGATTATTTCAAAAGTAGATAAAAATTTGGTAGTACAAAGATGAAATCCTTATCTTTTTTGGAAAGAATAATCATGAACTATACTTAGAGGGAGATAGGAAGGTAGACCATGTGTTTGATTTTCATAATTACTCTAAGGAAAACAATGTTAAACTAGCAATAGTTTAGTTTACAAATTATGCTAGCATCTAGTTGGATCAGTTTATGATTGATAGATGCGGGAATGTTGAAAGACCTATTTTATCATTGAAAGAGTTGAAATTAGTGATGTTAAGAGGTCTATACCTAGCTATTATTATAGGGACTTGTATAGGAAGTTACAAGGCTAACTTAGGGTTCTATGAGTATAAAAGACTAATATATGGAGATGAAGATAACTATGATGAAGGCCAATGTAGAGGAGGATCATGAGGTGATTAGGGCTAGAGTTATTAGTGGTTTGAGTAAAAGATAGTTGATATGGTGGACTTGTAACCTTATATGGAGATGGAAATTTTGATGTATAAAGCTATCAAGGTGGAAACAGAATTGCAATCTTAGGGTGCTTCTAAATATGTTTCAACTTCTAACTCTTCATGTAGTTAAAATTGGAAGGATACAAAAATTACCTCAAAACCTACAAAAGATGTAAAGACAAAGAATTTGAGTGATGATGAGGTGCCATCATTGGAGGATTATATCCATACATAGAGATATGCCCATTACTAGACGTGCTCTTAATATACATCTTGTGAAAAATGCTGGTGAGGTCTAATATGGGCACATCTTTCACACTAACTACCATGTGGATAACAAAGTATGTAGTAATATTACTGATAGTATTAGTTGTCCTAATGTTGCTATTACTTTATTAAAAGGCAAAACTTGGCTACATTATGGCATCCTAAACTATATAAATTACAAGGACTAGATTAATATGGAGAAGTTAAGGTGACAAAGTAGGTGTTAGTAGCATCCTCTATTGGTAATTACAAAGATGAGGTTCCTTATGATGTTGTACCAATGCACATTGATCCTATACTTTTAAAGTATCTATGGCAGTTTAATAAAAAGGTTATTCATAATTGGTATATGAATAGATACTATGTTATAATGAACAACCAAAATATTGTATTCATACCTTTAGAATCATAGGAAGCGTATAAGGATAATATTAAAATAACTAAAAAGTGTAAGATGAAAGAAAAATAAGTGAACATTTAAGAAAAAGAAAAGACTGATAACGAGTTGAATGCGTGCAGAAAAGTGAAAATTTTATGGTGGTGTCAATAGGAAAAAATTCAATATATAGAGGACAAAATAAAGAGAAAACTAAAAGAATAGTGTTTTTGCTATATATGTTAAAATTAAGAGTGTTATGTTAGTAAGGCAATAAATGCATGTACTTTTGTACAATATTTATTTTTCAACTATCTTAATATTTTTTTTCCTAGTGTGGTTTTTTGTTATAGGAATTCATAGATATATTTTCAAAGGAAATACAATATGGATTACCTTCTTTAAGAGGTGTAGAATACTAAATAAACTTCATTTCCAATTCATCAATCCTTAATAGACAAATCTATAAATCCAATCTTAAGCAGAGGAGATTTAAAGGCAAGTGGATAAGTTAATGCAACATGGATTAGTGAGGGAGAGTTGTCGTCTATGTTTAGTTCTTATGATTTGTTACCAAAGAAAGATGGAATATTTCATATATGTATTAATTCCTGAGCCATCAAGAAAATCATTACAAAGCATAAACACCATACCCTAGGTTTGATGATATGATTAATGAATTGCATGGATAATGCATATGTTCTAAAATTGATTTTAAAATGGCTATTATCATATTCGTGTATATTTTAAAGAAAGAATATTGTCAAATTTGCATAAAAGAGAGTTTTGAATGAAAAATTACCTTCAAGACAAAATGTAAACTTTATAAATTGTTAATACTGTCATTTTGTTTAACTAGTACACTTAAGACCTTTATGAGGTTAATGAATCATATTTTATGTTATTTTATTATAAAATTTATTGTATTATACTTTGATGATATTTTAGTGTATAAAAAAAATCTAGATGATCATGTTGAACATTTTAATGCTATTTTTCTTCTTTTAAGGAAGCATAATTTGTATGTTAATCTTAAAAGTATTTATTTTGAATGAAATCTTTTTTTAGTTCACATGGAATAAATATAGATGAAGATAAGTTTAAGGTAATTATGGACTGACCTACACCTAAGAAAATAAGATAAGGAGTTTTCATGGATTAGTAAGTTTTTATAAAAAGTTTGTGAAAGAATTTAGTTCTATAACAACACCTTTAGATGAACTTGTTAAAAAGAATATTGTGACTAAGTGGGATGATATGTATATGATAGTTTTAAAACTTTAAAAAGTAAGTTTTAAAACTTTAAAAAATAAGTTAACTGATTCACCTTAGTTATGTTTCCTAATTTTAACAAAGCTTCTAATGTTGAACATGATGCATCTAGAATTGATATATAGGTTATTTTGATGCAGGATTTGAAACTCATAGCTTTTTTTAGCTAAAAGTTTAATAAGACATCATTAAACTATCGTACTTTTGATAAGGAACTATATGCATTGGTAGGAATTATACAAACATAGTAGCATTGTTTATAATCGAAGGCATTTATAGTCCATTAGTATCATATCAACTTGAAGTTTTTTAAATCCCAAGGTAAGTTAAATAAGAGACATATCAAATGGTTAGAGATTATTGGCATTTTTTTTGTATATGATAAAGTACATGAACTAAAGAAACCATTGTAGTTGATGCATTTTTAAAAGGTACACATTTCTTACTTAATTGCAAACTAAATTACTAATCTTTTAGTTTATTAAGAATCTATATATCAAAGATGCTGATTTCAACCAAATGTGGAGTACATATCTTAAATGTGCATATGGTGGGTATTATGTGTATGATGATTGTTTAATAAAGATCAATTATGTATGCCTACCATGAAGGTGGCCTAATAAGACATTTTGCTGTGCAAAAGTCTTCAAATATATTATATGAATATTTTATATCTAACATGGAACACGATGTGCAATTTGTTTATGATGAGTGTATAACATAAATAAGAAAAATTTATGGTAATATCACATAGTTAGTATACACCTTTACCTATACCTAATCAACCTTGGATTAATATATCTAAGATTTTGTATTAGGTTTACCTAGGTCTCAAAGTGGTAAGAGTAACATATTTGTTGTTGTTGATTAGCAAGATGACGCATTTATGCATGTTATAAAACCAATGATGCAACATATATTGTCGATTTGTTCTCTAAGGAAATAATACGTTTGCATAAATTGCTTAAAACAATAGTAAGTGATAGAGATCTTAAGTTTTTAAGTAATTTTTGAAATACTTTGTGGAATAAGTTAGAACCTTTTTTTTTTATTGTAAACCCTCAAACTAATGGACAAACTGAAGTAGTTAATATAATATTGAATACTTTATTACGTGTTATCATTCAAAAGAATTTAAAACAAAAGGAAAAATTGTTTTTGCATGTTCAGTTTATATACAATAGGTTTGTTCATCCTACTACCTCTTATTATCCTTTTGAAGTTTTGTATAACTTCAATCCTTTAACTTCTTTAGATGTCTTATATTTGCTTACTAATGAACATGCTAATTTAGATGGTAAGCATAATACGAATTTTGTTAAGGATTTGTATCTTAAGGTTTATGGTAATATGAACAAAAACATGAGTAATATGTAAGGTAAGACAATAAATGAAGTATAAAGATTATCTTTGAACTTGAAGATTGAGTTTTGGTATATATTTGTAAGGTGAGGTTTCCTGTATAAAAGAAGTATAAGTTATCATCTATAGGAGATAGAACTTTTTAAGTATTGGAGTATATCAGAACTTTTTAAGTATTGGAGTATATCAACGAAAACACATATAAACTAGATTTACCAAGTAACTATGGTAATACAAGTGCTACTTTTAATGTTGTTGATTTATCTTTATACGATGTAGGTGATTTAAAGACGAATCCTTTCAAAGGGAGAGGGAATAGTGGAGAATATATTACAGTAGCACCTATTTTTAATCATTCTTATGATCTCTTGGAACAAATTAGAGATCTAGTGACTAAGGTAAAGACCAAATGCATAATAGGTAGCTTTATAGGGATTAATCATAGAGATATAAAAAAGGAGGCTATTCAATATAAATCATATGCATTTTCAAGATCGATCACTTTTGTAAATATTGTTAAAAATGAAATATGTTTAATACATGAAGAGCAAGGCTCAGAGAATGTCTAACATCCTGGTCCACACATTTTAAGGTAAATAGAGTCTAATTTATGTAATTGATATGTATTTAGGGCTATTTATGTTTCTTTAAGTTAATAGAATTTAATTTGTTTTTTATTTGAATAAGTTAGCATAAGTTTAACATTTATAAGCTTTAGTTACTTATTAGTCATTTAGCTTTATGATTTAAGATTTTTGTTTGGATAAGTATTTGACTTTTAAATTTTTTTAGTTGTTCTTAATCAGATTATGATAAAGGACAATGAGGGAATGTCCTTTTCCTTAGATTTTAGGGGTTTATGCCTATCAAAGGCAATCTTAATTATATAATTTCTTGATAATTATAAGAAGAAAAAAATTTAAGAGCTTTCTTCAGTTTTGTAGAATTTCCTCTTTTTTCTTTAAAAATAACTTAATATGGTAACTTGTGATGAAATGTAGTTCTAATCAGTTAATTTTTATTAGAGTCGAGTTTTCCTTACTTGATTTTAAAGACAACCCCAGATAATTAATTTTGTTAATTTGGGTTTTAAATGGTTTCCAACCTAAGGTTCATATTAGATGATTTCTCCTGACGTGTTCTATCTTTCAAACTAGAATTTCTAACCTCTTTCAAGTAAAGATGACAATGGATTAAGCTATGTCAAGCCCACTACGAATCTGGTGTTACCCTACTCCCTTTAAATAATCTAAATCAAGCTTAAAACTCTGTGAGACTCGAGGTGTGCAGTCGAAGCTTGCTATTGTTTCTTAAAATGATGTTATTTTGGTGTAACTAATTAAAACAACGTTGTTTTAGTCTTTAGTTTCTTAAATTTATAAACTAAAATGACATCATTTTAGGCCACAAAATAATAACATTTTTTATAGTTAAACTAAAATAATGTTATTTTAAGAGAGGTAATTCAGGTGTCATTGGGCCTTTCAAGTTAGGCTTCGAGTTGGGTTCCTAAGCCTAAACCTCGTCTAAAGCCCATTTAACCCAAGGCTAGCTTATTACCTTTAGGTCGAGCTAAATCAAATAATGCTAAAATTGTTGTGCCTACTTTTAAGTATGCTTTAGGATATTCTAGTCCCATTTGTACCTTTTTTGTACTATTTTATGCCAATCTTGGCACATTCCCCTTATATATTTGTTTTTACAGATACTGCTTATTAAACATTGCATCCTTACTTTAAAGTTAGGTTCCAAAACTTGTATCTCTTCATACCTTTAGGATAGCCAATAATGATAAACTTTTTTCTTTATACTTTGGATCAAGTCTTAACCTCTAATAATTGAAAACATGCATATAAGTAGGACAACTAAAGGTTTGTAATATAAAGAAATCTAACTTACTTCCTCTACTACTCTCTTATTCAGTGATGTCTATACTGTTCTATCAATGAGGTAATACATAATACTCATTACTTATGTCCAAAAAATGTTAGTCGCCTTATATTCACCCTTAGACACCTAGTCTTTTTAGTTATAGATCTATTCATCCTCTTCAAAATACCATTCTATTTTGGTTTTTTTGACCTGTATAATGTCTTTGAATTCTATGTTCTTAATATAATTTATAGAATTGTGAGCTCGTGTATTCAATACTATTGTTTAATCTTATGTACTTAATTTTTTTTACTTGTTTTATCATCCACCTCAATCTTTCATTCCTTAAACCTTACAAAAAATCTCATATATTTACTTCATAATGTATACCCAGATTTTCCTTGAAAAATCATCGGTGAATATCATAATAACAGAGATCCCTCTTCTACAATTTTTTGATAGGACCACATACATTAGTATACACCTAGTCTAGAATTCCTATAATTTTATGCTTACACATCTTAAATATCAGTTTAAACTATTTATCAAGCACACAAAAATTATAGAAATCTAACTTACAATGTTTGACGTCCTTCAGTAAGCCCCTCTACAAATTTCTATCATCCCTCACTTATTGAGATGACTTAACCATATCTGCAATAATATAATGTTATTATCATCTGAAACTGTTGTATCAACCTTTCCACCTACAACTATGCTCCTTATTAATCAGTAAATGTTTTCCACCAATCTTAATTATAACATTTAATACACCCTTTACCACCATAATGTTATCTTTGTCGTCTTATAGTTAAATCCTTCATATAAGAAGCCTAAAGAAATTAGGTTCTTTCTCAAATCTAGTACAAGTCAAACATCACACAATATTATGACAACACCATCAAACATCTTGATCCTAAACTATCATTTTCTAATAATTTTGCAAGCATTATTATCCACCAACTAGATAATCCTAAAGTTTTATGATGTGCATGACACAAATCAATCTTTTTTAGTGTTATATGATATGAGTATCTTGTATCTTGTATCTAGTATCTATGATTCATAAAGTTAGATGGTAAAAACATAAAGCATATCTCCACTTTTGCAATATGAGCACCCATTTTGTATTATAATTAGATTTTCTTTCATCATCTTATCTATTCTTGTTTAGATAGTACCTCGTAATATGTCTGACATTTGTAATACCAAATTGTATTTTTTTCCCGTAGATTTAGATCTAGTACTCCTCTTAGATGAGCCATCTTTATTTTGCTTCCTTTCACAATCCTAGTTCCCTTTCATGAACAACCTTTCACTTTACAAATGTCCACCAATATTGGGTCTTAGTTACTTATAAGCCAATAAGAAACGATGATATCTTTTAAACCAATTGTCTCCTTATCCAATATGAGTATGATCATCAATTATTCATAAGAAAGACGTAAGCAAAAAAAGCATAATCTTTACTTTATCATCATCTATAATTGTCTCCTCAAGTCTTAACAAGTCATTAGCTATTTGGTTGAATGTATCAATATGCATTTTTAAATCTATACCTTCCTACAATTTCAACATGTATCATTTCTACTTCAGATATAGTGAAAGACTTTGACACGTATTGACACTCTAGTTTTTATTTTATTTACACAATAGATGCAATCTCTATAAAATGGTACATAATCTCATTTGCACGCAAAGTTGTAGTTTTAGCTACCCACACCTATAACCCTTCTCAATCAAACTCATCCATATCTTCTAACTTGTTCTCCTGGAACTCCTTTAGTATGCCTTGTTACATCAATAAATCTTTCACTCTCTATCAGTATGTCTTAAAACTTTTCGATCTATTAAAATTTCCCAATTCAAACTTTATAGCCAAGTCATTATGAGCTTAACGACACATTAATACCACTTGTTAAGAAAATAGATAACAAGAATAACAAAAGAAAGAAAAAATAACATAAGATATTTTTAACAACGTTCAGCTAATTAAGTGGGCCTATGTTATCAAAAACCAAGAGCGACTATTTCATCATTGAAATATATAATGTTGGTCACATCAATGAGGCTTATGAAATATATTTATATATGAAAACCATAACTAATATAATTTTACTAAAATATCCCTTAACCAAATATAACCTAATTTAGCTATGACTCTAGTAGATTCTATAATCTTTCTAAAGTTTAAAATTCACCAAAAATTAAGTTTTTATAAGCTAATTATGCTAACATGACATAGGATAAGGTCATATCCTAGATCGTGGATTTCACTAACTCTAGAATATGGCACCAGTTTTGGCATGCCCATTTCCTTTGACTTTAGATCCTCCTTCTCTAGATGCTAATACATGGCTTAAGACATGACTATATCTCCAAGTTGTAAATCTTGCTGACTTCTCTATACATATAACATGCTTATGTCTCATTTTGTGCCTTATAATCTGTCTTCTTTTGAAAACATCTATATTATAACAACATATCTATATCTTTGACCCATGTTTTTATCTCTGATTTTCATAAAGGGCGCAATTTGGTATATGAAGAGTTTTAAGAAACACCCACTCCATCTCTGAGATTACATGGGTGTTTATATAAGTCTTACATAATAGCTCTCTTTGATGAGGGAGAGGCATAAATGTAGCTCAATCTTGTGGTTTATTCATTTATAGCGAGTAGAAATATTACAAGAAAAATTCAACAAAATACAGGTCAACTAATGACCTTACACAATTCTTTTTATCATATAGTAGCTCTAGTCGAATAAAATAGGTGCTAAAAATCAACAATGATCTAATTGCTGTAAAGATTTTATCATCTTTATTTAGGTTCAACTATACTTGATGAATTAGAGATTCAAAATCTACTAGTGGTTAAGAAATCAGATCAGATTGGTGAGTGAAGACCCTTGTTATTTAGCAATAACATCTAGGCCAATCTAGTATGTGGAAATGAAGGGAATGTATTAGAGGCAAACATTTAGCTGCTCAGAATTGGCAAATGCCTAAAACTTCATTTGTAGCTTATAGTAAATTGGTGACCAAGAATCTATAAAACATGATTGTTGTTGTATAGCCTCCTAAGAAAAAGCAACTAGGCATATAAGTTATGTTTCTTATATAATCTTGAAGTGCAATAAAAGCAGTCAATTTATGTTATCCATGACCAGATGAGTTGGGTGTTCTTACTCATTTATTGCTTCTATTTGGAATTGAGATTGAATTATACAAAAGTGGTGTGAATGTATTGCATCTAAATGTTATATATTACATTAGCTCATTGAGAGAAATGATAGTCTCATATGATTAATGGTAGTTTACTAGTGGATTAACTATACATGGTTGCAATGTAGAATTTAGAGTGAGATATTGTTAAAATTTACAATACTGGAAGTTGTTTTGTGTAATAACGTTTGGTTGGAGATTTTAGTAATATACTATATACAACAGTGATCCATACTGTACAATAATGGTAGATCTAAAAGATTTTAGAGTTAAGTAAGAATTAAAAAAGAGTTTGTTACCAAAAAATTATGTACTTTATTAAAATTTGCTATTACAATCTAAATTTCAAAATGTGATAATAAAATGTTTAAATTTTTTATTTTTTACAAAAAGAGTTGGTCATTAATGATATTTCATGTTATATCACTATTATATTATTATGAAATAAATTGTTCATGTAAGAAATTAATTTAATTGATATTAAAATAATTAGTTTAAAAAAACTAATCAGCCCAATCTTTTTCGCCATCCTTATACCCTCATCAACTTACTTGCCGCTTCCTTATTTCTCTAGAGACCTTCATCCCACTTTTTTTTTTTAATTTAAAAGATGTATTATCTATAAATAAAACTACTACTACTACTACTACTACAACAACAACAACAAGAACAACAAGAACAATAACAACAATAAAACCAACACTCAGTATAAATCCCGCTAAGGTGCAAGGTGTAAGGAGGTCTAGTAGTATGCAGCCTTACCCCTAACTAGTACAAAGGTTGTTTCCAAATTATCGATAGATAAAACTATATGGAAAAATTACAAGAGGTCTTAGCTTATCTCCAACTCTCATGAAGAGAGTTTACTGATAATTACTGTAACACCCCATTACCCTAGGGCACGCACCGGGACGCCCGTAGGTCATTCCTATACGAATCCTAAGATAAAGGAGCGCTACGTGCGATCACTACAGAACTCCACATGGCATCATAACTTAAATAATTAAAGCTGTAACGGTAAATCACAAGATTTTTAAAACCAACTTCTTCCTCTTTTCATTACTCAAAAACAATAGTTTATACATCAAATGTACAGTCTGTACATACAGAAACCCTAATACAGATACTATGAAAGAGGAAGAAATACAACA
>JANZXR010000005.1:40845001-40877885 GCA_027575705.1 Erythroxylum echinodendron | reverse complement strand
TCCTATAATTCTCTAAAAATGTAAAAACCCTAATAATCCTCTCCAATACCAATTCTCATTCACTTAAAACACTTTTTTTATAACACACAATTATTCACATTTAAACCGAAAAATGTCATGAATGCATGTACAATCATTTGCATGTGCAAAAATTCTCTATTTACTATTCATGTGCCTAAATGAATGCATGAATATGGCAAAAACACTTTAGACAGTCCTAACCTATTCCATATTACCAAAATACCCTTTCCAATTGGTGAGGGGATGTTACAATTACAATGGTGAGAAATAATCTAATAAAATATATGACATGGATGTAATTTCGATAGCTAAGGTGAGACTATAATCGCCACGTTTATTGTGTGTTCATAGAAAGTGAATGTTGTACATTTTTTGCATAAAGATGAGCTCGAATGAGGTTGACTATCTAATCTGCAATCTTATGTTTCTCCTCCTTCTTACCAGTAGCTCTACGGTTATTCCTTTCTTTCTAAATGGTATATATTGTGATCGTGAAAGTGACTTTGAATAGGGAAGCATTGATTTTCCCAATTTTTGAATTACAACAATCCAATTCAATGTATGTTCCCAATGGAAACTACTAGCGCTGACAGGTAGTAGATGCAATATCTGACTCCATATAGCCTTGGAATAATGGCATTGAAAGAAAAGGTGGTCATGATCCTTAACATCTAGGGACGGATGCATATTGAGGAAAAGTGGGGACACTTGCCTCCACTGCCTCCAAAAAAATTTCATATATTATTATTTTATGTTTTGATCCCATAAAAAAACTTTAAATATTTTGCCCCCTCGAAAAAATTTATGAATCCGTCCCTGTCAACATCGATGTTACAAAGGAAACATGTGGTATATTCATGTTCGTACCATTGATTCTTTATTTGAAGCCGATTCTTGATAGCTAGCCATGTTATGAAGGAAGCCTTGGGGGTGATAGAGTGTTTCCACAAGAGTTTAAACCAAGGAACCTCCAAAAAAGATCGAGTAGTAAATAGTTGATGGCAAGATTGAGTCGAGAACAGTCCATCTGGAGTCAATTTCCAGTAGATAGCATTATCATGGGCAGTATCGTTTATTTGAGGAAGATAGTTCAATAGAGAGTGAAATCCCCTAAATTCTCCATGCCATTCACCATTTGTAATTAGGGAAGAAACTCTAAAACTGAGGGGTAGTCAGTTTTTTAGTGGTTGGAGCTCGGGAACTTGAGAAAGATGGCTTATGTCAAGTCACTTGTCAAACTAAAGCCATGGCTTAGCTCCATTACCTATTCTATGCCGAATGCAAGGGTAGATAACCTCCCTCTGTGCCATCATTTATTTAAAAATGGAAGAACAACCCTAGAGCAATTCAACTACTAGAAGTTGGTAGTCTTCAAGTAATATTCATAGTTCCATTGGATCCATAGTGTGTTAGAATAGGTATACAATCTCCATATCTGCTTACACATTAAGATTTTTTACATTTTTATTATAGGAATAATCCCAAGGCCCCTATTCTTTTTTGAGATCGTGATATCACTCCACTTAATTTTAGCTTGCTTAGAGTTGACAGAAGTTCCATTCCATAAAAAGTTTTACATAATTCTGTCTAACTTCTTTATAGCTTTCTTAGGAATAGTTACATGCGCAGTCCAATGAAGGTGAAAGCTACTGAAGACTGAAATAATAAGGGTTACCCTGGCTGCATAGGATAGGAACTGGTTTTTCCATGCCTAAACCCTAGTTTTCACTCTTTCAATAAGGAGAAGGCAATCATTAAACTTAAGTTTATGAGCAATAATAGGAACTCCCAAGTAGCAGAAAGTATTTGACACATTGTTTATATCAATCATTCCCTTGAACTCCTCTGGATTCCTTACATTTGCAGAGAGGTATAGGCTACTTTTATTCAGGTTGTATTCAAGACTAGACCATTCAGAAAAGAGTTAAAGAGCATGTATCATTATATTGATGAAAAAAGTGTAACAAGTTATATATATTGCTCTCTATATATAGTTTTTTTTTGGTTATTTGGTTATTGTTTAGTTAGGAAGTATAGTTTAGTCTTTCTATTATTTTTTCCCTTTCCCTGGTTGTTAGTTTGTTTTTCCTTTTATTATAAAAAGGATCGGGCATTGTACATATCCATTATGAATAGGGAATAAAGTGTTTCCTCCTTCATCTCTCGATTTTCTTTTGCTAAGGTTTTGCAGGTCTTGGTACATGGTATCAGAGCCACAAGGCTTCTCAATCAGGCTTGCTTCCAAGTAGATCTAATAGCAGAAGGTTTTGGGTTTTCGAATGGAGCAAACCATAAACGAAGTGGGGAACTCTCCAAGGAAATCAGGTATATGGAGACGAGTGTCTTCTTCAGTTGTAAGGGTTTGCTCACCCAGGTATGACTCTTGTGACTTGCTTTTTGACTGGTAGCAATTATTTAAGTTGGAGTAGGTCTATTAGGATCACTCTAGGAGTGAAAATGAAATTAGGGTTTGTAGATGGGAGTTACCAAAAACCCATTCTCGGTTCAGTAGAGTTTGTTCAATGGAATATGGTGGATTGCATGGTGAGATCGTGGATTTTAAACAGTATTTCTAAAGAAATTGTTGAAGTTTTTATTTATATAAACTCGGCCAGAGAGTTGCGGGTAGAGTCAAAGGAGAGATTTTGGGAGTCTAATGGGCATACATGTAGGGCGATAGAACAATGTATTTGTGATATGGGGAAAGATTCAACTAATATAGTCTCCCTTAATCGACTTATGTAATTCCTGATGGGTTTAATGAGGGTTATGTCAACGTAAGAAACTAGATTTTAAGCACGGATCCTTTACCTAGTGTTAATAAGGCTTACTCCATTGTCTTACGGGTAGAGAAATAGAAGGAAGTGAGTTTTGGAAATTTTGAATCAGTAAAAGCTAATGCAATGATGGTTAAAACACAGTTGAATAGAAAACAAATTGAAAACACTAACAATCAGGGCAAATAAAAGCAAAAGGGAGGAACTACAGATAAGAATGAACTATTCTGTAACTACTGCAAGAAAAATGGGCATAAAAAGACACATGTTTTAAATTGCACGGGGTTCCTGACTGGTATAAAGAACTGCAGGAACAAAGGGAGAAAACCATAGGCAAATCTTTTGCTTTTAATGCAATTTCTGTTGATATGAAACAAAAAACAGAGGAAGATAGCAAGAATCTCTACCTGGCTGAAATAATTAAGTAAGAGCTGCTGAAGTTGATGAAAGGAAAAGCTCCAACAGACCCAGTCATGGTGAACTTTGCCCACCTAAATGACTTTGCAGGTATGCCCTATTTAAAGCTTTGACTTGCCTAGACTTATTAGAACCAAGGTTTTGGATATTAGACATAAGAGCTACTAATCATATGTGTGTGGATCACAATTTATTGAAAAACCCAATTACTGTTGATAAATTACTCCTATTTATCTCCCGGATGGCTCATTAAAATCAGTTCATCATATAGGATATATCTTATTACATCTTAACCTCATTCTAACTTGAGATTTGCATGTTCCAACCTTTAAAAATAACCTGATTTCTGTTAACAAATTAGCCAACACTACTTTGATTGTTTCCAAATTCTTTGCTTTCCACTGTACTATACAGGACTTGAAGACTAAGAGGATACTGGCTGTGGGGAGAGTAGTTTGGAGATTATACATATTAGATAGGAGTTCCTTTTGTAAGGAAACTATCCAGAAATATACTTCATGTATTAAAAAGCCTATTTCTGAGGTTGTTAATTCAGTTTCATTGAATTCAATTTGGCATTTAAGGTTAGGTCACCCATCTACTAATGTATTGAAATACGTTGAATGTGTTGAAAATAAAGAGAAAGGTTTAGATCAAGTTTGTGGTATCTGCCCTATGGCAAAACAACAGATATTATCCCTTTTTCTAAGCAAGATCCATACAACTGAAACATTTAAGTTGATTCGCATAGACATATAGGGCCCTTATAGACAAAAATTCTTATCTGGCGCACATTTTTTCTAACAATAATTAACGACTTCAGTAAGGCTACTTGGACCTACTTAATGAGTTATAAATCTCAGGCAGTCCATATCCTGACAACTTTCTTCAAAATGATAGCTACCCAATTTGAAAAAAGAGTGAGGGCAATTAGGATTGATAATGGAGCTGAATTTTTGAGTAAGGATTGTCAACATCTTCTTAATGAGTTGGGAATTATGCATCAAAAGTCTTGTGTCTATACACCCCAACAAAGCGGGATTGTAGAAAGGAAACATAAGCATCTTTTGTAGGTTGCAAGAGCAATCATATTTCAGGCCTCTCTACCTAGACAGTTTTGGGGGGAATCCATCTTAACCGCTACATACTTAAATAATAGATTACCCTGTGCACTCCTACATTGGAAATCACCTTATGAACTCTTATTTAGTCAGTCGCCCAATTATACTCATATTAAGACATTCGGATGTTTGTGCTTTGCCACTAACACTTCACCTCACAAAGACAAATTTAACCAAAGAGCCTTCAAATGTCTCTTTATTCGTTACAATTTAAGCCAAAAGGCTTTCAACTGTTTGACCTTGAAACTCACCAAACTTTGGTATCTAGGGACGTTGTCTTTCATGAACTTCATTTTCCATACAAATATATGTCTCCTTCCACACATCCTGTATCTTTACCCTCCATATCAGTTGACCTTGATATCCATTCTACTGCATCTATCTTTTTTTTCCAATCCTCCTCCATTCCTGAACAAATTTTTGAGTATAATGCTAACCCTTTTGTGGTTCCCCCTGAAAATCAAGTTGACTATGGAGATTCTCTTAGGAGAAGCAGTAGGGAAAAACATAAATTTGCCTGGTTAGATGACTTTGTATGCCAAGCTTACTGTGTGAAGGTAGATTCAATTGTAACAGATCCTCTTATATCTTTAGGTCCTACATCTTTCAGCTTTAACCCCCTACCTCTGTCACACCCAAACATTTCACCTCCACATACATATCGTTTTGAGCTAATCTATCGAATGTTCATGAACCTCAGTCCTATAATCAAGCTAAGGACAATGCAGATTGGGTCAAAGCAAGGCAGCAAAATCTGGATGCTCTTGAAACTAACCATACCTGGGATCTGACTCAGCTACCAGAAGGTAAGAAAGCCATTGGCTCTAAGTGGGTCTATAAATTGAAGTTGAATCCGGATGGTAGTGTTAACAAATTTAAGGACAGACTTGTAGCAAAAGGATATATCCATATTGAGGGCATAGACTATACGAACAGTTTTTCTCCTGTTGCAAAGGTTGTTACTGTCAAATTATTATTAGCTATTACATCTTCATACTCCTGGCCCCTGCATCAAATTGATATTAACAATGCATTTTTGCATGGAACTTTAGATGAAGAAGTCTATATGGTACCACCGGATGATTATTTAAAAGCTGACATAGGGCAGGTTTGCAAACTAAAAAAATCTTTATATGGCCTTAAGCAAGTTTCAAGGTAATGGAATCATGAGTTTACATTTCAGTTGACTTAGTTTAGTTTCCTACAATTACAACACGATCATTGCCTTTTTATTAAGTCCACTAGAGGTTCTTTTCTAGCTCTTTTGATCTATGTGGATGATATTTTAATAACTAGATCGTCTGAAGCTGATATGACTGCAGTTAAGACTTTTTTGCAGGAAAAATTCACCATCAAAGACCTTGAACATGCCAAATACTTCCTGGATTTGGAAATTGTTAGGTCTACCCAAGGCACTTCCATCAACTAACGGAAGTACATCTTGGAAATCATTAGAGATTTGGGTCTTTCAGCTGCCAAACCAACCAGCACTCCTCTACCTCCAGGTATTAAGCTTCATGAAAAAGCAGGTTCTCTACTACCTAATCCTAATCAATACCGAAGGTTTGTTGGTAGACTGTTATACTTAGGTTTCACAAGATTAGATCTTACCTATGGAGTGCAGCAACTCAGCTAATATATAAAGACTCCATGTCCACAGCATTGAGAAGCAGCAATGCATTTAGTTAAATACCTTAAAGGTTGTCCATCCACAGGTCTTTTTATTCTGCTAGCCCTCATTTCCACCTTCAAGCATTCTGTGATGCTGATTGGGCCACATGTTTAGATTCTAGAAGATCCCTCACTGGCTTTTGCATTTTTCTTCGCTCTTGCTTGATTTTCTAGAAAACAAAGAAACATTCCACAATTTTTAGGTCTTCAGCAGAAGCCGAGTATTGGAGTATCGCCTCAACTATTTTTAAACTGCTTTGGATCACCTATCTTCTTTATGATTTGCATATTACAGTGTTGAAACCCATTCCCTTATAGTGCTACAACAAAGTAGCAATCCATATCACTGCAAATCCAGTCTTTCATGATCGCATCAAGCATTTAGAGATCAACTGCCATTTGGAACGCGATGAATTCAAGACTGACCTTATCCTTCCTCAGCATCTTGCCTCCAAACCGCAACTTGCCGATATGTTTATTGAACCACTACCTGCTGTTTCATTCCCTTTTTTCTGGTTGTTAGTTTGTTAGGCCTTTTATTATAAAAAGGACCGGACAATATACATACCCTTTATGAATAAAGATCACAGATCTTGGTATAAAAAGCATTGTCTTCACACAACAATAACAAGTCATCTGCATATATAAGGTGAGTAAGCTTGATCTCTTTACTATTGTGATGATATTTGAAGCCCCATTGGATGAGATGAGTCTCGTTAATAATCTAAAGAAGCCTTCCATAACTAACGTAAACAGGTATGGAAATAGGCGTCACCTTATATTCCTAAAGCTATTTTTAAAGGTTTAGATGGAAAATCGTTAACAAGCACACTGAATTGTATGCATGTCATTATCTATTCTTCATCCCTCTTCCCATTGAAATTTCATCTCCAGCTTTGTTTAGTAAATGGTTTTATGAAAGTAGCAAACTGGCTAGTGATCATCTTCCATAAGTAGTGAGAAGTGCTTATTGAGTTATGACTATTAAAATAGCCTTTCTCCCCTTTTCTATTTCTTCTAAACTCTTTCTTATTTTCCCGTATTAGGTTGCAAAGCTTTTCCAAAAGATTAAAGAAATAGTAGAGGAAGAAAACAATCTTGTATTTATCTTGATTGGTGCGAGCTATTTTAATATTTACCGGCCATCTCATATTCTTCTAGCATGTAATTACTCTGGTACTATAGTTGAAAGTTGAAAGCCTTGTTGCTGCCAATGTTGTAACATCGAGAACATGAGGAAAGGAGTTGGAAGCGAGATTGAGAGTGAAGAGGGAACGTCGAACTCAGTAAACGAAAGTAGGTGTCGCGCGAATCTCCCGGTGGTGGTGTCGAAGAAATCGATCCTAAAAAGTGCGTTCCTCAAGTAGAGCCTGGCGTTCACATAACTTTTGTTCCACTTCCACGCTGCCGGAATGATCTCAGACGGATACAATTCCGGTACCGACTCTGCGAACTTTGTACTTACCACCAATTCAACGGTTCTGATTGGATTATAATCATTTCCGATGAGTTGGATTTTACGTAAGCGAATGAGACACATAATTGATTGATTTGCTATCAGGTTATTTTTAACATAAATGAGTTCTCTTTATGCTTTTTGACTTGAGAAAACGAAACACGGAGATTTGCTTGGATGACTGTTCAGTTATATTTGAGTGAAAGCCGAATAGTACCTTGGACTGTTTCACGAGGGATCATTATTTTCACCTCTTGTCGAAATAAATGTTGGCATTAACAATTCCAATGTTAGAATATAACTGAGATGTTCTCTGGTGGCGGTACCTTTCTTCCACTTTTAGAAAGTTGGAGATGACCTCTCAACGTGATGAAGAATGGGATGGAGGTCACCGGAGAAACAAAGTAATGGACAAAGATGAAATAAGGGCTGTAAGCATTAAAATGGCAATGCGACTTCAGGTTGTTCAATCAATCTTATTATTCGATTGTGTTCTTCCTGTTTTAGAACTTCCTAAGGATCTCTGTATCTTTTGCTCCATATGAAATGGGCATTGGGGCTTGAGCATTGGCTTGTGTCCAGCCTTTAAGTTCTTCCTCAATTAGGAAGTCTTTATTCATGGTTTGGACATGGGAGGAGATACCTACATTTGCTTTCAAGAGAATACTGCTACATGAACAACTGATCTGAAAACATATTCAAGCCGAAACTAAATTACGTAAAGGAAAATCTAGACAAAACATAGAAACTATTTGGTGTTGGAGATTACTGAATCTTCACACCTGCAACGACGAGAAACTGCAATGCAATTAAGACTAACAAATATTAGAGTCCAAAGCGCCAGCAATGCGATAGTGCCATGAAAGCTGGATTGATCAACCGGAGTACCTAAACAGTGTTGGCATTAAAATTAGTACCCGGCCAACCCATCTTCAGTGGTGGCAAGTGACGGCGAAAGAGAATTACGAGATTCATCGTAGTCCTCTCCAAGAGGTGATTGCTCCACCCTGATGTCCTCAATCATCTTAACAACTTCCACCATTGTAGGCCTCTTCTCAGGCTGTGGAACGACACAAGCCAATGCTACATGAAGCATAGACACTAGCTCCTCCTCAATGTTCTTGTACCTCAACAGCTCCTGATCAAACACTTCTGATGTCCACTCTTCCTTAACAACTGACCTCACCCACTTGGGAAGATCCACAGCCTGTTCCTCTTCATCAATTCGAGGCCGGGTTGGGGATGGATACTGTGAAGGAGCTCTGCCCGTAAGAACTTCTAACAGTAATACTCCGAAACTGTACACATCGGCCTTCTGAGAGAGCTTCTTCACCTCTGCTTGCTCAGGAGCCCTGTATCCTCCAAGTCTTGCTATGGCATGAGCAGGGTTCAAAAGCAGTGACAACCCAAAATCAGAAATACAGGCATTGCCGTTCTTGTCAAGTAGCACATTAGAAGATTTCACATTTCCATGGGGGATCTTTGCAGCACCGTACTCCTCATGGATTTTAGCTAATCCCCTGGCAGCACCTAACACCAAGCTGATCCTCGTCGTCCAATCCAGAGGAATTCTACCTGGTCCCCTATTACCTAAAATTCAATCATTTTTTTTATAATCAAACAACAAAATACAAAAGTACAAGAAAATTTAAGAACGTAAGAACCCATTGAAGGACACTAACCGTGAAGAAGTGAGTACAAACTCCCATTAGACTGATAATCATAAACAAGAAGCTTCTCTTCCTTAGCATAATAGAAAGCTCTTAGTCTCACAATGTTAGAATGCTTAAGCTTCCCTATAACATCCATGTACTGCTCGAACTCTCTTCTCGGACAGGGATTAGCATCCTTCAACCTCTTCACGGCCACCGTGCACCCATCATCGAGGACCGCCCTGTATACCGTTCCTAAGCTCCCTTTACCAAGCATCTCGGCCGAAGCACGTAATAAGTCCTCCAGCTCGAACTGATTCTTCCGATCGTAAAACACAAGCTTACTCTTGTCCGTCGCAGTAGTGCCGTCACTATCACCACCTCCGTTAGCATACACTCTCTTCTCGCTTCCATAGCTACTTCCACTTCTCCTCTTCCCACTTTCGCTCCCCATTTTCGAGCTCTCACTACTTCGTTCTCTTGAGCAGTAATAAGCAACTATAAATGAAGTCACTACTAACAAGGCCACGCAGTTTGCTACCACAATTGCGACTATTGCACCGGTGCTTAGACCTTTATTATGGGACTTGTCTTTGGCTAAGACCGGATTTTGTGGCATTGAGCTCGGATTCGATGGCACGGTTTGTGATGAAGATGGTGTGATTATTGTACCTGTGAATGAACATTCCCGCAATGGACTCGATCCACATAAACCTTCGTTGCCAGAGAAGCTCCGGTCCGTGAATTTCTTCAAGAGATTGTTCGGTAAGCGTCCGTAGAGCTCGTTGTTTGACAAATTCAGTTCTTTTAGATCATGAAGTGACGTGGATAGATCGGGGATATCACCGGAAAGTTCATTGTTTTGAAGTCGGAGGGTGAGCAGTCTGGTCAAGTTGGTCAATTCAAGTGGAATCTTGCCGTGAATGTTGTTGTCCGACAAGTCCATGCGGAGAAGGCGCTTAAGAGAGGAGATCTCTGGTGGGATTTCGCCGGAAAGGTCATTTCCGGAGAGGTAAAGAAGCTTGAGGTTGGTGCAGTTGGTGAGTGGAAAGATAGTGCCATTTAACCTATTGTTGTGGAGGTCAAGAAGACGAAGTTGGTCGAGAAGAGATACAGCAGTGATTGGTCCCCGGAGAGAGAGAGAAGGGAGAGAGAGGGAAACAACTCTGCCAGCGGCTGAGCATTTGACGCCGACCCAGGTGGCGGTTGAGGAGCAGGCGTCGACGCCGGTCCAGTTGGCGAGGAGGTTTCCGTGAGTGTCAGTCTGAATGCGGAAAATGGTGAGAGTTTCCGTGTCATTTGGAGGAGAACAGAGCGAAAGAGATGGTAAAAGAGAGAGTGTGAAAGTGAAGAGAAGTGTGAAGACAGAAACTTTGTTCATGTCGAGTTGAGTGGGTTCTTGGGCGGGAAGTGAGAAGCGTGAGTTATGTTCTTAAAAATGTGCAAAGGAAAAAAGAGTTAAAGTTGAGTTCTTTAAGTCTCCATCAGAGAGGAAAAGGTAAGTGAGTGAATAAGGAAATGTTTAAACTTTAATAAGAGGGAAAGAGGGGATAGATATAGAGGGAACAGTTGGGGAATTGCATTTAGTAGGACGATGATGTATGATTAGAGAGAGGGCAGCTTAAAGTATTGCATTGCATGGGGAGGAATTCTTGGGAGAGGAGTGAATGATTAAAGGTAAAAATAGTGTGGTGTTGATTCAATGATTGCTGTTCTCCACTCTTCCCATGTGAAATGAGTAAACCACAGAAACTTTTGGATGATGTTATTGCTTTTATTCACCTATGAATGAATGGCTATGGCTGTGGAATAATTGGAATGACCTCTGACTCCGACTCTTAAGTCTTAACCCTCTTGTTCTTCTCGCCCCTTTTCCCCCTTATTGGTATGTAGACTCTTTAAGTCTTAACTACTTGTACCCGTGAATGTTCATTTGTGATTGATAACTTTTTCATCTGCAATGCAATCAGCAAGAGAGTGCCTAATCTGCTCCTTCGACAAGGAAGTTGGCATCTTTTTGGATTTTTGAATATGAACAAGTTTGCAGCTGATGACCTGTTTTAGACAAATTATACAACTCTTTGTCACGCACTCATTAAAGAGTATAGTGATACTGTCATTTCTTGCTTTGGACCACTTTGGAACCATTCCATTTAAATTTGCAATCAATCTAGAGTATGATTCGCTAATGAAACTTTCAATTTTACCAAATTCACCATTCAGAAACAAACCTATGATATGCTCTGATTTGCTTCACAGAAGATTTTCTAGAGTCTAGACCTGCATTGTCATAAGTTGAGCAAATCGTCAACCTTAGTACCTACCGGCACCCATGTCTGCTATACCTGTATCTCTTCCAGTCTTGCTTGTGTCTTATTTACTTCTATTTTCCTGTCCAAAACAAGAAAAAAGAATGTGCAGCATTCATATGCAACTCCTATCCCTTCTCATAGGAACACGGGTTCGTTCCAAATAGGCAAATACAACTATTTAATGCTTGCTTCTCTTCTCTTCTCTTCTCTTCATCCAATAGTTTATGTGTACATAATATATAAAGCTCACACCGTGAAAGTTACGGCGTTGCCCACCATACCAAAAGACTATGAAAACCAGAGATCCATAAAGTCTTTGTGCACACTTATCTACCAAATTAGTCAAAATATCATATTTGCAATTCCAAATTCAAATTGCCTCCCTCGTTTCAGCTGTATCTTTAATATAATATCAGCATGCAAACAGATTAAAGGATGTTTGGTCGCCTTTTCTTTCTATTTTGTCGCATATCATTCAATTTTCTTTTTAAAAAGAGTAGCAACTAGTAAAAAATCAGTATTTCCTGTATGCAGGTAAGAAATCCAAGCATTGACTAACATATTGCAATCTGTGAGCAAATCCCACCCATCCTTGTAGATATTCAAAATCATCTTCTTCAATAACTTTAGCTGACATTTTCCATGGGAAAGAGATAAACAAGTGCATAATTTAGTTTAACCTGATTTGCTTTCTGGCTCTGGTTCCCCTGCTTTATCATTCTCATGGCAGGAAAAAGCTCACAACTTTAAGTCGTGAGGAAGCAAAGTTTCTGCTGTCCAACCAAAGACGGACCACTAGAGTACTGTTATTCTCCTTTTCCATGTTTATCATTATTATATTCTTAACGAAGTCGAAACCGAACAAGAGATGGAGTTCGATACGACTCCAACCCCGGACCTTGTTTTGTCCTTTTAACGTTCAAGTTGCTTAATCCTTTATCATTTCCCCCTCCATTTGTACATGGTTTATGCAGAAAAGAAAGAACAAATGAGACCTACATACTGGGATAAGGTCTTTTTACTGTTCAACTCCATATGGTGTGTATCATTAGCACATTTGTGAACAAGATTCTCTTTTCTGTTTTCTTTTTGTTCTGATATTAAATGAGGTAGACATTTGTGAGCTTGATGTTGTCCCAGAAAGTGAATGAAATGTTACAGCTTTGATGTGTTGCATCAAAGTGTGCTTTGCTTTTTAATTATTGAACATGCAAACTCAATAACTAAAACAAAAACCATAAACAAAGGGGAAAAAATAAAAGGTGGGTGAGTAAAAAGGACGAGAGATTGATGGCGGGATTGGCGTTTCTAATTCTAGGCTGCTTGGTCAGACAGGTAGACTTGTAGACAAGACTGTGATAAAGCTATATGTTGGGTTCATAAGTTTATAAAAGTAATTGAATTATTTGGTCGTTGAAGACATGGCTCAGCAATGTCAAGAAGTTTCTGAACCAAAAACAGCTCCAATCCCACAAATTTCCAAGCTTTAGTTGTCTTGACATAGATTCTTTTATATGTTTCATACGGACTATGTGACGGTTTCCAAAGGCAAAGGTTATGGAAACCTCCTCACTTTTCGTTTCAGGCAGAGTCATTAAATACAGTAATAAGTGGAAGACGTTGGTGTATTAAATTAATATGATTATTTCATACGAAAAAACTTCATAGCATAAGACTCCCCATTTCGTCATAATTAAAAGAGGGACATCAATTATATACAATCTTTTCTTTGCATTTTACTAAGAGAGACTATAAATAAATAACTTTACCGATTGTTTTAATACATGCAGGGATATTGAATTAAATTGATTATTTGATTTTGTTTATTAAGTAATTTATTTAAAATAGATTTTTATAAATTATTATGTATTTATAAGAGTTTATTTAATAAATACTAAAAATATAATTATCAATTTTTAATTACAAAAGTCTAATCGTAATTTTTATTTAATTAACTCATTTTATTAAAAAATGTTTGAAAGATTTTACACGTCAAAATCTAATTCTAATTTCTATCTAATTAAATGGGGAAGATACTCCTACTTGAAGCAGTTTGACTTTTTATGATTTATCATAATATAACAAACAATATGTCTTTTTGGTTTTAATAAACAACTTAACAAACCGAACCTATCTTCGAAATAGATTTTAAATCTCCCTTCTCAAGAATGAAAAAGTAAGGATGGGAATTGTCAGTAACAGTTTTTGTCCGAAGTAACTCAAAGCTTCGTCCTTTTGAGTTATTCAAGATGGGAAATGATGCTTTAACATTCCAAAAGAATGTCAACTTGGACTAATTAATTTAGGCGACAAGGCAATGTTACAGCTACTTTAAACTTTGGATTCCTAGTTGTTTTACATGGTTTCCCTTTTGTGTGAGATTGAGAAGTTTCACTAGGCCATTCGTCTGAAAAAACACAGCCTTTAATTTTCTACTTCGTCTTACTCGTCATCAATCAATTCATCAATTAGGATTGAGAGTTGACAAGAAAAGCATAATCGAATTTTCCATAATAATTGTCATAAGTTTGTCCGTCGAGGTCTTCAATTCTCTATCTAAAGGTGGTATACAAACTAGGAGGGTGCTTGATTCCCGCGGGATGATAAAAATGAAAAAAAATATAGTAAAAATTAAAATAGATATAATTATTATAATTATAATAATTGGTTAGAACAGGGAAATAATTATTATTACTATTAATAGTAATTTGCTTGTTAAAAATATTGATAAATAAAAATTTATCAAATTTTTGTTTTATATCAAATTTTAATTAATTATATTTAATTTATACACTCATTTATGATAAAATAATGTTTAAAATCAAGTACAAGGGATATTTCCTTTACAACAGCTCTTTAAGAAAAAAAGCTCCAACACTTACTTGCATCAACATATCATCAGCCAAATAATGTTTTCAAAATACAGTTTGATCATAATATTGTTCCGTCAAAATAAATTAAAATTTGTTTACATCAAATTTTAATTAATTATATTTAATTGCTAAAAAAGATAAAAATGGATCATTAATTAATTATATTGTAATAGTTAATTAATTAATTATATTTAATTGCTAAAAAGAGGGAAAATAAGTGTTACGGGCAATTTGTCATGCCCGTGACACTTGCGTGTAATACTGGAATGACTCATTCCTCTCACAATCGGGAGTATGAAGTAATGCCCCAAATTTGGATATAGAAACATTGTTCATCCAATGAGAAAGTATTACCAAACAAATAAATTTTATTTCTTATTTATATCTTCTCAAACCTCTTAACCAAGCACCCTATAAATATTAAAATTAACTACATAAAAATAAAAAATTTTCGTTTCATCACAATCGCAAAAGTGTATGGTTTTTATTTCTTTCAGGGCAATTGTTAGCCCCTTAATATATAATCGGACCTAAGTGAAGTTGTCTTGAAAAAAAGTAGATATAACTTGGGTATAAATTTAGTAATTAGAAAACTTTTGCAGCAACAATCCAAGTCCGATCAGACCATATATTAGAAACAGTTTTTCTCGATTAACATAAAAATTCCACATCAAGTACCATTTCTCCAACCCACTCGATTTTTCTTTTTCATACAATAATCAAATGTTTCTATATAAAAGAGAAATTATTCACGCCTACCTTCAAAATAAAGCTAAGAGTGTGGAGACATGTCACGTTTTAGAGCATGAGTGCAAAATCTTTAGTCATCTCAATTAGATCGAGGAGTGTCGGAAGTTAGTTTGTGTTAAATCGCTATTTTCGACTTCTGATAATACTACTACCAACTGTGAAAGTAGGTAGATATAACAATATGCTCGTCTCATAGGTCAGAATCTATACAATTCAATAAGGCAGGAACAAACTCACGTTGCAGAAAAGCTTTCAAGTGCAAATGCACATTTGTCATGAATAGATCGCCTAAATTTTGCGACATTTTCTTCCAATTGGTTTATATGACAAATATCAGTCGCATGTGAGACTGAGCTATGGTCCTATACTCCTATGCCTCAAGCACTACACCTTTAGACACATGAAAAAAGCCCCGTGCTCCAAAAAACTAATGAGAAATGCACCTTCAGGGTCGAATTGTCAATGTTTGAGCACAAGACTTTTCTTTAATTAAACACCCTAGGCCAGAGACAATCAGTGAAGCAACTGAACTGTTGACACAACATAGTTGCACATGAACGGTTTCCGACTCTTGGCAACATTAAACAATTCCTTGTCATTACATGAAATGAAGCATCACAAAGAGGGTGCCATCATGTGAATAAATGCAGACCTATATCCACTCTCATCCATCTTCGCTCTAAATTTCTTTAGACTACTGAAGCCATAATGGCTTCGTGTTCCTGGTGTAGCATCCTCAACATTGTCAAGTTGAAAAGAATTGTTAAAATCAGGTGGAAATTAGCTAGAGCTGGTGAGAAGAAACTGCCTCTGGATGTCCCTCCTGGTCACTTGGCTGTCGAAGTAGGAGGAGCTGGGAAGAGGTTTGTCGTAAAAGCAGATTACCTGAACCACCCAATTTTTAAGCAGATGCTGGACCAGGCATATGAAGAGTATGGTTATAGCAGAAATGGTCCCTTGACCATACCATGTGATGAGTTCTTTTTCCAAGACATAATACATTTGCTTGGAGGAGGTAAAAAAGTGAGTTCGATCCCTTGTCGAGTAGCAGAAGAAAAGCTGGGATCAAAAGTATGGAAGGACTCCACACCACTTCTTAAAGACATAGCCAGGAGATCTACATGTTAGCGCAACACCAGGAGCGGAGATATATACCCTTGTCTGTGTCTTCCAAAATCGACCTCAATATATTTTGTTTGTCTATGTTTCGCCACATTAGGAATGTCGACGGCCGGACCAAAAGTGACATCCTGTGCTAGATGTGTCATATTTTTTATTGTGTATAAATTCATGTTTATGTAGTGAAAACTATGCAGTGCTGTCAATTTAATTTTTCAAGGTTCTAGTTTTGTTCCAAAATATATAACTGATCAGGTAAAATTTTGGCGTTATATGAAAGTTTTAAGGATTTGTTTGAGTGAAAATTAGGTGAGAAGGAAAAATTTTTCCTTTCAAATACACAACAAAACTAAAGCTTTTTAGATAATACCGTAACAAAGACTTCAACGATTGTTTTTTATAATTTCTCCTCATATATTCAATAGCGATAGCTATACTAACTGAGTTGTAAAGGTGACGAGTATTTGATTTATGGGATATGAGTAAGATAGAAGTTGCTCTACCTCAATTTTTACTCAGTGAAGAACCACACTGAATAAAAAGCAAAAAGATATAAAGTTTTAATCGCGATGTCTTCAGTTTTAGAGGCCACTTTTGCAAGAATCATAACTTGTGAGACTGAAAAAGAAGCTTGGAACAAGATGTTTAAGGATTATAAATGATGAAATAACTTCAAAATTCTCCACCTTTGGGAAGAGATTGAGCTATTGAAGATGCAAGAATATGAGCCTGTTAAAGAATTCAGTGATAGAATTATGAAGACTCTAAATCAGTTAAGAGTACTTGGAAGAAAAAAGAGTTGTTGGTAAAGTCCTTTTAAGAGTTTATGAAAAATTTGAAGCCAAAATCTCAGCATTGGAAGAATTCAAGGATATTTCACAGTTGACATTAATAGAGTTTGTGAATTCTCTTCAATCCCGAGAACAAAGAAAGCACTGGGGACAAAAAGAAGAAACTGGAGAAGGGGCATTCATGAGGAAGTTAAGTCTTAACCAAGATAGCAAAAATCAAGCAAAAGTAAATGACAAAATTGGAATCAAGAAGGAACAATAAGGATTAAAAAAAAAGTCAAATGTATATAGCGCACAAGACTTTTGTTTTGAGAAGGTCATTACTATATGCAATATATCTTTTTATTTTTTTAAAAATACTGTTTTCGTAATTTGAATTGTGACTTTTTTATCACAAAGAAGTAACTTTTATCAATAAGAAATGTTAAAGATACCATCGTAACAAAAGCAAGGAGATAAACATTTTTTTTTTAACCCTCACTTGTCGTGGAGGGAAACCGTGGTTACAGAAACAACTTCTGAAAGGTGACAGATAAAGAGACCTTCTACAAAAACAAACCAAATAAACAACATAAAAACCACACAAACAACCTAAAGCAAAATTATAACAAAAAACCAAACAAAAAAAACAAGGAGATAAACTTGTACTTTGCAAAAATGGCAAAAAGAGTAACCATACCATACAATATTAATAATTCATACCAGATGTAAGATGCAGAAGACGCAACAAACTTGGGCATGTAGAAAAGGTACGCAAGTTCAAGGAGAAGAAGTTATAACGAGAAGAAAATGTAGTTGATGCCGATGAACATGAAAATGAGACTTGTTTACAATCTTTCCAATGTCTAGTTGCAACAACAATGAGGAATGACTTATAAACTCGAGTTTTACATGTCCCATTGGTCATGATGAATCTATCTTTAAGGTCATTGGCAAAAGTTTTTAATCACGAATAAGAGTTGACAATGAAACTCGTATAGAAGTAAGTAAAGGAAAGGCAACAACCACTGTCAAAACTCATTCAAATATTAAGTTAATTACCGATGTGCTATTTTTGTCAGATTTAGAATAATTTTTTTTAGTGTAGGTCAATTAGTTGACACACTTTTCTAAAGATGGTTAAATGATATTTGATCTAAATAGAGCGACAATATTTTTTTTGGTAGTGTAGAAACAATAGCAATAGAGAGAACTAACGCCTCAAGAAAGCAATAGACTGAAAATCAAACATGAGTAGCAAACGCAAGCTTGGAACTGGATGATCCCAAATATGCATTCTCTCAGTACCTGACAAGCCTTGTTTCGCAAGGAAATCTACACATTGATTCCCCTCGCGCAGAAGATGATACACTGAACAACTCCAATCTCATCCAAGCAATTTCTTGAATGTCATGATGATCACTCACTGTGGAAGAAATTTTGAGCAAGAATGAACAACGAGCTTCACTGCTTCAAGAGAGTTGGATTCAACAATAGATCTACGGTAATCACGATCCCACATCAAGGACAACCTATGATAAATAACATTTAGTTCAGCCACCAAATTTGAAGCAATACCTATAAAACCTGAAAAACCCACTACCCAATAACCATATTCATCACGAACTAAGCCACCAAATCTTGTAGGAATCTTGATTCTAAAGTTAACAAAAAAGCTCCTAATTGATGGGGTAATAAATTTTTTAAAAAAATATGAAGCAAGTTTATTAATACCATGTCGTAAAAAAATAAATTTGGGTTAAAAGCAGCAGAAGTGGAGTTTGAAATGCTTGTTAAGACTCATATACATTAACTGCGATCCAATCACATAAGGAAAAAGGTAGATGATAAAATGAAGTCACTTCACTGTTCGGAGCAAGTTGCGGCTATGGTAAACAAAGTCCTTTAGAAAAGGAAATATACAACTTTGAGAGCAAAACTTGGATGTTTAAAGAGAAGCGCCCTAAAATATAAAACTACGACAACATTGATGCTTAGGATAAATCCTAAAACAACTTAGGAAAATATAAATGAATCATGTCATTTTGAAATTAAATAAGGTAATATGATTCATTTGTAACTTGTAATTAAGTTGTTATAGTCATTGAAAATTAAAATTTTATAGTTTAATTATAAATTAGTAGAATTTTAAAGTTTAAGTATTTTTATGATAATAAAAGTATGTTATATGTCTTTTAGAATGCTTTTACTAGTTTATTTGAAAAAATTCCATGAGTATATAATAAAAGAGTTATTATGTTTATATAATAAAAAGTAAATTTTTATCCAATATACAAAGCTTGCTGTCAAATCACTACAATAAAACAATATTCATCGCTAAAAAATATTTAGCGGCAATACTAAATCGTCAAACATATCATCACAAAATCCCCGTAGCGAAAACCTATTGATAATATTTTTATAAAATTATATTTCGCATGGGAATAATACATAGCAAAAACAAACAAACGATGATACGCAAAATCGTCATCAATGATATTTTGTTGTGCTTATATTTTATGACAATATGTTATTAGCTACATTACTGTAAACGTAAGTGATAACTTTTATTGACGAAATTGTTATAGTGACCGAAAATTATTTGTGACGATTATATTTTTGTGGGTAATACTTTTTAGCTATGTTTTATAAAACGTTGCTAAAAAGATTTGGTTACATTTTATAAGTCACCAAAACTTTTGAGTTACTTTTTGTCAAATGCCACTAATAAGTCTTTTTGGCTATGTTTTTAATTTTTTAATAAACATTATTGATAAAACTTTTATCATATTAATTTTAATTATTGGTCACATTTTTAATCTATGTTATTGTTTGTAATATTTAGATTTTTATTTTATAATTTATTTTACAAAAATATAATTAAAAATAATTAGAAATTAGAATCATTTTATATAAGCAATTAAATATCAGTAAATGTTAATTTCAAATGTTAACAAAAATACTTATGTATAAACTAAGAGTCGTTTTCATCATCACTAGTGCTTACATAATTTGAGCCCATTATTTGTCTGACCATCTTTGCAAGCTTGACCAACTTTCATTTATTACATTCTAATTTTTGTTCATTACTTTCTAATTTAGCCCTAAGTGACTAGTTATCCTCTTGAAGACGATTAACATATGTTGGTCTTGATGAGGACGAAGTAGTTGACTTACAGCCACATTCAAGACCTTTGATATAGCCGGATCTTGTGTTAAGCACGTTGCTACAAATATCATCTATATTTGGCTCATTTTCGTCAGACAACGATCTTTGCAATAACTCATGCATCTTATTCTAAAATTTAAAAAATAAAATTAATATTTAATTCAAATATTATTATTTAGTACTACATAAATAAATAAAGTTAAAATTTAAACAAAATTTTATACTTCTATATTTATTTTGGATTTCTTCAGATGTCTAGTCTTCACTTTCCTTGTAATGTGTCAGTTTGTAAAGTATGATCCTATCACACTCTTCTCCACGTAGCTTATTCTAACTCTATTTTGTAAAAAAAGAATTAAAACACAATAAATAATATTGTATTTACTAATATAATTATAACTTCTAAACAAAGAACTTACAAATTCATTTGGTATGACAACACATAATTTGGAGCCTTAGTTGTGAGAAGTTTTCATTTTTCTCTATTAATCTTGGTTTTCTCACATTTTTCCTAAATAAATAAAAGAAATAGTCATTAAATTGTGTAACAAGATTAATGGAAGCAAAAGTGAAGAGAAAGAAGACAAACCTTAACATTGACGGAGGCCCAATAATCACACATTTGACTCCAATTTTCTGGAGTCATCTATTTGGTAATGTGTCTCCTTGCCTCCTTATTCGAAGGAAAAGATTTATAATATTTATGTAGTCAATAACGATGATTATTGGCCTTTTGTTTTAATACTGAACTCACACAGCTTGAAACTTCAGAGTTCTCGATATCGACTGTATTAAGCTTCACCTGTGAACAAGAAGTAAGAGTTAATTTTTAAAGTAAAAAAAATAGCATATAATTAAATAAATTGAAAAATTACCAAACGTTTGTCCAAAGTATTTTGTGACAAGTTGTCTTACTTCAACTGCTTGGCAGGATGAAGGCAAGGTAATTCAGTCATGACAATGACCCTCTAACTCACTGGACAATTTTGTCGATTGAATCTTGTCAATAAGACGACGACCTTGCAAGGCATCAATATGCACAGTTAACTTGCTGTTCATTACAACATTCATGTGTTGCAACTCATAACCTTTAGTGATACCTCAGCCTCTCTTTCTGATGCTAGTATTAGAACTTGACAACAAAAGAAAAATGATAAAAAAACACATTAAACAGATAAATATATATTTGAGCATAAGGCAAAATATAGGTGGTAAAGATTAACAGACTTAAAGATCACTTCGCATTAGTTAAGGTAGATGGAGGTTGTTGTTGACTAGTTTTATTGGTAGATAAAGTCAGTTATTGTTGTTAGATAGGGTCAAATTGATTTAGTTGTTATGGGGGAGGAACGACTTTTCTAGTTACTACCTTCTTTCCCTTATTTCTATTAGGTGTCATTATATTGAATACCTATAATGATATTATAAAATGATTTCTCAATCGTTTTCCAATATAAAATAAAACTAATTAGAATAACAAAATAAAGAACTTGTCAATTTTTTCATCTAACCATTTCGAAACATTTGACAAAACATAAACAAATCATAATCAAAGACGATTGGATCTATAGCCCCACATTTTGAATCACATTAGAAACATTTCTTATGTGTTCCATTCTTTTTTTCCGTGATTTGTTAATTAATTTGGTATGACAACAAATAATTTGGAGCCTTGATTGTGAGGAGTTTTAATTTTTTTCTCTATTAATCTTGGATTTTTTCGCATTTTTCCTAAATAAAGGAAAGAAATAGTCATTAAATTGTGTAACAAGATTAATAGAAGCAAATGTGAAGAGAAAGAAGACAAACCTTAACATTGACAGAGGCCCAATAATCACACATTTGACTCCAATTTTCTGGAGTCATCCATTTGGTAATGTGTCTCATTGCCTCCTCATTCGAAGGAAAAGATTTGTGGTATTTATGTAATCGATAACGATGCTTATTGACCTTTTGTTTCAATAGTAAACTCACACAGCTTGAAACTTCAGAGTTCTCGATATTGACTATATTGAGCTTCATCTGTGAACAACAAGTAAGAGTTAATTTTTAAATAAGTAAACAAAATTGCATATAATTAAATAAATTGAAAAATTACCAAAAGTTTGTCTAAAGTATTTTGTGACAAGTTGTCTTACTTCAACTGCTTGGCATGTTGAAGGCAAGGTAATTCAGTCCTGACAATGACCCCTTAACTCACTGGATAATTTTGTCGATTGAATCTTGTTTGTAAAACGATCTTGCAAGGTATCAATATGCATAGTTAACTTGTTGTTCATTACAATATTCATGCGTTGCGACTAAGAACTTTTAGTGATACTTCAACCTCTTTTTCTGGTGCTGGTATTAGAACCTGACAACAAAAGAATAATGATAAGAAATTAACACATTAAACATATAAATATATATTTGAGCATAAGTCCAAATATAGGTGGTAAAGATTAACAGACCTAAAGATCTCTTCGCACTAGTTAAGGTAGATGGAGGTTGTTGTTGACTAGCTTTATTGGTGGACAAGGTTGGTTATTGTTATTGGATAGGTCAGATTGATTTAGTTATTGTGGGGGAGGAACAACTTTTCTAGTTGCTACCTTCTTTCCCTTATTTCTACTAGGTGCCATTATATTGAATATCTATAATGATATTATAAAATGATTTCTCAATCATTTTCTAATATAAAATAAAACTAATTAGAATAAAAAAATAAAAAACTTGTCAATTTTTTCATTGAACCATTTCGAAACATTTTACAAAACACAAACAAATCATAATCAAAGATGGTTGGATCTACAGCCCCACATTTTGAATCACATTAGAAATATTTCTTATGTGTTCCTTTCTTTTTTTTTTTTTCTGTGGTTTGTTAATAAATTTGGTATTTGAAGATGATTATATTTCTTATTGTCTGATGTTGGTACATTAGGTACTTCATTGATTCCATTCTGATTTTAATAACAACTATAAATAACAAACGACAGAGATTCTATGAGGTTAGATATACGAAACTTTTTTTTTTGCAAAGGAATTCAATATGTTATTTTATTGTCAACAATATGTTACTGATAGGTATAAAATATTATAATGGAAATTATTATAAGATAACAATGTAACATCATCAATTTTTTTATATATTGTAAACCAAATTCTTAATCATTAAACTAAGGTAACTGGGAGTGTATCCCTTTTTTGCATATAAAGTCAAGTTTGTTAAGTGGATTGAGAATTTTGCAAGGATAATAACAATTAAATTGCATGCTCTATACATGTTTTATTATAGGGTTAATTACAAAAAAGGTCCAAAATTTTTCAAAATTTTAATTATAATTCGAAATTTAAAAAGTAGTACTAAAATGCCCAAACTTTTAATTTTTTTCAATTTTAACCTGATGTTAGTCACATCATTATCTTTGCTAATGTGACAATGCCACGTGGCCCTCATTAATTTGACAAATAAAAACAATGTCAGCTTAATAATGTAACTTACTTCTTCTGACATTGTTTCGCCCTCCGTTTCTAACCCAAAAAATCCCTCCTAAATGCACTAAATCCTTAACTTTTTTGATATTGTTTCGTCCCTCCCTCCTAGACGTGCCAAATCTTGCTAGACACAAGAAATCCATAAGTTTTTTGACATTGTTTGAAGACGTTCTCCTATTTTCACCAAGAATCCTAGTTTAACCATATTATTGCTGTCTTCTATTTTACTTCCAGGCCAATCTTCTTGCAATAGATCGCAAATATCCACATATTGTACATGTTGAAAGCGAAATTTCGGAGAAAAAATATGAGAAAGTATCTGCAATTGTTGGAGATAAAGAAACTGATTTGGAAGGTATGACAAAAACTTCTATCCATCATTATGTGTTCTGCTTCTTCCCCTAGACTTTCTCGATGTTCTTTGGTCATGATGATCCCTGTGGGAGATAATGCTTGACATATTTATATCTAAAATATCTGATTATATGGAGTATGATATGTTTTTTCCTTGATCAATTTTTGTTTTCCGTATTGTGTAAGATTCTTCTTCTTCTCGATACCGTAACTCTTCATTAAGCATACCTTCTGTTATCCCATTACCTTCCCAGACTGATGAAAGTAAAGAGATATTGGTTGGATTTTAGTATCTTGCTATCAAGCAAGCATTTTCTTTTTTCCTTAATTATTATTGCATAATCCTTTTTTTTGTTCATATTATCTATAAAGCATTCTTTCCATCTTCTTACACAACTCATTTTTCTTTTCTTACTCCTCAACTTCATCGTCATCATTTTTTGACTTTGTAGAGGAAATGATGAAGGGTCTCACCCACGTCCTTTGGGAATGCATAGATGTTAGCTTTCAGCAAAGCACACAACGGTAGATTGCTTATAGTACAATTCAGGCAAGTTTGTCTCTTTGCTGGTCTATATTATAGCATGAATTGTCATTTAAACATGGCTGGGATATCTTCTTAAATATTCTATAGAGCAGTTGTTTGTTAAACAATGGAGGCATATTAAGTTGTTATTTTGGTTAGATGGATTGAATTCTATGAGATAACAGTGAATAATGATTTGCATTACTGTTGATGGTAAAATATATAGACATATTACAAGGCTCCTACTGGCTACCCATGTACACTCCTATAATTAAGGCGTTGATATACGAGAAAATTGTACAAACATAATTACAGGATTACAAGTCATGATGGAGATTGATCCTTATCACATGCATTGATTGTGGTATCCTTATCATCTCCCCTCAAGATGGACTGTCGTCTTGAGAGTCCAATCTTGTCATGCAATCGCATAAAAGCCATCCTAGACAGAGGTTTGGTTAGAAAATCCGCCAGTTGATCCTTGGAAGACACTGGAGTGAACCTTAAGGAGCCGGACTTCACGCTATCACGAATAAAGTGGAAATCAAACGCCACATGCTTCATGCGGGAATGGAACACTGGGTTGGAGCAAACCTGGGTTGCTCCGATGTTATCACAATATACAACTGGGACAGATGGCACGCTCACGCCTAGTTGTGCCAAAAGATTACAAAGCCAACTAATTTTGGCTGCTGTAGAGGCAACGAACCTGTATTCTGCTTCAGTGGATGATCTAGCAATTGTACGTTGCTTTTTAGAACTCCAAGATACAATTGTTCCCCCAAAATAAATAAGGTATGCTCCAGTTGAGGTGAAGTAATCCGGATTGCTGCCCCAATCAGCATCCGAAAACTCGTGAAGAGATAAAGAACGATGAGGCCGAATATGGAGACCAATGTCCAAAGTTCCTCGAATATAACACAATAAGCGTTTGACAGCTCCCTAATGGATGTCATTTGGTTTATGGATGAACTGTGACAAACGATTGACAGCATAAGAAATATCTGGGCAGGTCATAGTAAGATATTGCAACCCACCAAGTATACTGCGATAAATAGATGGATCATAAAGCTCACTCCCAGAATTAATTCGAACGGTCCTGTCCGTGGCCATTGGAGTTGAAATTGGCTTTGACTCAAGCATGTTCAATTTCCTCAAAATATAAATCATATATTTCTTTTGTGATAAGAGTAAGTCGTAAGAGATAGGAATAATTTTGAAGCCCAAGAAATACAAGAGGTCCCCCAGATTTTTTAGAGAAAATCTCGTTGATAATGCGGTGATGAAGGACTTCATAATTGTGGTTTCTGGACCTGTCAATATTATATCATCTATATACACTAAAATGTAGATAATACGCTAGTTAGCCCGATAAAGAAATAATGATGTATCAGAAGTGGAGTTATTAAACACATACTGAATCAAAAAGTTATGGAACTCAAAATACCATGCCCTCGGAGCCTGTTTGAGGCCATAAATGGCTTTTTGCAATTTACAAACATGAGTAGGAGCATCATCATCAATAAACCCGGGAGGTTGAGTCATGTATACGTCTTCGTATAATCTGCCTTCAAAAAAGGCATTATTGACATCAAAATGTCGTAATTTCCACCCCAAATTGACTGCCAATGTGAGAACAACTCTAATAGTAGTTGCTTTTATCACCGGGCTAAAAGTATCGTAGTAGTCAACCCCAGGTTGTTGATGAAATCCCTTTGCAACTAAACGAGCTTTGTGCTTATCAACAGATCCATCAGGTAAATGTTTAGTTCGAAAAATCCATTTATAACCTACTAAATTTTTGGCTTCATTTGACGGAACTAGCACCCATGTCCCATTCTGGATAAGTGCATCAAACTCTTCCGCCATGGCAGATAGCCATTTTGGATTATGTAGAGCTTGTGTATATGATGAAGGTTTAAGGTCGGAATTATCAGGAAGGTGGGAGGTGAGCATGTATTTTGGATTGGGCTTATATATATTAGATTTGCCTCTAGTGATCATTGGATGGACGTTGTCAATGGGAGGAGTGGAGTCCGGACTAGAATTTTCCAAATTAGACACGGGAGACATATTAGGAGAGGTGGGGTCTAGGCTGGAGGGGGATGGGTTAGACGCTGAAGGAAAAGGGGACTGTGGGGCCGAGTGACTAGATGTGGGGTCCAACGAGGAAGGAGTGGTAGGTGATGCCACTGGATCATCTTCCAAAGAGGAATCATAGGACTTGAATGTAGGTAAGATGGAAAATGAAGATATCCATGATAGTGATGTAGATGGAGTACTACGTTCCAGATTGTTGTCCAGATTTTGAAATGGGAATTTGCCTTCAACAAAGACAACATGGCGGTTGACAAACATGCGAGCGAATGAGACATTAAAACAATAATAGGCACTTTGGGTGCTTGAATAACCCATGAATACACAAGGACAAGATCGCGAGTCAAGTTTGTGCTGGACATATGGCCTTAACCAGGGATAACACAGGCAGCCAAAAACTCAGAGTTTGCCATAGTTTGGGGGTGTTTTGAAAAAGGCAGAGATATGGTGAATCCTTGGATAGTGTGGCTGTTGGCATGCGATTAATTAGATAAACAGCAGTGGCAAAGGCATGATTCCAGTATATGAGTGGCATTGTGGCATGAGAGAGTAGTGTAAGACCTGTTTCTATAATATGACGGTGTCTTTGTTCAGAAAATCCATTGTGCTCGAGAGTGTGTGGAGGAGTTGTGAAGTGAGTAATACCTGCATTAGACAGTATGTTAGCTAAGGCAAAATATTCACCACCATTATCAGAATATAGAATTTTAATTGGTAGATTAAAAAATCGTTCGACAATGGTTTTAAAACGAGAGAAAACATCACGCACATGAGATTTCTGTTTTAAAGGATAATACCACATATACTTTATAAAAGGGTCAACGAATATGACGTAATATTTGAAGCCATCATATGAAGTTAAAGGCGAAGTCTACACATCTGAAAACAGAACTTCCAACGGTTTATTAGAAATAATTGTTGATTAGGAAAAAGGTAGCTTATGGCTTTTGCTACACTGACATGCATTACAAGCATATTTATTAGTAATAGAAGAGCTAGGTAATTGAAAGACAAAAATAACATAATGAACTATATTTTTGGCTGGGTGGCCGAGTCGACCATGCCAGTCCGGAGAGGAACGTCTGAGAGAGGTGGACAGCACTAGAGGCGAAGCAGATGAGTAGAGAGATGCGCTGGATGCATTGGAGGGCTAGTGGTACAGACCATTTTTAGTATAGCCCTGCAGGAGAGGAGTTCCCATTTGAAGATCCTTTACAACAAAAGAATTTGGTGAGAATTCTATAGAAGTATGATTGGTGTCACAAAATTTTGAAACAGAAATCAGATTTTTGTGCATGGAGGGAACATGTAGAACATGATCAAGTAAATTTTTTTTAAAGGGGGTGGGTAGAGATGTAGAACCAGAGTTGGAGATTGTTAACGCTGAACCATCACCAATAAACACTTCCTCTGGAATAGGATGAGGGCATGAAGCAATAAATTTTGCAGATCTAACGTCACATGGTGACTCGCCCCACTGTCCATAACCTATGTAGCCTCAGACGACGGAGTTTGAGCCGTGTAGTTGACTTGAGGTTGCCACGGACGTCGTGATTGAGGATGAGGGCCAGATTGCCAAAAACCAAAGGGAGCGATCTGCTGCTGCTGGGAAAAGAACCACCCATATTAAGGGCACTGGGTCACCTTGTGGCCTTGATTGCCACATCCCTGGCAGTAGCCAAGGTACGGCCTGGGGGTAGAATGAGGACCGGATGGACGTTGTTGGGTTCTGGTGGCAACAGAAGATGCAGAACCCTATGAAGGGGCCGACTGGAGCCATTGTTTGCCCTTGTTCGGCCTTGAAGTCTGATAAGCCGTAGCAGGAAGGGAAGATACAGTAGAAGGTTGATTCGCTTTCAAAGCCACTTCTTTGTTAAGCAATTTTTCATAGAGAACGTCATACGAGATAGGATCATCTCTCGCATGAACTACTTCAGTAATGGAGCTGTATTCCTGATTCAATCCATCTAGGATTTTGTCAGTAAGATCATCTTCAGAAATTGGAGCTCCAAGAAGAGCAAGTTCATCTGCTTTCATCCGAATATAACTGATGTACTCGGAGATTGATTTGGTGCCTTGTTTTGGTAGTTTAATGGCAGCCTTCAGTTGTTTTATATGCTCACGAGATGACGAGGCATATGTCTGGGAAAGAATATCCCAGATTTGTTTAGAGGTGGTAGCCCGGTTAACAGAGGTAGCAACTGTGTGATGTAGAGTTGCAACAAGAGCTGAGAATACCAACTGATCTTGGCATACCCATGATTCATGCTTGGGGTTAGCCACAGATTCGCCTTCAACAACAATCATTAGAGGAGGGGCCGGGAACGTGCCATCAACAAATCCAAGAAGATTGTGGCCACGAAGAAGAGACTAAATCTGTAATTTCCATGTCAGATAGTTGGTAGTGTTCAACTTCAACGTGGACTGGACGGCAATGTTTTGGACTACAATAGGGGTGTCGGGGTCAGCAGGATTGGGCAAGACTGGAGCTGACAAAGCCGACGCTGAATTGGAGAAGGTGGAGGAAGATGATGACATGATGGAGACTATGAAACTGGAAAATTTGTTTTTTTTTTGTTTTTGTTAGAAGGAAACACGAATGGTAAGATCGTGGCTCTCTGATACCATATGAGATAACAGTGAATAATGATTTGCATTACTGTTGATGGTAAAATATATAGACATATTACAAGGCTCCTACTGGCTACTCATGTACACTCCTATAATTAAGGCGTTGATATACGAGAAAATTGTACAAACTTAATTACAGGATTACAAGTCATGATCGGGATTGATCCTTATCACATGCATTGATTGTGGTATCCTTATCAACTTCTGGTGTTGTTTCTGACAATTACTTTTTAATTTACCTAGCTGGGAGTTAGTGACTGGAAATATCTCTAATCAAAACTAATTTAGGAAAGGGAAACAAACAATAAGGTTGATGTCTCTGATTGTTTGGATGTTGATAACCAGATAATGTTTCATCTTTAACTTGTGAACTTGCTTAATATTGTCAAAACATGAGGCAACTGGCAGTAGTCTTTGCATGCTTTTTAAAGGAATGGCCTATCTTTTTGGTAAAATGAAAATCTTGTACTCCTTGAAGTACCATTTCTTTGATTAATGAAGTGATCATAGGAAACTTGTGAAGATGATAATTGATACTCTTATCAAACGAGATGGAGGGAGGAGAAAAATAGTGACACAACTATTTTGAATGCTATTTACTTTGTTTGCACTTCTGGTCAAAATTTTTCAACTAGAATGACATATCTAGTAGCAAGTCAGCCATATAGCTATGTTGGTCTATTACAAGATAAAAACTAATCACATAATCAACTGGCTTCTTTTCAGTGACATCGTATTCTTAATGTTAGCTGCCTGCAAGATTTCTGCAAACTTAGTATTTTATCTTCAATGAATAGTAATCTGCATGTAATTTTGAGTTGTAATTAATGGTCATTTAATTTGTGTTTTTCTCACATTTATCTTCTCAACACATTCAGGTGAAGAGCTATTGGTTGAATTCTGATGGTGCTGATGTTATTTTTCATATGATAGGTAACTTCCTTCTCTAGCAATACGATAGTTTCTTTTTTGGTTACACTTAGGCTAAGGGTATCGTGTACATTGTACTTTGGACATAAAACTGAACAGATATTTCAGATCATGAGTACCGAGATGGTGATGAATCTTAAAATCCATTTTCTTAGTAGGCTAGAGTTTATGTGGTTTAAATTGATGTATATCATGTTTTAACATTTTCTATTGATTTACCAAATGAAAAATGGTTTCTTCCCATCCAATGTATAGTCTTGTAGATGTAATGTATGATTCCTATCGCCTAACAATAATATTGCAATCAACTTATCTTCAATTTGTTTACTAGACATTGTCAAAACAAATAACTGATTTATCAAAATGAATGTTATAAATAGTGGGGGAATTTAATTTCTGGATGCCACTTTGCAATGCTTCCAACCATCTGATATGGGGTTATAGGAAAAATACTAACAAAATCTATCTTCATTGCTACAAATGATTGATATGAATATCAAGTCAGAACCTCATCAGGATTTTTCTTTAAAAAAAGACGTTTTGCCATTAAGATTTTTGTTTCAACATGTTTCTGTGACATGCACCAAGCAGAGAATAAGCTAAAGCTGAACAAACCAAGCTTCTTTGTAATTACTTGCTTTGCCATAAATGTTTCATTTCATAACTCTAAAGAGGGTATTATGATTCAAACAAAAATGGAAGACCAAAAAATCTAAAACAGAGCTGGTAATTATGCATAAAGTAAGAATGATTATTTACAAACACTAGTTTTTAGACTCAACTCATCCCAAAGTATAACTTATCAGGACTCTATTCTGTTTCCAAACTCACTAGTACAAAACATGAAGCTTTCTTGAGGGACACCACAAAGACATCTTAGGTGACCATTGATCATTATGAAGAGGAATATCCTAGAGTATCATAACTCTTTTTCTCATCCTATCCTTTTGAGCTATGGAAATTGAAATATACTGTTAGACCCTTAAACTTTGGAGCACTTCTCAGTGACCTTTATGATGCACCTTAGGAGAAAGGTTAGCTGGATTATACGTATAAGGGAGGCATGTGAAAATATTAAGGCAAAAATAGGTAAGTGGGATCAGATTTGGTGCGAATTTTGGTAGAGTCTTAAACCTTATGGAGATTGACTCAACCCAAGCTAAGGACTTGATGGACTAAAGACTTGGCCCACGCTCAGATGAATGGATCACGACTAGTGGACTTGTTATGGGAAGCATTGGATCAAGCCAGTGTGCTATGTGAGCTTCGGCAAGATCACACTACATCATCAGCGAAAAGAGACCGTGGGAGGATCTTAGATGATGGGGTGACAACTAATTAGTGGGTTTCTAAAGGTGGACAACATGACATCAATCATGGTGGCGGTTGACAGATTCTCCAAGTATGCGATCTTCATGTCAACTCTTTTGACTTGTCCCTCAGATGTTGCGGCTGAGTTGTTCTACAAGAACATGGTCAAGTATTTCAGAGTTTCAGTGGATATTGTGAGTGACCGAGATGCCAGATTTATAAGCTGATTCTAGACATACCCTTTAATATAATGGGTTGCGATTTGAAGTTTTCAATTCACCACAAACAGATGGCCAAATAGAAAGAATCAACAATTTGTTAGAGGAGTACTTACGACATTATGCAAGTGCAAGTCAACGTAACAGTTGAGTTTACTTGATACTGTACATTTTTGCCATAACTTGCATAGATCTTCGGTTACGAAGAAAAGTCCCTTTGAGATTGTTTTGGGACAACAGCCTTTCACACCACTAGAGATTGCTCAATAAAGGACAGGTGGCAAATGTCCTGCGGTGCATAAGTTTGTGATGGACAAGCTAGAATTGTTGGATGAGTACCAAATCTTCAGAGGAGATTGTTAGAATTTGACGTAGAAGATAAAGTTTTGTTGAAACTAACCCTATAGAATTGGAAAAAGATCTTAAGTAAGCAAGTTCATAAGGGTTTGGTACTGAAGTACGATGGACAGTTTGAAGTGCTACACAAAGTGAGGAATGTGACATACAGAATGAAATTAACCGAACGGTTAAAAATATACCCTACTTTTCATGTTAATTTTCTCAAGCCTTACTATGAGGATGCATCAGATCCGAATAGGAGTCAGGTGAAGCGAGCTCCACCGGTTGTGAGGAAACATTTTGAGGATCAAGTGGAGAAAATCCTAGATCATCGAACAATGGGTTAACATAAGAAGAACCGACGGACCCAGTTCTTGATTCAATGGAAAGTTAGACATGTTGCGAAAGCTATATGAGAGAAAGATACAACTTTGTGGCAATTCGAAGACCAGGTGAACGCCTACCTTTAGACCAATTTGACGAGGGTGTCGAATCCATCTAGTGGGAGTGGTTATTAGACCTTAAACTTTGGAGCACTTCTCAGAGACCTTTGCGATGCGCCTTAAAAGGAAAGTTAGCAAGATTACATGTATGAGGGAGGCATGTGAAAATACTAAGGCAAACATGGGTGAGTGGCATCTAACTTGGTGTAAATTTTGGTAGAGTCTTAGACCTTGTGGAGATTGACTCAAACCAGGCTAAGGACTTTGCCTATGCTAGAATGAATAAACCATGACTAGCAGATTCGTTGTGGAAAGTATTAGATGTAACATCCCCTCACTTATGGGAAGGGTATTTTGGTCATTTTGGATTGGATTAGGATTATTGAAAGTGTTTTTGACATATTCATGCATTCATATATGCACATGAATAATAAATAGTGAATTTTTGCA
>JANZXR010000005.1:40816591-40836631 GCA_027575705.1 Erythroxylum echinodendron | reverse complement strand
ACAAAATTCAAAATATACCATATTATACTCCAAAAATTTCTAATTCATAAATTCTAATCTAGTTTCATGCTTGATAAGTTAATAAAATAATTAAAATAAAATAAACAATATAAAAATCCTAAAAGTGGGATCCAACACTTAAAGACATTGGTTATCGCTGTGCAAGATTCCTTCTTAGTGCAATTTATCATGAACTTATTTTCTACTGATTATGGACCGTTCCACATCAATTATAACATATTAAATGATAAGTGGAATATTGATGAATTGTCCAGTAAGCTTATCCAGGAGGAAGCGAGATTAAAGAAATAAAAAGTTCATTCTATTAACTTAGTGGGTCAAAGAGCTCAAAAGAAATTCAAACCAAAGGCCAAGAATTATAAGAAGAAAGAAATCTGCTAAAGTTCCACAGGTTACTGATGGTAAAAGGAAGGGACAAAAGTTAGATAAATGTCACTACTGCAAGAAAGAAGGACATTATCATAAAGATTGTCTAAAACGTAAAGCTTGGTTTGAAAATAACGGTATACATTATGTTTCTATATACTTTGAATCAATCTTATCTGAAGTTCCTTCTTATACTTAGTAGTTTGATTCTGGTGCCACTATTCATGTTTCCAATATTATGCAAGGATTCCTTACAATCCAAACCATAAGCCTAAATAGTAACTTTCTGTTTGTGGAGAGCCCAATGAAGGCCCTAGTTGAAGGTGTAGGGACTTATAGGTTGACATTAGATACTAAGTTTCACGTAGATCTAATGAACACTCTCTATGTACCTTCAATTTTTAGAAATTTAACTTCTATTTTTAGACATGATGCTAGTGGATATACCTTTAAGGGTGGACATGGTTATTTCAATTTGTATAAGAATAATTCCTTTGTTGATTATGAAATACTTATGGATGGTTTATATAAATTGAAACATGATGATGTTTTTTTCCAAATCCCTATTTATTATTAATCATAATGTTGGAATGAAACATAGTTTGGCGAATGAACATTTTTCTTACTTGTGGCATAAATGTTTGGGTCATATATCCAAAGAAAGGTTAGAAAGATAAGTAAAGAATGAGATTATACCGAATCTAGATTTTACTGATCTTGTCTTATGTGTGGAATGCATAGAAAGATTAGTAAAGAATGAGATTCTACCGAATCTAGATTTTATAGATCTTGGCTTATGTGTGGAATGCATTAAGGGTAAACAAAACGACTATAGCAAGAAAAGAGCTACGAAAAGCAGTCAACTTCTTGAAATAATATACACTGATATTTATGGATCTTTTAACACTCTGTCCTTTAATGGAGAAAAATATATAATCACCTTTATAGATGATTTTTTATGATATGGATATATCTATTTGTTATATGAAAAATCTTAACCTGTAAATATCCTTGAGGTGTTTGTAAAGGAAGTTGAGAGGCAATTAGATAAAAAGGTGAAAATTATAAGATCAAATAGAGGTTGTGAGTGCTATAAAAAGTATGATGAATCTAGATAGTGTCTTGTTCGGTTTGCTAAGTTCATCAAAATTCATGACGTATGTGCACACTGCAACAAATCAATGTAGCAGAAAGGTGAAATAGAACATTAATGGATATAGTTAGGAGTATGATGAGTAATTCCTCATTACCCAAAAGTTTGTGGATGTATACACTTAAAATTTCTATGTATATGTAAAATAGGGTTCCTAGTAAGGCAGTTCCAAAAACTCCTTTCATGTTATGGAATGAAAGAAAACCTAGTTTAAGAAATCTATATGTTTGGACTTGTCTAGTAAAAGAACGAATTTATAATCCATATGAAAAAAAAAACTAGATTCTCGAATACTTAGTGGTTACTTTATGGGATGCCCAGAGAAATCCAAAAGGTACAAGTTTTATTGTTTGAACTATAGTTCTAGAATTGTTGAAACAGTCAATGCCATATTTTTAGAGAATGGTGAGGTTAGTGGGAGTGCTGAAAATCAAGTTATAGTTATTAAAGAAATAAGGGTTAAAGTTCCATTACCTATAAATGTTCTTAAACCCACAATCACAACGAATGTTGTTCCTACTTTGGAAGATTAAAATAATTAAGAACAACATTTGGATAATAAAGTAGCACCCATAAAGAACTTAAATTACAACCAGCTCAGGTAAATGAACCAGTTGGTATATCTTTAAATAAATCTATAAGGGATAGAAGGTCGGTTATTTCTGATGATTATTTGGTCTATTTGCAAGAGTCAAATTTTGATTATGGCATTAATAATGATCCTTTTTCGTTTTCACAAGCCGTAGGTTTTAAAAGATAGATTGATGCTATGAAAGAAGAGTTGAAATAAATGGCTCAAAACAATATTTAGGATCTTATAGAATTGCCAGAAGGTTCTAAATAAGTTGGTTGTAAATGGGTCTTTAAGATCAAATGCGACTCGAATGGTAAAAAGATATAAAGCTAGACTTGTTACTAAAGGTTACACTCAAAAAGATGACATTGATTATAAAGAGACTTTTTCACCTGTCTTAAAGAAAGATTCATTAAGAATAACGTTAGCATTAGTGGCTCAATTTGATTTAGAGCTACATTAGATGGATGTGAAAATAGTCTTTTTGAATGGGGATATTAAAGAGGAAGTTTATATGAATCAACCTGAAGGTTTTTTCATTGAAGGTAAAAAAAGTATGGTGTGTAAATTGAAGAAGTCAATATATAGACTTAAACAAGCTTCCTAACAATGGTATATTAAGTTCAATAATATCATTACTTCTTTTGGTTTTGACGAAATCATTGTTGATCGGTGTATTTACCATAAAATTAGTGAGAGTAAGTTTATATTTCTAGTTCTATATATTGATGACATTTTTCTTGCTGATAATGACTTGGCTTTGTTGTGTAAGACTAAAGAATTTCTTTCTAAGAATTTTGAAATGAAAGATATGAGAGAGGCATCCTATATGATTAGAATATCAATATTCTGTAAGAGATCAGATAGTTTGTTAGGATTGTCTCAGAAAGCCTATATTGAGAAAATTCATAGGAAATTTAACATGAGCAAGTGCTCAGCAGGTGCAGTCCCTATTCAAAAGGGAGATTAGTTTAGTCTTATGCAATATCCAAAGAATGATGTGAAACGTAAAGAAATAGAAACAATTCCAAATGCTTCTGTTGTAGGTAGTTTGATGTATGTATAAACTTGTATTAGACTTGACATTAGTTTTGCAGTAGGGATGTTAGGAAGATATCAAAGTAATCCTAGTGTTAATCATTGAAAAGCTACAAAGAAAATGTTAAGATATCTTTAAAGAACAAAGGATTACATGTCACTTATAAGAGGTCTGATCATTTAGAAGTGATTGGATATTCATACTTAAATTTTGCCAGATATTTTATAGTATAAAGTCAACGTTTAACTATTTGTTCATATTAGCTGAAGGATTAATCTCATAGAAGAGTACCAAATAGTCTATCATTGCCTCATCCACTATGGAAGCCAAATTTGTTGCTTGTTATGAGGCTACAATTCATACATTATGGCTGCGAAACTTTATTTCAGGGCTTGGAGTTGTTGACATAATAAGCAAGTTGTTGAAAATTTATTGTGATAATTCTACAGCAGTTTTCTTCTCTAAAAATAACAAATACTCCAAAGGTGCAAAACACATGGAATTAAAGTATTTTGTTATTAAAGAGGGGATTCAGAAGCAAAGAGTGCATATATAACGTATTAGGACGGATCTCATGATTGTGGATTCTCTAACTAGGGGTTTACAACCAAAGACATTCAAAGAACATGTGCTTAAGATGGGTCTTGGTTGTATTGATGATTGATAATAATGTTTGATGATGATGTTTTAACACTCATGAACTTAATAATAATATGTTTCTGAATTTATATTTCTTATTCATTATGTTTATGTATACATAATTGTTTGAATAAGAAATTTGTATGTATTTTCATAATAAATATATAAATTGTATCTTGTTTATATATAACTTATAAACCTAAACATAATAAGTACTTAATGTAGTCGTATATGGAAAAAAGTATACGATTACATTGTGTATGATCACCATAACTCACATTATATGATTTGTTGTCTTAAGGTACTTATGATGATAATTGTTTATAAGGTTTAATTTTTGCTAGCCTTATGTTGTACTATTAAATGTAATGATGAAACATCTGGGAGAATGTAAGAAATATATGGCCTAATGTTATGACCCATATTTTTTGTAGGCCCATATTGAACTTGGTTTGGGGTTTTCTTAACTTAATAGTATGTTAAATCTTGACGTTAATTTAGTACTTGATGGACATACAAAATTTAATGTCAACAGAGAAGTGTATAAACTAGTCCTCTCCCTATCTAAGTACAGACAAAACAAATACAGAACATGCGTATTTAGCTATCCATTAAGATGTCATACGAAAAAAAAGGTTATGAGAGAGAAATTAGTTTGTAATCATTGAAAGCTTTCTTTTTACATCATGACAAATTTCACTCAAGATAAGTGATTTATTCGCTCCATCTATGTAGTTATTATTATATTTAAGATCTGAATGAGTATGAATAATTTACATATGATTCTTGATTTATGTAAGATTTTTGTCTTTGATGTTTGAATAATTTAGAACGAAAACTTACAGAGGAGACATTAGACATGGCAAACCCCAAGTCATAACCAGGATCCTCAAATCCTGCATTCTTTATGTCACAAGGATCCTCAAATCCTGCATTCTTTTTTATGTCACAGAAGATATGACTTGTATCAAAAATTCTTAAAAGACAGAACCTTAAATACTAATCCTCAAGTCTAACATGATGATTTAGACTGGAATTCTGGCTTGGATTGTAGTAGTTGAGGAGGGATGCAAGAATTTGGTTTGATCTACAGAAAATTATACAAGTGCCCTTTTGCCCATACAGCCACGAATATGCCCGCACCTAGACAACTCTAGAAGAGTTCTTTCATTAGCTGCCGCATTGATTCTGCATATGTAGTTGAGGCCCACTAGAAGCTCTGATATTACAGCTTCAGTCTTCGCTTGGTTGGCAAAATGGAGGGTCTGCACCAGAAGCACATTTGTTCCAAGCTCCTCCTGTTTTCTCTCGAAATTACGTTCAGCTTGCCATCGTATCGTGTTAAGCGCCAGTGGCAACAACCAATCTAGTATCCTTGCTAGAGCTACGTTCCATTCTGTTACTAGGGAACCATTGTGGACTGAAGGAGCAAGAGATTTAGCATATATCTTGAGCCTGGACCTCAAAGAAGCCCTCAAAGTTGACGGTAACATATCGTATAGATCGCTACGAGTATCCGAGTCAATCGTGTCCGGCGATGAAGCTAGTCTCTGGATTATTAAGATCAAGTGTGCATAGTGGAAAGCCAATGCAGCATCACCTAGAGTAGAAAATGGGGCAACAAACATCCGTTTCTTCGAACTTAAGATGGCTAATTTACCATAGATTTTGTTGCTGAAATTAACAGATCCCAAACTTGCATGTTCAGCTTCAAAACTTTTAAAATAGTCACCCAGGATCCTCATGGGACCGCCAACTGATGACTTGCACTTTTGCACGAAGGTATAATTATTTTCACTAGCCATACATCCTTTGAAAGGTCCAGTACGTCCCGTTCGTCTTTTCTTCATAAGATTGTGTTTCCCGTCAGGTGTGGAGAACGGCTGCAGAAGCTTTTGCTGCCTGTTGAATGCATTAGTCATCTCAGCACCAAATTCTGACATCAAATTTGATTTCCCTAGGCCTAGATGTCCTGGAGATGAACCAGACAACACATGGTCTGAAGGATGTATTGTACGGTGCACCAAAACAGAGAAAGAATGGGACCGAGCAAGACAATCGAAATTCATCTGTCGACATTCGGTGTTCCGCTCCACAATTGACAGGTGATTAATCTCGAAGGCATGTTTGATTCTCTCTAATATTGTCAATAGAGATCTTGCCAAAAGCCTGACAACATAATCATATGTTCGAACCCAAGGAGACATCTCTTGAAGACATGTTACTGTGTGGCGCTGAAGTATTAACCTCTGCTGAGCATCAAGCAATTTCCATTTGTCTATGCTCACATTGCCCTGCATTCTCCTAAAAGTTCTTTCAAGCTCTGTGAGAACTTCCAGCTCATCAGACAATTGCTTTGTAAATGCTATGAATCTCTCCATTTTCTTAACTTTCCTTTCCATTTTCTTCAATCTATAACTCCACCCTGACCATTGAAGATGACTCTGAATTGGGTCATCTACAAAATCTCCAAAACTACGAAAAAGAGGGTCGGAGCACTTGGTCCCATACATTCCCACAGATCTGGCAACGAGTACCAAATTCTCCAGGATCTCGTTTAGAGCAAGTTCCATAAGGTAATTACTGTCATGTGAAACAAGCGTTCTAATCCCAACTGAATTTACAACTTCCTCCCTCAATTTGCACATCCCAGCATCAGTCATGTAATGCCATATATTAACGATCTTCGACATCAAACTTACAACTTCGAACGCCACAATTCCAATTTTCACCTTTTCGGTTACTGGGATGCTCTTCCCTGAATTTTTCCACAAAATTGCAAGCCGTGAGTCTGTCACCATCTCCTTTCTCATCAGAGTACATATGCCACGAATAAGATCTAATGACTGATCTCAATGTATCTTGTGAACCCTGCATGAAATTATGAAAAATCAAAACATGAATAAGACTACTGAATCTGCAAAATTTCAATCATATCATAGAATTGTCTTTCTCATCCAAATTTAGTAGGAAGAATCAAACATGAAACATAATACCATCCAAGGATTTGAATATTACATAAGTAATTCCGCGATCTTGCATAACTTCTGCTCAAGATAACAAAAGAAAGAAATCATTGACAATTTGCCCTTAAGTAGAGCTGGTTAGGTATATAAATAAAGATTTTGAGTCTTGAACTATCAACGTTACCTATTTGTATAGCTGCTTCAATTCAAAAACTTTTTTTTTTGGGTTTCTCCCATTTCCTTTTTCTTCTTTCGGCAACTATGCATCTGAAAAGTGAAAACACAACTCGACCGAAAATTCACAGGTGAAAACAGAGGCTGCCCACCTAATCAAACGATATCATTAGTTGATAGCATCTCAAATCTACGGAGATCTCAAAACACATATCAAACTTCCTCAAACATAAAACAACTATAAACAAATGGAACAAGGGAAACCAAGTGCAAGCAGCACTCTCGTAAACACAGGTAGGTTATCCGCACATGAAAATCCCACGTAAACTTACTGTTACAATGTGAAATGAAGCAACGTCGGAGAGAGGAGGAATGAAGTTGCGCAAGATCAAGCCTCCACAAGCCAGTGGCGACATATATATTAGGAACAGAAAAAGACGGGAGAGTCGAAAACAGTTCACTGGAGAGAGTAACAAAGGACAAAACCATCGTCATAACGACAAACTGACATTTCGAGGAGTTCGATGTCAAAGGCGTTAGAATTAGTTGGTGTGATGCAAATGCTCGACACCAATTCACTTGGGGCCTCTGGTTGTCTCTTCCGAATGATTATGCGCCAAAGCAAACTAGCTTGCAACTCATTCCCATTTTTCTGCTATTTCATTTAAATATATATAAATGCACACATCACTTTTATAAGAAAAAATATATATACCCATTATTAATTTTGCCATAAACAAATCCCTTCACTACAAGAAAAATGTCATTTTGTGATGAAAATTACCGACAGAAAACACAAACATTCTATTGGTAATACATATTACCGACGAAATTTACTGACAGACGAAAGCGTCGTAGATTCGGCCGTAGCTAATACTTACCAACCGTCAAAGCAGATTCTATCGGTAACTTAACCGATGGTAAATTTGCTACCATCGGTACATTTACTGTCAGAATATTATCTTGCCGTTGGTAAGTATACCGACAGTTTACTCTGTGCTTGACCATCGGTACAATTTAGTGACGGTTGTGTTGTTCCGTCGGCATATTTACCTATGGTAACAAACTTACCATTGGAATATTTGCTAAAAGCTTAACTGACGGAAATGAATTTCCGTTGGTAATTCCTCTATCTTAGCAACGGAAGAACTCGTGGACCGTCTATAATTTGTCATGTATTTACCGACGGATATTTCTTTCTGTCGGTAAATGCGTTACTTAATTTTTTAAAAATATATAATATATGTTATCATTATATTTAAATTATGATTAATTTGTAATTTTAATAATTATAAATTTATAGTATACATTTAATTTGCTGAAATAGAAATTTTGATTAATAATTAAAAGTTAAAATATCTTAATTGATAATAAAGACAGATAACTCGATTCCAAAGCTTAATAATTTGGAGGCGGCTGAATCTGAAAATACTGCAACTAGTATTAATTTGGGAAAGGAAGTAGAATCAGATATTGAACCTGGAGAGATCAGTCTTTTATCAGTAGAAGTTGGGAAAAGGAGTGTTGGAAAGAAAAAAGGTAAGAAGAAAAGCATAAGGGGATTATATCCCTGGTGTGTCTTTTTTGAAAGTACCTTTAGATGTCGATATTAGTTTGGAATACAAAGGACTTAATGATCCCCTTAAAAAGCTGATGGTGTAGGATCTAGTTGCTGAAAAACAACCTGTTTTGGTAAGACTTCTAGAAACAAAAATAAAGGTTGCTGCTGTCCAAAAGGTGACGAATTTTTTAGGGTCTAAGTGGAAATGTTTCTCTAATCACATTCACCACTAGAATGGTCAGATTATGTGCTAGTTTAATACTGACAGGGTTGAGGCTCATGTAGTTAAGATGGGAGATCAATTCATCCACATACGATGTCAGCTAATCAGTTAGTTTCAGTTTGAGGTAACTATGGTGTATGCTTCTAATTTTGCTTTGCAAAGAACTAAATTGTGGGAGGAATTACTGGAAATTTATGGGGATTTGCAAGACCCATGGTTAGTGTTAGGAGACTTTAATTGTTGTCTACGATCTGATGAAGTGGAAGGAGGGGCTGGTTTTCATTTTGGGACAGGAGTTGAGCTAAATCAGTTGCTATATAACACCGATTTAGTGGATCTTAGAGGATTGGGAAGATGGTTTACGTGGGAGAACAAACAAAAGGGACAGAAGTTTATGAGGAAGAAGCTAGATCGAGCGTTGGTGAATCAAAGTTGACTAAGATGGTTCCCTATGGCATCAATAATGTTTGGAGAGTTGGTATTTTCTAATCATGCATTTATCTTAGTTCAACAAATACATGGTGGATTCAAGGTAGGGGCTCCATTCAGATTATTTAATGGGTTAATGCAGATTGAAGGGTTTATGTCCATGATTCAGCAGGTTTGGGATACGACTATTAATGGTCGTAAAGCGTATCAGCTAAGGCTTGCTAAAGTTGCATTAAAAGAGTTCAGCAAAGGCAGAAGAAGAGATGTAGTAGAATTGGGCAAAGTGCTAAGTGAGGTCCAAAAGCAATGTTATACAGACCCTTTTAATGTAAGTATAAGAAATAGGGAAGCAGATTGTTTGAAGCAATATTAAGAAGCACTCTAACTACAAAATTCGATAATGAAGCAAAAAGCTAGACAGACATGGATCAAATACAGGGACATTAATTCTAGATTTTTTCAAGCATCAGTACTAGCCCGGAGAAACAATAACACTATAACGGAGTTGATAAATGATGAGGGGCATAAACTTACCTCACAACAGGAACTTGCGAATCATATACATAACTACTTTAGGAGACTTATAGAGTGAAATGGCACCCAGCTGAATGGATTTGGGGTACAAAATGTTATGAATTGTTCTCCGAGGCCAGAGATTTTGGAGGTGCTCACTTCACCTTTCACAGCCCAACAAGTGACATAGGTGGTATTCCAGATGCACAGCTCTAAAGCACTTGGACCCGATGGTTTTTCAGTTGGTTTCTTTCAACAAACTTGGGATATAATCGTACCACTTGTAATGGCAGTAGTGTTATAATTTTTTTCTTTTGGCTCGATGTTGAAAGAAATCAATTATACGTATGTTTGTTTAATTCCGAAAAGAGACAGACCAGAGAGGATCACAGATTATCACCCTATTTCGTGCTGCTCTACGGTCTACAAGATCATTGTAAGTTTATTAACTGATAGATTGAAAATGGTATTGGCTGAGGTTGTTACAAAGTCTCAAGGGGCATTTCTTCCATCGAGAAGTATTGGGGACAATATATTGCTACTCCAAGAATTGATAGGGGAATAACACACAAGAAAAAAGATTAAAAGCTGTACATTTAAAATTGATCTTTATAAAGCATACGATACTATGAGTTGGGGTTTCTTGCGAGATTGTCTAACAGCCATCGGGATTCCTATGAGATTAGGCAGTGGATTCTCCAATGATCCAGACGACTTTAATGAGTGTGTTAATCAATGGTCTTCCTACAGAAACGTTCTTCACTGCTCGAGGGATTAGGCAAGGGGATCCTCTTTCCCCTTACCTATTCACTTTAGCAATGGAGGGGTTATCCAGACTAATTACAAAAGTGGTGGATTGCAATGGTTTATTTCAATATCACTATAAATGTAGAGAAATGAAATTAACACATTTAATGTGTGCTGATGATGTGATTCTCTTTTATAAGGCAGAACCGCAGGTTTTATCGATATTGATGAGTTTGCTAAACATTTTTCAGGATGGTCCGGGATGAAACTAAAGTAGCAGAAGAGTGGGGTATATATGTCTTCAGATGTGCAGAATCCAAAATGGATTTCCAATTTGGTGGGTATCTCCCTTCAAGAAATTCCTTTTCGGTATCTAGGAGTCCCTATTACATCAGGTAAGCCACGATATTCAGTGTTTATGCCTTTGATGGAAAAACTGAAAGCTAGAATTTTTACTTAGCAGAACAAATTTTTATCACTTGCTGCTAGAGTCACTCTTATTGTGTCAGTGTTGAATAGCATGTATGTACATTGGGCGGCGCATGTGGTAATTCCAAAGAAGGTGATCAAGGACATGGAGAGGATATTGAAATCCTTTTTATGGAATGGAACACATGATAACAGTAAAGGGGCAAAGGTAAAATGGAGCGACATTACGGTGCCAAAAGGAATCATCTCGATTACACAAATGCAACGAATATTATTAATGAAAAGAATTTAGAGATTGTTTGTTGATAAAGAAGAATTGTGGGTGAAATGAGTGCAAGTTTATCAAATTTGTGGCGAAAGTTTTTGGCAAATCCACCCTCATAGTGATTATTCTTGTATTTTTAAGACTTTGTTGCTGCTTAGGGAGAAAGTTTATCCTTTCATGAAGGTCCAGCTAGGGAATGGAGAAGAGGTAAGTTTCTAGTTTGCTAATTAGTCCTTGAACAACCCGTTATGGGACAGACCTGACTTGTGACCTTTAAGAAATAGAATTTTGAAGGAGGCAACAGTGGGCTGGATTTTTCTAGAGGGGACAAGAATGACCAAGTTTAGATTTTTCCATGTGCTAGACTCCTATATTGGAGAAATGCAACTGAATAATAATGCTGATACGGTTATATAGGCTGCACATAGTAGTGGTGTTTTCACGAACAAATCAGCATACACCATCGAGAGAGCTTCTGTGCCAGTAGTGCCATGGGCGAACTTAGTCTGGAAGCAGGTATTAAGTCCGAAATCTACTATTTTCTTATGGTTAACTATCATGAATAGGTTGAGAATGAAGGACTGATGGTTAGTACTTTTGACCCTCTATGTGTGTTGTGTAAACAAGTTATGGAGAGTAGAGATCATTCGTGTTTTGAATATCAATATACCAAAGTGGTGTGGAGTATAATTCTGAATTTGTTAAGAATTATGAGGTTATCCTTCCAATGGAATAAAGTGTTAAATGACATGATTCGGTATGCCAGGATAGAGAAGAAGGATAGTCGTATTATCAAGACATCGTTTCATATGGCCATTTATTATATATGGAGGGAGAGGAATGGGAGGATTTATAAACATGAAGAGCAACCAAAATATGAGCTTGCCGAGTCCATAGTCAATTTGATTAGAGAAACAATGGTGGCTAAAGGGAAGCATAATAGCATCAGCCAGGAACTCAGAACGATATGGATGATTTAAATGGTGTCGTATGAGTACAGGTTTCTAGAAGACTAATAGTGGTTGTTTTGTTTTGTTTTCTTTATCCTTATAAAGGATTGTATATAAGTTGTTAAAACTTTCGTCTTTATAATACCAATTTTTTAATTTTTCCAAAAAATATTACATTGTAAATAATAAGTATTTGTAATACAAACAAAATGACCAAAAGTACACTATTGATCAGGAGATGGCGGATCCTCTGGTTGGCCTTTGCACTTCAACTCATCCACCTCTTGACGGAGCTAAGAGATGAACTACATCTACTGTTGTTACTATGCCATTGACTATTGCAACTGTTCCAACGTCTGTTGCAACTGAGTCGACAATGTCTGCATTATACTCTCAATTGTTTCCACTTGACTAGTAGTGGACCGCCTAGTAGATGCTTCTATACTGAACGTGGAAGATTGCGAATAACAAGTGTTCTCAGATGGACCTAAGCCAAATATCCTCCCAATGGTCCCTACTATTAGACCCTTGACCTTCGGAGCACTTCTCAGCGACCTTCAATGAGGAGTCTTAGGAGGGAGGTTAGCTGGATTACATGTATGAGGGAGGCATGCGAAAGCACTAAGGCAAATGTGGGCGAGTGTGATCAAACTTGGTGTGAATTTTGGTAGAGTCTCGGACCTAGTGAAGATTGACTTGGCCCAGGCTAAGGACTTGACGGACTAAGGACTTAGACTATGCTCGAATAGACGGACCACGACTAACAGACTTGTTGTGGGAAGCATTAGATCAGGCCAGTGTGTTATGTGAGCTTCGGCAAGATCACAATGTATCATCAGTGGATAGAGATCATAGGGAGATCTTGGATGATGTGGCGATGATGAGGAGTTAGAGTTAAAATAGAACACAACATTTGAAGATAACGGAGATCTTCGAGGATAAGGATGCTAGTTTCCTAGTTGAATGTAAACTCTATCTTTTTGTTATCTTGTAGATTCTATCTTATCAGTCAAACCTATTTAGATGAGGGTGTCATCTAAGTAGTCCACGTGATGTAATTTGATAAAGATAAATGTGATTTTAGCACGATCTTAGGCATTTTAGTTTTAGTGAGATTCAAATTGTAACTTGACTTCTAAGTCAGGATGCCTATATATAGCCCATTTGAGCTTTACTCTCAACTCATTCAGAGAGAGAGCATTCTTTGTATTCTTGTGAAGGAAAGTAATATAAAGGTTGGTTTAGCCGTATCTCTGTTGTTCCTTTATTGCCTATCTTTTCTTATTTCTTTCTTAAACATTGTTTCTTCGAGTATGCGAACGAAACACTTCAAGGGTTGTTATGGGCTGAGTTTTGCTTAAGCGGACCTAAGTGAGACTGTCGTGCAAAGGGTGTTGGCGATAGAATTAGGTAAAAATTCGAGTCCCAAGGTGACATTTGTATCAAATGATATTAGAGCCAAATTTCGAGATGGACGTAGGCAACTTGACAAAACAATTGACTAGGGTGGAAGCACTCATTAGGCCAATTCCTCAAGGGGAGGAAGAGGTCACATCTCACAATACTCAATTCGAGATATTGGAGGCACGGATCCAACAGTTGCAGCAACAGATGGTGGATATGTTGAAGGCACAGGAGGAAGCCCAGCTAGAGATTACTGTGCTAAGGCGTGCCGTTGCAACTCTAGATATCGAGCGGGTTGAGAACTCCACACTGTAGCTTTTCTCTGTGAAGGTGCGTTAAACCAGGGTGTTCGAAGGCTTGCGGGATACTAAGGTGTTGAGAATTTCTTGTGGGATATGGAGCAGTACTTTGTAGTTGCTAGGGTACTCGATGCTGAGAAGGTTAATGTGATGGCCATGTACTTGGATGGGGATGACAAGCTCTAGTGGAGGACAAGGACCTCTGCGAAGATCATTATGGGTAGAACACCCATAGAATTGTGGGTGCAGATAAAGAAGGAGCTTAAGGATCAGTTCCTTCCCATGAATACTTCTTGGATCGCGAGAAATGCCTTAAAGAAGCTCAAGCAGGATGGATTGGTAAGAGATTATGTGAAATCTTTTAGTTCTCTAATGCTGGATATTGAGAATATGTCAGTTGAGGACAAGCTCTTCAATTTCCTATCTGGGTTACAATTGTGGGCTCAAATAGAGTTATGAAGGCAAAACGTGAAGGACGTGATTGGTGCAATCACGACTGCCGATGCCTTAGTGGATTTTTAAATGGAAAAGGACTCTAAGGTGAACTCCTCAAATTCTTCCAAAGGAAAAGACCGCGCTCAACAGGAGAAGACCCAGAGGAAGAAAAAGAAAGACTCTAAGAAGGGGGATTTCAAAGGCAAGGACAAGTAGAATGGAGGCTCGAAGAACGGGGAGACGTCCTCGAGAAAGGGCAAGTTTGCTTGTTACTTATGATGAGGTCCACACTTTGCCAGAGAGTGTCCGAGGAAAGAGAAGTTGAATGCCCTAATTGCCGAAGAGGATGGTGAATCTTTGGAAGAAGCGGCGCTAAATCCAATTGCCTTGCTTAATGCGGTTAGTACTGAGTTGGTTCCCTTTGATAGACTAATGTATTTGGGTGTACAGGTCGGGAAGAAAGACATAACCGCGATGACAGATACGGGTGCGACCCACATTTTCCTAGGGGAAAAGATGGTTCGAAAGTTGGGCATAAGGGTGTCTAATGCCTCGATGAAGATTAAAACTCTTACATGGAAGGCACAAGCAGTTGCGGGAATTGCTTACAATGTTCTAGTCAAAATTGGAAGTTAGCGTGCTAAGATGAATTTCATTATCATACCATTGGAGGATTTCGAGATGATATTGGGGGTCGATTTCCTTAAAGCAGCAAAGGTGGTGCTGTATCCGAGTTTGGGAGGTATGATGCTAATGCAAGATCAAAATTCCTGCTACTTGAATTGTTGTAGGATCGATGGTGGAACGACGAATGCTACAACTTTGGTAGGATATGTTTTCGCCATGAGCATCGAGAAAAAGTTAAAGAAAGGTATGGAGACCTAGCTCGTTGCCATATGGGAGATTAGTGAAGACCACGTGGTGGAAGTACTTGATGCAGTTGCAAGTTTGTTGAGGGAGTTTCAGGAGGTGATGCCAAAAGAGTTATCGAAGACTCTTCCCCCTCGTCGTGAGGTAGCTCACAGGATCGGTGAGTTCTTGGAGCGATCCCACCTGCACATGCCCCATATAGGATGTCCCCGATGGAATTGGCAGAACTTCCGAAATTATTGGTGAGTTGTTGGAGGCAGGGTTCATCTAACCATCCAAAGCCTTGTACAAAGCCCCAGTATTGTTTCAAAAGAAGCACGACAGTACACTTCGAATGTGTGCGAACTATCAAGTGCTGAACAAGGTAACGATCAAAAACAAGTATCCAGTACCTTTGGTTCAGGATTTGATGGAAAGGTTGTCAAGGGCTGAGATGTTCACTAAGTTGGATCTTCGGAATGGGTATTGGCAAGTGTGGATATCTAAGGGTGATGAACAAAAGACATTGTTCGTAACTCGATATGGATCATATGAAATTTTTAGTTATGTCGTTTGGATTAAGTAATGCTCCTGCTACATTTTACAGCCTTATGAACGATGTGTTGTACGAGTTCTTGGATGAGTTCGTAGTCATCTACTTAGACGATATTATGGTATATAGTGCTAACATGGCAGAACATATGGAACACTTGAGGCGAGTGTTTAAAAGACTAAGGAAGCACAAGCTCTATGTGAAGATGGAGAAGTGTGAGTTTGCTTAGTTGGAGATCAGATTCTTGGGTCACGTGGTGAGCAAGGGTCAAGTTAGAATAGATCTGAGGAAAGTGAAAGCGATAGTTGAGTGGCAGGCCCCCACTACAGTATGAAAATTGCGAAGTTTGCTCGGCCTGGCGAACTAATATAGGTGGCTCATCGTAGGATACTCTAGGAAAGCGGCGTCATTAACGAACTTGCTGAAGAAGATGCAGGAGTGGTGTTGGTCGAGTGCATGTGTGGAGGCATTCGAGAAACTTAAAGCCGCTATTTTAACCGAACCTGTGCTGAAGCTGCCCGTGTTTGATCTTCTGTTTGAAGTACATACTAATGCATCAGACAAAGCCATTGGTGGAGTCCTTGTATAAGAGGGTCATCCGGTAGCATTTGAGAGCCGAAAGCCCAATAGTGCGGAGCAGCGTTACTCGACGCACGAGAAGGATATACTTGTGGTAGTGCATTGCCTTACGACGTGGCAAATATATTTGCTGGGAACTAGGTTCGTTGTTCGAACGGATAATGTTGCTAACACGTTTTTCAGGACCCAAAAGAAATTGTCCGCAAAATAAGCATGGTGGCAAGAGTTTCTTGTCGAGTATGACTTTGTGTGGGAGTATACACTGGAGAGGCACAACAATGTGGTAGATGCCTTGAATAGAAAGGAGGTATTTGCGGCCCTTTATTTGGTCACGAGGTTAGAGTAAAACCTGTTGGAGCAAATCAAGACGGAAGCTCCACTAAACACCATGTACTGTAAGTTGATTTCTCAAGTTAAGGAAGGTGTTGTACGCAGGTTTTGGCTTAACGATGATAGGCTTTTGATGACTAAAAGTAGTCAAGTGTATGTGCCAAGCTTTGGTGGATTGCAGAAATAGTTGTTGAAGGAGATGCATGACTCGCAATGGGTTGGTCACCTAGGAGTCCAACAGATGCTAGCGATCCTATCTCATTCCTACTTTTGGCCGAAGATGGAGAATGGCGTGGAATGTTACGTCAAGTCAGTTGGATAAGCCAGAGAGAAAGAAGTCGGTCGGTCCCTTATCCATCCCCGAGAGACCGTAGATGTCAGTTTCAATGGATTTCATTAGTAGGTTTCCAAAGGTGGACAACATGGCATCAATCATGGTAGTGGTTGATAGATTCTCCAAGTATGCGATCTTCATGCCAACTCCTATGATTTATCCCTTGGATGTTACGGCCAAGCTGTTCTACAAGAATGTGATCAAGTATTTTGGAGTTCCTGCGGATATTGTGAGCAACCGAGACGTCATATTTATAGGCCGATTCTAGACGTCCCTCTTTAATATGATAGGTTACGATTTTAAGTTTTCAACGGTAAATCACCCATAGACTGATGGCCAAACAGAGAGAATCAATAGTTTGTTGGAGGAGTACCTATGGCATTATATAAGTACAAGTCAACGTATTTGGTTGAGTTTACTTGGTACTGCAGAGTTTTATTATAACTTGCACAGATCTTCAGCTACGGGGATAAGTCCCTTTGAGATTGTGTTGGGACAACAGCCTCTCACTCCATTAGAGATTTCTCAACAAAGGACAGGTGGAAAATGTTCCACGGCGCATAAGTTTGCAATTGAGAAGCAAGAACTGCTGGATGAGGCGAGGGATAGTCTTCGAAAAGCTTCTCGATGGATGAAGAAACAAGCAAATCTTCGGAGGAGACCGTTAGAGTTTGATGTAGGAGATAAAGTTCTGTTGAAACTAACCCCACAGATTTGGAAGAAGATCTCGAGTAAGCAAGTTCATAGGGGTTTAGTTTCGAAGTACGATGGACCATTTAAAGTGCTGCACAAAGTGGGAAACGTGGCATACAGATTGAAGTTGCGCGAATGATTAAAGGTACACTATACTTTTCATGTAAGTTTTCTCAAGCCTTATTATGAGGATGCATTAGAGCTGAATAGGAGTCAGGTGCAGCGAGCGCCACCAGTTGTGAGAAAATAATTCGAGGATCAAATGGAGAACATCCTAGATAATTAGACAATGGGTCAACATAAGAAGAACCGATGGACCGAGTTCCTAATTTAGTGGAAAGGTAAACCTGTCGCAGAAGTTACGTAGGAGAAAGATACGACCTTGTAGCAATTTGAAGACCAGGTGAACGCCTACCTTCAAACTAATTTGACGAGGGCATCGAATCCATCTGGTGGGGTGGTTTGTTAGACCCTTGAACTTCGGAGCACTTCTCAGCGACCTTCAACGAGGAGCCTTAGAGGGGAGGTTAGATGGATTACACGCATGAGGGAGGCATGCTAAAGCACTAAGGCAAACGTGGGCGAGTGTGATCAGACTTGGTGCGAATTTTGGTAGAGTCTCGGACCTAATGAAGATTGACTCGGCCCAGGCTAAGGACTTGACGGACTAAGGACTTAGACTATGCTCGGATGGATGAACCATAACTAACAGACTTGTTGTGGGAATCATTGGATCAGGCCAGTGTGCTATGTGGGCTTCGGTGAGATCACACTGCATCATCAGTGGATAGAGATCGTGAGGAGATCTTGGATGATGTGGCAATGACGAGGAGTTAGAGTTACAGTGGAACACAACATCTGAAGATGGCGGAGATCTTCAAGGATAAGGATTCTAGTTTCCTAGTTGAATGTAAACTCTATCTTTATGTTATCTCGTAGATTATATCTTATCAGTTAGATTCCTATTTAGATAGAGGTGTCATCTAATTGGTCCACATGATGTAATCTGATAGAGATAGACGTGATCTTAGCACCATCTTAGGCAGTTTAGTTTTAGCGAGATTCTGAATGTAACTGGACTTCTAAGTCAGGATGCCTATATATAGCTCATTCGAGCTTTGCTCTCAACTCATTCAAAGAGAGAGCATTCCTTGTATTTTTTTGAGGGAAAGTAATATAAAGGTTGGTTTAGCCGTATCTCTGTTGTTCCTTTATTGCCTATCTTTTCTTATTACTTTTTTAAGCATTTTTTCTTCAAGTGTGTGATCGAAACACTTCGAGAGTCATTGTGGGTTGAGTTTCGCTTAAGCGGACCTAAGTGAGACTGCCGTGCAAAGGGTGTTGGCGATAGAATTCGGTGAAAGTTCGAGTCCCAAGGTGATCTTTGTATCACCTACCACCCACTGCTTCAAGATAAGTTTCAGTGTCATCAATATCTTCAGATAGTTGAAACCGTCGTTTAATGCTTTGTTGTATTTGATTCTATCAGAAAGTAATGTTTATAATTAGTATGTGATAATTATTAAGCATTATTAATATTAAATCATAAATTTCACATACAATGAGTTCTCTACAATGATTGTTAAAGAATGTCACACCATCATGCTTCTTAGTGAGTGCGCAAAAATAGCCAACGGGGTGTAGGCCTCATGCCCATAGACTTTTCGTACATAAGAATAAAATGTTAATTATAAGTGAAATAGATTTGATAAAAATTTCGGCAGAGTTTTCTCTATTTTTATAAAATCTATCCCCTATTAAACAAAGAACTAAAACTAAAACCACAGCTATATATGGTATCAGTATAACATGCAAATTTTAACACAGCAAATTCAATTAAAATACAGCAAAAAAAGAGAGATGAGAATATAACTGTAAATTGTAGATACTTATAAGTCTCTGTGCATGCTCTTGGTGGGTAATAGATCCTCCCGTATGTATGAGAAGACTGTCTCCCTCGGGTCCTCTACGTCTGTTGGTCGAATTACGCTGTGAAACGGATATGGCCTCAGGTGATGTCCAATACTGCAGCCAATGACTCCATATTTCTTCAGAAATATAAGGCAGTCGTATAGTCGCACTGCATATTGCACCAACAAAGTCGCGATAACGTGTACGTGCTCTCAACTCCCTACTTTATAGATAATCTCTTCAAATTGAGATTCCTAAAAGAAGTCTTTCTGTAATAAAATGAAAAATATTCAATAAATACTTTTATTATTTGAAGGCATATATATAATAATAATTATAATACATATAATTGATACAAATAATAAATGTTATAATAATAAAATTAATAATAAGTAGAACATTAATAATAAATATAATAATTATTATAATAAATATAATTGATACAAATAATAAAAATGTAATAATAATAACATTAATACTAAGTAGAACATTAATACTAATAATAATAATAAATGATACAAATAATGAATTTAATAATAATAAAATTATTAATAAGTAGATCATTAATATTAAACTAATAATATTTATCAATTTCATAAGATTA
>JANZXR010000005.1:40803300-40816491 GCA_027575705.1 Erythroxylum echinodendron | reverse complement strand
TTAATATTACTAATAATAATAAACATCATTGATAAATATAATAAATTTAATATTAATAAAATTAATAATAAGTAGAAAATTAATAATAATAAAAAATTAAATACGAATAACAAATTTAATAACAATAAGAATAATAATAATAATACATCATATAAAAATCATTATTAAATTAATTTTAATAAAAATATTAATAATAAATGGATTAAGAATAATAAATTTAATAATAATAATAATAATAATAATTATTATTATTATTATTATCATTATATAAATATATATTATTAACTCACTAATAATAATACTAATAATATATATTATTATGATCTTTGCACACTCCTGAAGGGTAGGAATGGTAAAAAACTCTTAAGCTGACGGATGTCAATAAGATAGGTATTGCGTGACCTTGTCCATAATCCGAAAAGTTATTAGTGAGTTAAATCAATCCGATCCATTATAAAATTCACACTTACATGTTAAATTCTTAAATTCACACTTCAAATTAAGCATTACAACAAATTTTTATTACGACAATTACAACAAAACATTACAATAATCATAAGGAGCATTTTATCGAACATCTCATAGGCAATATATAGAATCTCTAACTAATCACAAAACAAATGCATTTTTCTATTATTTACCAACAATAATACATATAAACAATAAATCAACCAATAATGATACAAAAAGCGTCATACAATAACAATAATGACACAAAAACTGATCACCCAAACACCCACGGTTCATATATAAAACTTGCATTTTTTGGAGAAAAATACACTCAATAGAGAGCTTACCGGAAAACAACACACGGTGGGCCAGAAAACGCTTGGGAAATGACAGTGAAAGCAAAAAAAATCGCCCAAAACCAGAGGACGCCAACGGAGGAGAGAAGAAGAAGAATTAACCTGATAGAACCCCCCCTACCGACGTCGTTTTATTTATTAATCAGTCGACATTTACTGACGGAATCTAAATTCCGATGATATTTAAATTCATCAAATGTTTAACTAGGACGTCTTGCAACTTAATTTTGGGCCGGAAAATATTGTCTGACGATAAACTTGATATTAATTTAACGACGGACGCTATTCCGTCAGTAAATAACAGACGTTGATCCAAACTCACTGATGGAAAAGTTTCCGTCAGTAGATGTCTGAAGCTATTTAATTGCGGGAAGTATTCCTGCAATTTTATCGACTATAATGGTTACGTCGTCTATGTCATCGAAGATTTTGCGCGAAATTCCTTCCCTCCAGTTTTATTGACGACAATTGTTTTCGTCGCTATATCTAAACTTTAACAACGTATTTACTGATGGTACCTTATACTCTGTCAGTAAATAGCTAAAGTTTTTATTTCATTGGTAAATTTTCGACACTAATTTATCATTTTCTTGTAATGCTTCACTCCAACCAACAAGAAGTTCATGTTCATGAATCCTTTGGGCTAAGCATGAATATTATTACATTTGAACGGACACCCCAAGATATCGACGACTACAAATGCTTAGAGGTAATCAGAAACGTACACAAAGGCAACTTTCAAACCCGAAGCAAGTTGATAATTTCTTAGGAATACGCAACCGGACATATATTATTACAAGCGACCAAAGCAATAAAATCCGAATATTGCAGAGCAAATTCCCATTGTGGTCTGATGGTAACTATGTTTTTTTTGTCTTTGCTACTTTCCTATTCCGTTAAAATCATTACATGTATTTATCCTATGGTCGGCCGTGGGAGCTTGGATCATCGGTGTTAAGATTCGCGGAAGCTTAGGTTTCTTCTTCGCATGATTTCACAGCTTGAGGATCAGAAATCCAGCATATATTGTTTCTTCTTTTTTTTCAAGTAAATTCTATGAAAAAAGAAAATCAATCGAACATAAACATTAGAGCAAATAATTCCCTTCTTGATATCAAATTCTGTTAGTATTCTTCACATGGACAAGCACAAAATAGTTTATTTATAGAGGTTTGGTTTGGAGGAGCGCTAGCGGTTGATAAATTGCTGAAATCAACATGTTAAAATGATAAATATTTATTCTCAATAAGTATTTATATATTTGGGATTACTATTTTAGTAACTGCAGAAACGTGAAAATAGATATTTGGCAAGTGCAGTTGCAATTGCTGAAAAGAGATAAAATGATTAAAAAGCCTATTGATTTAATAAACTATTAATTGTTATATAAATAATTAAAAATATATTATTAGTCATATAAATTTAAAATTTAAAATTATAAATATTAAATTAAAATAAAAAATATAAATAAAATAAATTTAGTAAATAAAATATTTCATAAAAAATATATTATTAGTATATAAATTTAAAATTATAAATAATAAAATATTAAATTAAAATAAGAAAATATCAATAAAATAAATTTAGTAAATAAAATATTTCATAAAAATATATTATTAATCATATATTAGTTGGACTTTCTTTCTATTAGTTGAGGGTATAATGGAAAATAATAATTATTAGAAGGTTATTAATGGAAAGTAGAATTTTTACCGCATAAACACTTTCCTATCGCAACTATCTTTTACTTATCGATTTTTGAGGCGGTACCGCACTTTTCTCCAACCTCCGGTTGTTTGTCCACAGATCCAAACATATTACTGCATTTGGAAACTGCGGTAGATAAGTATTTATCTCCTCTACACCGCAAATCCAAACACAACCAGAGTTTTCTGCTTCTATTTTTAAAATTTTATCAAATGATCTAAAGAAATAAAAAAGAAAAAAGACCAAGACCTCCCTTATATTTTAAGAAATTTTGGAAAAAGAATTCCTGATCTTTAAAATTATGAAAAATAATTTTCAATTTTTAAAAAAATCTCTTCTCTTAGACATAGGATGAAAAAATGATGAAATTCGTGGCATCAAACTTAGACTAATCAAAATATTTTTTTTTGAGAAAAGACTAATCAAATGTTATGAGTATAATAATCTAACTTAGCTTTTAAGTCTGACCTAAATGAATTAAGTTTGACTTAAATTAACAATTTAATTTAATTATCATAAATTATTAGTTTAAATAAGATTTAATTAGTCCAGTTTGAGTTTAAAAGTTGGATTGAATCGTCATAAAATAACATCTAATTAATTCATATTTGACATTCATATTTCATATATTTTTAATCATTATTTTTATCTGGTCTTAAAGAAGAGGTTTTTTAGAAAACTAAAAACTAGGTGTTTTTTTCCGATAATTTTAAAGTTCCGAAAATTTTCTTAGATTTTTTAAATTATTGAGAAATTTATCTTTTACCTGAATTTTTTTCCTTCAAATCAAAATTTAATAATTACAATTATATAAAGATAAGATAAGTTTGGGTTTAAAATTAAATTATCGTATTTCAGTTAAAAATTTCATAGTTGACAAGAAATTAACCAAATTCACGTCTACCCATTTTACCAAAGAAAACATATTCATCAAAGTCATCAAATAAACCTAGAATTGTAGTTTAAGGTTAATTCAGGGTTGAATTAACTTTGGTAATCTCTTCTTTTCCATATTGATGTTAAACAATCTATTGTCTATATGTTAACTTACAATATTCAGTTTGCACAAGTTCTAGCACGACAAGTTTTACACATGCTATATAAAGTTTTATTGCAAATTAAACATGATTGTTCGAGTCAACCACAAAGCTTCTATAATTATTAAACATATAGAACAAATTATTTTGAACGACAGCACAAGAAAATTTTAGATAGGAGAAAGAGACTTAAATTGTTTTATGCATGTCCTGTACCCCAACGCTAATCCTATATCCCTAAGGTATATACATTATAATAATATGATTCAATGTATAGTCGTTGAGTCATTCTTGTGGAGGAAGTTTATGTACTGTGTAAATAACTAAATATCATTTGATTCTCTACGGCAACTTTATGGATAAATGCTCATGAACAATAACTCATTTTGACGTTGTAAATGAAGAAGCGATCTGATTGCATCATAAAATACTAACGCATCCTTTCTTTATTCCTATAATATTCTCTTCCAAAACAATTCGTACACCGAACGATCTTCTCAGCTTGTCTTTTTCTTCTGTGCGTTTTTATACTGACGAGCTGTTGTTTGGGGTAAGAAGACCACATCAGGAACTTCCATATCATACATTGGCCCGTAGCTCAAATATTGTCGCAAGATCTAGTGCCATCTTTTCGTCAATAAAACAGGATCTCTGGGTTTGTCTCATCAAAAACTGAATTTCTTAAGTTCAGCCCTAACTTTCGGGAAAGAAGTTAACAAAAGTTCACTCAAAATTTTTCACAAATAAAAGCAAAAATATTTATTGCTTTACCTGATCATATGTAAGATAATTGAGTTTGATAAGATAAAACTTCCATAGAATTCTAGGATAAGTCAATATGGATGAATATACACTACAAGAAAATAACACAATTTGCGACGTTTTATTGATAAAATGTCGTGGATTGTGAAGATTTTTCGTAACATTTAAAAAATGTTATGAAAAGTTCGAATTAACGTCGTGGATTTGTAACACTTTTTGCGACATTTTATTAATAAAACGTCACGAAATAAAAACCGCGATGTTTTGTTGAATAAAATATCGCTAGAGCCTTCAGCAACAAAACGACGTTTTAAAACACACAGCGTTTTGTAAATTCTTTCATCTTATTTTCTCTCTGAGAACTTGTAAGAAAGAAAGAAAGCATCAAAACACATGGTGTGCTCTTAGCTTTTCTCTGCCTTAAAGGTACGCTTCTCTATTCCTGTCACTACAAGGAAAATGGAAATTACCGACAGAAAATACAATCATTCCGTTGGTAATAAATATTATCGACGAAATTTTCTGACAGATGAAAGCATCGTAGAATTGACCGTAGCTAATACTTAATGACAGTTAAAGCATATTTTGTTGGTAACTTTACCGACGGTAAATTTGATACCGTCAGTATTTACTCTGTGCCTAACCGTCAGTACCATTTAGTGACGATTGTTTTGTTCCGTCGGCATATTTACCGATGGTAACAAACTTACCGTCGGTATATTTGCTAAAAGTTTTACCGACGGATGTTTCCGTCAGTAATTCCTTCTATCATTATCGACAAAAAAATGGTGGACCATCGGTAAATGCGTTACTTAATTTTTTAAAATATATAATATATATCTTCATTATATTTAAATTATAATTAATGCGTAAGTTCAATAATTATAAATTTACAGTTTATATTTAATTTGCTAAAATAGAAATTTTGATTAATGATTAAAGGTTAAAATATCTTAATTGATAATAAAAAATTACATTGTAAATAATAAGTATTTGTAATATAAACTAAATGACCAAAAGTGTATTGATCTGGAGATGGCGGATGCTCTGGTTGGCCCCTACGTTTTAACTCATCCACCTCTTGACGAAGCTGAGGGATGAACTGCATCGACTGTTGTTGCTATGCCATCGACTGTTGCAACTGTTCCAATGTCTATTGCAACTGAGTTGACAATGTCTGTACTGTGCTCTCAAGTGCTTCCACTTGACTGGTGGTGTACCGCCTAGCAGATGCTATTGTACTGGACGTGGAGGATTGTGAATAACAAGTGTTCGCAAATGAACCTAAGCCGAATATCCTCCCACGACGGTCCTTACCACCCACTGCTTTAAGATAAGTTTCAGTGTCATGAACAACTTTAGATTGTTGAGACCGTCATTCAATGCTTTGTTATATTTGGTCCTATCAGAAAGCAATGCTTATAATTAGTAAGCGATAATTATTAAGCATTATTAATATTACATCAAAAATTTCACATACATTAAGTTCTCTACAATGATTATTAACGAATGTCACACTGTCATGCTTCTTAGTGTGAATGTGCAGAAATAGCTAACGGAGTGTAAGCCTTATGGCCATAGACTTTTTCGGCATAAGAATAAAATGTTAATTATAAGTGAAATAAAATTTATAAAAATTTCGGCAGAGTTTCCTCTATTTTTATGAAATACACCCCCTATTGAACAAAGAACAAAACTAAAACCACAGCCATATATGGCACTAGTATAACATTATTATTCTCAACAAAAAACACATATTTTCATTCCAAAATTCACATATAAAATTCAATAGAAATGCAAGTGAATTAGAATTTATAAAAATTTCAGTAGAGTTTTCTTTATTTTTATGAAATTTACCCCCTGTTGAATAAAGAACAAAGCTGAAAAACACAGTCATATATGGCACCAGAAACATATATTTTTATTCCAAATTTTAACACAAAAAATTAAATTAAAATACATCAAAAAAAGATATGAGAATATAAATGTAAATTGTAGGTACTTACAAGTCTCTGTGCATGATCCTCCTGTATGTACAGGAAGACTCTCTCCCTCGGGTCCTCCATGTCTGTTGGCCAAATTACGTTGTGAAACGAACATGGTCTCAGGTGATGTCCAATACTGCAGCCAACGACTCTATATTTCTTCATAAATGTAAGGCGGTCATACAGTCGCCCTGCGTATCACACCAACAAAGTCGTGATAACGTGTATGTGCTCTCGACTCCCATACTTTATAGATAATCTCGTCAAACTGAGAATCCTAACAAAAGTCTTTATGTAGTAAAAGAAAAATATTCGATAAATACTTTTGATGTAATAATATTTATCAAATTAATGTATAAAAATGTTAATTAAAAAAGGAAATAATAATTTTTGTCGTACCTCAAACTCGTGAAAGTAAAATTCCTTTGTCACCTGAGAGATATTCTTCCATACATAGTCCTCAGGATTAATCTTCTCCTTGAATTTCGATGTCATATTTCTTGACCAGGGTCCACATGGAAAAAGCCTAATATTAAAACAAATAAATTTATACATTTTTTAAAATTTAAACCTATAACTTAATTATAACATATAATGGTTCATGTATTTTCACTTACATAGTATTTTCGATGCGGATGAAGGAATGGTAGATGGTGTAGGTGTTGGGCCCCGAATTTTTTCTTATTTTAGTAAGCATAATTTGAATCAATTTTGTCGTATTGTTAGATAAATCTTTTAATTGGAGTTAATTATTATGTCAAGTTTAGGAGGATTTAATTCATGGATTGATGGAATTAAAGTATTGATGTTGTAAGATGCATAAGGATATTTTTAGAAGATGACTTAAAGTTAAAAGAACTTAAGTTTATGAGGAAGTGTAAAGTGGACTTTAGCATTCATTAAGGGTAAAAAGGGGAAAGGAAAATGTTGTCTTGTGAAGTGGAAAACATAAAACATGAATTGAAGAGAGTGAAGTGAGAGAATAAAAAAATTAGAAGATAGAAGAGGGAGAGAATGTCGTTGGAGAGAAAAGAAAGGAAAGAAAGAAAGCTAAACTAAGGTTTAATTTTTCTTAGTTTTAAAGAGTGATTTTGAAGTTGTGCAAGAAGGGAAAAAGAAAGAGGAAAGGAAGAGCTTTCTTTAAAGCCAAGAATCTCATTAGTTGGTGAAGATTCAAGGTAAGTCGATTTTGAGATCTATTGGAATTTTGAAGGGCTTTTGGTTTAAAGAGCTTAGGAAATGTATGAGTTTATGTTTTCTAGGGTCAATTTCATGCTTTTGGTTCTATGGGTTCTCAAATTTGAATTCCTATTGAATAAGAACTTGGTTTGTTATATGAAACCAAGCAAGCCCTATCCAAGGCGAAGAGGAAAGACAACACTAAACTTGAGTTATCAAGCAAATTAGGTGGGTAATGTATTTATAGTTATTGTGTGATCGGGCAAATTCTTGCCTGTATATGTGTGTATGTATAATTTTGTGATTATTGAAAATGTATGTGATTATAAATTTTGATCAAGTTATGCCATTGAAATAATTCATGGCATTTTGTTTGAATGAAAAGATAAAAAAGCATAAAAGTTTGAACATAAGATTAAATGAATTTGTGCTTTGTTTGGGCGAGAGCGGAACCATTCTGTTCATCACGTGCACGTTGATAAGTGCCTTCTCCCTGCTGCCCGCTTGTGGCATATGAGCTTCGAAAAAGGACTCATTCTGATTCATGGTGTAAACTTCGGTTTCTCCATTCTGTTTCCATGGGACCCTCGAGTCGGTGGTTGTGCATTGCATCTGTAAATTATCAAGTATACTGCATTTGGATGTTATGTGTTTTGCATTAATCTACTTACTTGAGCATAATTGAATTGCTTAGTACCTATACATATATAAACTTGAATTTGTGCTAGTTACTGATGGCTATAAGTATGTTAGCCACTGAGCTTTGAAGCTCACACCAATTACCCTCCACTCTTCAGGTGCAAATCGAGAAGATCAGTGATTCTTGCAAGGCATCGAAAACTTCACAATAGTTAGAGTCTGTTGTACTAAGTCAGTGATTTTGAATAGCTTATTCAGCATGTCAGCATTGAACATCTTCTGTATTTTGTTTTAGGACTGATGTGTATATTGATTTGTAACAACTCTGACTGTGGTTAAAAATGAGAAAGTGACATTGAATTCCTTCTTATGTATGATTCTGTTATTTTAAAGATTGGGATAATGAAATGTATATGTGCATGTCTCCTCTATTGAAATTGCCAAGGTTGTTGTACTAGAATATCTTGTTAGAATTGGAGAGATTGTGCTCTGGACTCGAAGGAAAATATAGAGGAAGAGTATCATCTATGCTGACGGCACACACAGATGCAAAGGAAGAACACAGTTGAAAGGAATCGTCTGTGCTGACGTTACACATAGACGTAAAGGAAGAACGCAGACGAAAGGAATCGTCTGTGCTGACGTCACACACAGACACAAAGGAAGAACACAGACGAAAGGAATCGTCTGTGCTGACGTCACACACAGACGCATGAAACATAGATGCAAGGGAACACAGACGACACGTCATAGCACAGACGCAAGGAATCATCTGTTATGACACGTCAAAAGGCAGACACAAATGAAATACAGACGATAAGAGCAGGTCAAACCCAGACGATAAAAGTCAAAGATAGACGATAAAACGCAGACGATAGGCCAAACACAGAAGAAGGATTTAAGAGGTTATGCTAATTGAATTGACCCGAAGCATGTTTATAGGTAAATTGTGGACTCACCAATTCTGTCCTTGGATATATTTAGGCTTGAATGGAGATGAGCCTAAAAAGGGTTTAGCTTGAATGCAAGTGGCCGTGTAAAAATATCGGTATCCCAATACGATCGCCGAGCTCTGGAAATGGGGTCCGACATCTTGTGGTATCAGAGCTTAGGCTTTTTCCTAGGCTTAGCATGCGAAATAGTATGAATTGTGTGCTATGTGATTAATTGTTACATTATGCATTGATTTGATTGCATTAAGTGACATGCATACATATAGGAAATAAGATAAAATGTAAGCTAATCGTTAGCGTTGTTATTGAAGGATTAAGATGCCACCTCGTAGAAGAACACGAGAAATTCTGCAAGGATCAGTTGCACCTGACTCTCCACTAAGAGAGGAGAGTTCCAATGAGTCTGTAGGCTCAGGAAATGCTGAGGCTTTTGTAGGGCACAATAATGAGCCCTCTTAGTCCCTAACCCAGGAGTTGCCTATTCTACAAGAAAAAGTGCCTCCATTAGATCTGAGGTTGTTCCAGGCCTTTGCTCAGGCATTTGTCCAGGCCATGGGACAGATGCCACAATCTTCTGCTTCAACCCTAGCTAAGAAGGGGAAATAGTTTGATAAGTTGATGAAGTATGGAGCAATGGATTTCTATGGGACCACTGATCCAGAAGAAGCAGAGACTTGGTTAAGAAAGACCAAGAGGCTATTAGATCAGATGGATTGTGAGGATGATCAGAAGGTTGAGTATGTTGCTAGTTTGCTGCAGAGAGATGCTCTACATTAGTGGGAGAGTGTGCTAGGGAGTCAGATGAGACCGTCGGTGTTGGCATGGAAGGACTTATTGGCTGCTTACAAGAAGAAGTACCTATCTAAGGTGTATGCTCAGCAAAAGCAGAGAGAATTTTTGAGTCTCACCCAAAGGGAGATGACGGTGAGTGAGTATAAGCGTCGGTTTACACAGTTATCCCGATATGCAGCAAAGATGATGCTGAGTGAGACGGCTAAGTGTTGTCAGTTTGAATCAGGATTGCACCTAGCCATCAGGGAGAAAGTAGTGGTACAGAACTTTTGTGATTTCAACAGTTGGTTGAAGCGGCACTGAGGGTTGAAAACATTGAGAACATAAAGAGTGCCGTGAATAAAAAGAGAAAGGGGAGAGAGTAGTTCAAGAGGGGAGGCAGTACTCCTATGCGAGAGAGGAGTGACAGGAGCTTTCCCATGCAGTCAGAGGAGAGGAGCAGTGGTGCAAGTGGGTCCAGACAGATGAGGACTGTCTCTCATCAGGCCTCAACGGCTAGAGGCAGTAGAAGGGAAGAAGAGTACAAGTCATCCGTCCCTAAGTGTGACCATTGTGACAAGTTCCATGGAGGAGAGTGTTACAGATTGACTGGAGCTTGTTTCAAATGTGGAGAGAAAAGGCACATGGCTAGAGAGTGTACTCAACATGCAAGATAGGAGAAAACTCTGACGCAAGGTTCGAAGAAAACTGAGACTGTGGGACACCGGACTACAACTGAAGTGAGCAATTCTGATGCAACTAAGAGGGTGAATCCTCAAGGAAGACCAAGGGGGCAAGCACCAGCTAGGGTGTTTGCGATGACATGGGAGGATGCAGAAATCGCTCCAGAAGTTGTGATTGGTATGATTAAATTGTTTGATGATGATATTGTTGTTTTGATTGATCCGAGTTCTACCCATTCATTTGTGTCATCAAGTAGAACTGTGTGTGGTAGGAATATGAGCCCATTGGATACTCCTCTAATGGTTAGTACTCCAATCAGCGAGTATATTGTGATCAATCAAGTTTATAGAGACTGTGAGATTTATATTGGAGGGGAACAGTTGGTGGTGGATTTGATGCCTTTGAAAATGGGAGGATTAGATGTAATTTTGGGTATGGACACCTTAGAGAGGTATAATGCTAATTTGGATTGTAAACGGAAGATAGTAGAGTTTGGGTTGGACAAAGGTGGAAAGGTGGTATTTATGGGAGGCAGAAAAGCAAGCCCACCTAGAGTTGTTGCGGCTCTAAAAGCAAAGAAGATGATGAGGAAAGGGTGTGAAGCATTATTGGCTTATGTGGTAGACACAAAGGCAGATGGAGGCAAGTTAGAAGACATACCTATGGTTGTGGAATTCCCGAATGTCTTTCTCGAGGAATTACCAAGACTACCACCATCTAGGGAAATTGAATTTCCTATAGAGCTTCTTCCGAGCATAACACCAATATCGATTCCGCCTTATAGAATGGCTCCGGCGAAATTTAAGGAGCTTAAGGAGCAATTGGAAGAGTTGTTGGAGAAAGGTTACATTAGGCCAAGCTCATCGCCTTGAGGAGCTCCGATCCTTTTTTTGAAGAAGAAAGATGGATCGTTGAGGATGTGTGTGGATTATAGGAAGCTCAATCATGTCACCACAAAGAATATATATCCGGTTCCTTACATAGATGATTTGTTTGATCAGTTGCAAGGGGTAAAGGTCTTTTCTAAGATAGATTTGAGATCAGGTTACTACCAGTTGAGGATAAAGGAGATTGATGTGTCAAAGACTGCTTTCAAAACATGGTATGGGCATTTTGAGTTTTTAGTTATGCCCTCCGGATTGACGAACGCCCCTGCAGCCTTTATGGACTTAATGAATAAAGTCTTTAAGCCATTCTTGGACCAATTTATCATTGTCTTTATTGATGATATATTGGTTTATTCTAAGAGTGATAAGGAGCATGAAGAGCATTTGAGGATTGCCTTGGAGACATTGAGAAAAAAATGAGTTGTATGCCAAATTCGACAAATGTGAATTTTGGCTAAGGGAAGTAGCATTCCTTGGACATATGGTTTCAGAGCACAGAATACATGTGGATCTAAGAAAAATAGAAGCTGTGATTAAATGGGAAGCACCTAAGAATGTAGCTGAAGTGAGGAGTTTCTTGTGTTTAGCTCGGTATTACAGAAGGTTTGTGGAGGGCTTTTCTATGATAGCTGCTCCACTTTCCAAATTGACAAGGAAGAACCAGAAGTTTGTGTGGAAAAATGAATACCAGAAGGGTTTTGAGGAGCTTAAGTATAGATTGACGAGTGCACCGATTTTGACTTTGCCTTCAGGTAATGATGGGTATATAGTGTATAGTGATGCCTCAAGGAAGGAATTGGGCTGTGTATTGATGCAAGAAGATAAAGTGATTGCCTATACTTCTAGGCAATTAAAGCCCTATGAGATGAATTATCCTACGCATGACTTCGAATTGACTACTATAATTTTTGTATTGAAAATATGGAGACATTATTTGTATGGAGTTACTACTAAGGTATTTACAGATCACAAAAGTCTCAAGTATTTGATGAGTCAGAAAGAGTTGAATCTGAGACAGAGAAGATGGTTGGAACTACTGAAAGATTATGACTTGATGATAGACTACCATCCAGGGAAAGCTAATGTAGTAGCGGATGCATTAAGCTGAAAATCGACTATGGCATGTGTGGAGACAGTGTACCTTTCCTTGTTGGAAGAATTAGCCAGACTTAAGGTGACATTGAGGCAAGTTGAGCCTGATTGTGTCTTAGCTAATTTTAGAGTGAGGCCAATATTGAATGAGAAGATTAGGGAATTGCAGGAACAGGATGAGTACTTGAGCAAACTCAGAGAAGAGATTAAAAATGGTAAGCCTTCTGAAATAAAATTAAGGAAAAATGGATTGATGTTGGTAGGGAACCGACTATGTATTCCTAATAGGCAAGAATTGAAAGATGAAATTCTTGATGAGGCACACAATGCTCCCTATGTAATGCACCCGAGGAGTACAAGAATGTATAGAGATTTGAAGGAGCATTTCTGGTGGAGAGGAATGAAGAAGGATATTGCAAAGTATACTAAGAGATGCTTAGTGTGTCAGCAAGTCAAGGTTGAGCACCAGGCACCTTCAGGCAAGTTTCAGCCTTTGTCTATTCCGGAATGGAAGTGGGAAAAGATTACAATGGATTTCTTATTGGGATTGCCAAGAACTGGTAGGAAACATGATGCAATATGGGTGATTGTGGATAGATTAACTAAATAAGCACATTTCTTGCCAATTAAGCAAACAGATTCTTTGAATGCTTTGGCTAAGAAATATGTGGATGAGATAATCAGGCTTC
>JANZXR010000005.1:40761048-40794667 GCA_027575705.1 Erythroxylum echinodendron | reverse complement strand
TTCATAAAAATATATTATTAGTCATATTAATTAAGAGTATAATGGAAAATAATACTTATAGTAAAGGTTATTAATGGAAAATAAAATTTCTACCGTATAAGCATTTTCCTACCGCAACCCTCTTTCTGTTTATTAATTTCTGCAGTGCATTGCTCTTTTTCCTAACATGTGGTTATTTACCACAGATCCAAATATATGACTGCGTTTAAAAACTACAGTGAATAAGTATTTATTCTCACCACACTGCAAATCCAAACGCAATCTCAAACATGATAGAACCCAGTTCAAATGCATGGTTGGATAGAATTGGTGGTCATATAAGAGCCTGTTCTTCAAAATGTCCAATCAAAATTATAAATAACTAATGAATATGGGGTGATTCATTAGTAAACAAAATTAAAATAAATTTATTCAATCATGATTGAAAATTTTAATGAGATATTCAAATTTTTATTAAGAAACATACATGTTTTAATGAATCCATTTGGAATAATCTTTTTTCAGAAGGATTGACAAGAAAAGTAAAAATGGCATGCCTTAAATGATAAACTTAAGAAATAAGTGAAAAACAAGTAAGAGCAAAAGATGAGCTGTAAAAGGGTATACTGTCTAGTTCAAAACAAACATCCATATTTGAAGTATTTTGAGAGACAAGTATTAAAAAGCTTCACAAGTAGTTCATTGACTGGAGAGCAAATCTGGACTGGTCTAGGAGACAAGTTAGATGGTACATCATTTCAACGTGCATCATTGGCCCTGGCCACCTTTCAACTCTTTCTCTAGTGTATTCTTTGGCTCAATCCTTCTAGCATCTATTAATTAATTCGAGAAAGGGACTAACCTTGTAATTAAGTGAACAAAAACGAATATATAATTATACATTCATGCAGCATTCGATACCTAAAGCGGTAGGAAATAGTATAGTTTTGAATAGACAAATCTGATATTTGTACTAGTATTCTCTTTATTTTAAGGCATGCCGACAACTTCAGTTGGTCTACTTGTTCTTCTTATCGAAAAGAATTACAGTATAGAAACAAAATAGAAAGCTAAAGCTGACAACAGTTGTCTTATGCTCACCAAGTACGTAGTTGTACCATACATGTGCGATGAAAAATTGATCGAGTAAATTGCGAAAAGGTAAAAGAGAAAGAAAGGAACACAAGATACGACGTGTTTTAGGCCTGTATGTGACAATTTTTAAACTTAATTACACATAGATAAAGAAAGAATGATATGCTGTTGGTTTAGAGTACGATTGATTTGTTATTGACCAACTTAGTAGGCATTAGGTGGTGACTAAGAAACAATTAGAGAGTATTGGGCAAGCTTAGGTTTTAATTGAACAAGTTAAATTTAATTAGTTGAAATATATAGTTTGCACAAGGCCACCAAGAAAATCTTCAATCATCAGCAGCCCATAAGAGCATACGGACAACAATAACCAAATCAATCTAAATGTACTGTATACACATCTTAGTATTACTTTGGAAACTCGGACGTGTTTAGGCTTATTGCAGAAAATATGCAACAATAACATAGGTAGACATATAAGTATACATATTAAATTTGAAATATCATTTTTATCTCTTAATTTAATAATTATATTCCCACCATTAACTATGGATTGAAGTATATCACTAAGAATCATTTCATTGCAAAGAACGGATTATAGAAGAATACAAGTCATCATATTGGAGACATAGTTTCCACAATTATATCGTATATTTCTCTTCAGCGATTTATTTATGCTATAAGATCCATACGGATCCAGCTGAATTAACATAGAAGGCTAGACATAGGCTAGCTCGAGCTTGGCTCCAAACTCAAATAATTGATTCAATTGGTCAATCCGAAATAATTGAATTTATTTTATCAATAATTTGTTATTAATTCCAATTCCAATGCAATTTTAATTTACCATGGACTTTAATCTATTACTCCTTAATCCTTTGGTTTGTTTTCATCAACACCCAAGTAGGACAAAAAAACATTGATACTAGGTAAATCAAGTATACGCTGAACTTACTTGGACGTGTTCTTGATTTTTGACAGAGTCGTCATTGTAATAAAATACTGAATTACTTTGCTGGTTTCTGTTCCCTTTTCCTATTTTATTTTCCTATGGATATTAAATAATTGAGATCCCACGAGGCATTAAATCAAATCGTTGAGGACCCAACATAGTTAATTTCAAATTCTTTCGTCATAATGGCCGTCTAATGAGACATAAGAAGTTGAATTATTAGCTTTTAATTAAAGTAAATACGTGTTTTATAAAAAAAATTGAACATTGTACGCTTGCATGTGGTAATTAATTAACTAATAGACATGATGGGGATAAAGAAAAATATTAAATTGAAGACCATAGATGCCAAATTTTGAAAGTTCTAGTCAAAATTAAAAAGGGTTTTGCTACTTTAAATTTAATTATATTTCTAATAGATCATGTAGTGGTTAGAGTATATCTATAGTGAACGTATCAATGGGAAGAATACAAAGAAGAATTGGTTTGCCATCGTCACTACTCACTCGGCATTTATGATTGGTCACTTTACATACATAACTTACGTGTCTAGGCCTTTAAACGGTCATCTAGAGTCTTTTCTTCCAAACAAAACACAACACATTTGAATGCTTAAAATGTGAAAGCTTCTACTACCTTTTTGCTAAACAAACAAAAAACAAGAATAAAAGAACAGAGAAAAACGCAATACTTTTTTCAATGTCTAGTTTGAAAAAAACAATATCTATATGACCATTGATTTGATACGGCTTGGGTGCTTTTTTCCTTGTAAGATAACAATAAACAACCAATGCTCTTTAATGTTTTTGTAAGGCAAATAGTTTTCAAAATGAAAGATGTATTGCGATTGAAATAAATATAGGTAGGAAATGCGCTAAAAATTGATGATTTTTATTTAAAATAAAGATGTATATTTTCAATGGGTGGAAAATAATAAATATTTGAAATTTCATAAAGAAAATAAATCTAGTGATGAATAAGTTGCAAGGGGCACTATTTACTTTTTTTTTGTAATTGTTAGATGTAAACATGAATTTAAAATGTTTAAAGGGTCCCATATATGTGTGTGTGTGTGTGTGTCTATATAAAAGAAGATAATTAGGGAAGACAAAGAAGAACACATATCTTTCTTTAGGAAGTAACACCTCTTAGAGAGAAAGCGTTCAAGGCTAAAATGACCTGCTGTCCTTAGTATAATCATGGTTTAATGGTGAGGTAGACCACGAAAGAAGAAGGTTAATTCATTGGCGATGATGTCTAGTTTCTTTAAATCTTTGAGATCGTCTAGAACATAGAAACTCATCCTAAATGAACCTCCTATGGGGTTGGAAGGTGCGAAAGGGACAACTAACAGTGGATCAAGTAAGGATTTGAAGTTAGGTCCTCCATTAAGAGGTCAGGAAAAATTGGTAATGGTAGAAGCGATCATGACCCAAATAACCAAGTCACAATGGACTCTACCTCTTAGGAATAGCCTCTTAATGTTTTTCTATCCAACCTTAACTTTGAGGTTTCAGTTCCTCTGAAAATTGCTCGATGATTAAACTTGTTAGACAAGCCATTGAAACTAATACACATATTGTTTGCAAGTGAAAATAGAATAGCTTTCACTTTGTATATGAACTCCATGCCCAACACTACCTCTAAATCATCCATAGGAATAATAGAAAAATCAATAAAACCATACCACTCACCAATACATATCTTCACGTTCTTCACCACACTATACATATTTTTAGCCTCTGAGTTCACTGTCTTGATCCAACCATTGGTTAGTGTGTACTTTATGCCTAACTGCTTGGCTTCTTCTTCCTTCATGATAACTTGCATATTCATGCATATTTCAGTCCATACTTTGCGTACATTTATATAGTTATTTGTCACATTTTGTATGCTTTTATGTGGGTTTTGTGTGTTTGCATATTTCAAGTGAAGCTATTGAAAATGGTGAAAAATGTGACTAATTTGGAGCAAAAGAAATATTGATGAAGTCTGGAAGCTGAAATACGACATGGCCATGTCGTAATCCATAGCTGTGTTGCAGAATTTATAAGTTGACAGAATTATGGGCCAGCTGTGTTGGAACTCGAGCTTAATGGACAGAATTCACTCATGAGTATAATGACACAACCAGAATAGATTTTGGCACAAGATGGGGGCCCTTGTTTGCTTATTAGCCTCCAAATTAAGCGGGTATTTAAGGAGTCTTTTGAGAGAAATTAGGTCAAGCGTTATTTTAGACATAATAGTTTTCTCTTGAAAGTGTTCTTATAGTTTTGACGGCAAAACGTGGACAGCGAAAAAAACCCATGATTTTCTCTATTGTAACGAGTAGCTAAACTCCCTCTAGTCAAGATACATGGATGTTTAATCGTTAGCCAATTTGTGAGACTTATTGTGTTTATTGTCTTTGTTTATTTCGAATATTTACTCAATTTCTATGCTAAAACAGTTTTATTGTTATTGTGTTGATTGAGCAATATGGCCAATTGTTTGATTTGCATAATGATATACTGCTGAATAGTAGGTAGATCCGTGATTGCCGACCTATCAAAGTAGTGAATTAACTTGATTATGAAGTTAATGAAATTGGGTAATCTAGTTTAAATGACATACGATGTTTTCGATGTGCACTGGCTAGGATAGAGGTCTTTTCGTGTTTAATGCTGCCATAGATTAAATTTTGTCGAAGCGTTTCTCGAAAGTTGTCTAGTGTTTAGGGAAATAATCTGTTAGGGTTATCGAATAAATAAGAAAAGGCTGGTTACTGAGTACGTCACCTATAGCTATAACTCTTCTATTTGAATGAACGAAGAACATCTTTAGTGTCTGTGATCGAATTGCGAAATTAAACTGAAATGTATCTTGGCTAGGCTTTTATCCCATTGTCTTTAGTCTTTTATTTTTACTGCTTTCGTGATTATTTTTTGTGTTCATTAAATCACTCTCGAATCATATTTATTTAATTTTCCTATTTCTAACAAGTAAACAAATCTGCACTGATCTCTGAGGTTCAACCTTCTCACCATTATATTATATTAATTATAGTATTTTGTGGGAAAGGAAATTATTTTTGTTGGTTTGACACCCATCACTTCATAAAGTTGTTCATAGCACTAGTATTTACTAAAGGTCTCGTACCTTATCTACCAATCTTCGTGTCTACAAAAAATCTCCCTTTCTTCTGATTTTTTGGGACCTCAAATTTGGCATTGACCGTATGAAAGACTTCTAAGGATCTGCATCTGATACACTCATATTTTCATATATCTTTAGGACTTAATTCAGAGTCATTTACGTTTATTTTGTGTTTATCTATAGCTGGTTTATCATGTTTTAGCATTATTTGAGGTTCGCTGACGTCAAATGCATAAATGAAACAAATAGACTCGAATTGTACTATTTTTGAGTTTTTGGCATACTTGACCTTTAGTCATTGTGGGATTTTTATCTCGACATTGGTTCAGCCAAAAATTCTAAAATTTCATACTTAAATTCTTGACTCATAGATGAAATTTTTGGAACTAATTACAGATTTTTCTGTGCTGAAATTCAGGAAAAATAAACTCCCCAATGTTGTGTCAGATTTTAAATCGTCAGAATGACCTTTCGATGATGTTTCAATCATAACTTTTGACTTAGATGGAAAAATCTCATTATTCAAGTCTCATATTGAAGCTAACTCAAAGAAGAAGATATTGATAGAATTTGAGCTCCTAAATGATCACCGTTTAGTTTTTATACACTGTCGAAATTGACCTTGAAAAATCCATTCCAACCAGCCAAGGATTAACATCAGCCCCTACCTTTTAATTATTTCAGCCTATGCACTGCTCATTTTCCACTCCAAAAATAGCTTCACTACAAGATAAAAAGGGCCTCCATTCTCTAGCAATCACGGCAGCCTCCATGTACACATATATTATATTCCACTCACAAAAATATAACAGTCTAACTTAAACACTTCACGCTTACGGCCTCCACCAACACCAACCTCCAGAAAAGAACCACCAACGCAGCCTCTCCTCATCCACTCACACCAGCCTTCACTCAAAAAAGTCACGACTGCCTACACTCACAGATGCAACCCCTCCACATTGACGCAAATGCTGCTTCTACTATACTCACCAAGGCCAGCCTTCCTTTCACGCAACCCACGCAACCCACGCAAGCTCCACCAGTAAAAGAACAACGCACCAGCTCCATTCCATTCAGCATTTTTCTTTTGTCATTTTGATTCCATGAGTTTGTCTAGGGTTTATATTTTTGGATTGCTTGGTTTGATGATTTGTGGCTACAACTTTAATTTCTCTTAGGGATTTGATATTTTGTTGATGCTTTAATATTAAATTTTGCTAAATCCATGACTCAATATTCATATACTTGTTGATTTTTCCTTGGGTTTATTTGTTATTCCTTTGGATTATTGGAAATTGCCTTGGTAAAAGTTCGCCTTTGGAAAAAGGGAGTTTTTGCTAGAAGATTGAAGGAAAATTTGACTAGGCTTTTCTTGTGAGTTGGGAGACCCAAGAAACTTAGGAGGTGAAAATTGAAGGTTTGGGACTTAAGAAACTCTAGGAAGAACTTAAGTAAGGGATTACTAAGTGACGTCTAGAATAGATAGATTAATTCATCTTTGGGAAAAGGGGATTAATTACTCTTAAAATTTACCTAGAAGGTTAGGATATTTCATTTGTGAAGGATAGCTAATTCAATATTAAGGTTAACAAAAATATCATTCCCTAAGAGAAAGTCATTCTCCGTTGATGCGAATTACTAATATTGTTGCACTCTCTTTTCTTAATTAGTTATTGCATAGATTTGTCATAATCATAGTTATTTTGGTTTCATTAAATTGTGTAATTGTTTAGAAATTTCCTTGAGTTTTTAATAATTCGTTACATTGTTTTAATTTTCCAAAATTTCATCCAACTCAATTTCAAACATTGTTAGCTAGCATAGATTTAAATTTTCTCATAATCCCTGTGGACATGACTTGGTTCTTATCGATTTATTACTCACTTCGACAACTGTGCACTTGCAGTTCACGAACAACACCTTCCTTTTATTGACTTCGAGATTTCTTCTTCATTAGGGGAAGCTTTTTAGCAATTTTTTTATTAGTCACCTAACTTTTAGAGGTATGAATCTAGCTTACATTTTTTATAAGAAAAATGAGTATTTAGGGCAAATCCGGTTATGGGTTAAATTTACAAATCTATAAATGAAATGTTAGGGGATGGACTTTTTGAGTCGTATTGTGAGTGTACTTGGAACACCTTTATTCACTAATGAATGTATCACTCAACAGTCTATGGTCTCACGTGCACAAGTGTTGGTGGAAATAGATGTAACTAAACCTATACAAGAATTCATTCCTATTGAGGACCCCAACGGTGTAATAGAGAGGTTTCCATTATAATATCACTTTTTGCTTCTTAGGTTTCCATTCCAATATCACTTTTTACTTCCTTATTACACTATTAACGACAAGAGGTTTCTATTCCAATTTTACTTTTTACTTCCTTGTTACACTATTAAGGATAAGAGGTTTCCATTCCAATATCACTTTTTGCTTCCTTATTACACTATAGGGGACTCTATTACCAAAAGAGCCTTAAATTTGGGCATGATTGGTTCTCGATTGTTCATCATCAAAAAACTTTGACTCCACTTAGATGTAAAAGCTTAAGGCAAAGAAAAGTGTAATTCAATTTTGGACCATTAAAAATAAGTTAGTGTAACAGCCTAATGGAAGCAAAATTAGACTTATAAAGAGAAAGATCGTTCAAAAAATAGGCAGCTCATGACTAATGAAGAAGGATGGACTAAAGTACAAAGGAAATGTTCTTTTAGACCTCCTAGGTAAGCAATAATACACCCTAAAGGTGAGAAATGCATTTAACCACTTAGAGGAGGACCTTATTATATAATGCATTACCTATTTGAGAAATAAGGTTCAAGTAATTAAACTTCATAAAAGGGCATCTCAATCTGCGTTGATGGGAGATTCTTATTTCCCTTTTCTTTATAATGCATCTAGTAATTTGGAATAATATAGGGCTTCACAAAACCTCCAAGAAGAAAGATATGAGACTTTTCCTATTTGATGTGGTAGATATCAATGGGTTAAAGGTGCATGAATGTTTCATTCTTTCTATTTAGAGTATATGTCTTATGATTTCTTTTGCAATTTTATTGTCATTTATAGAAGTAATGATTTAGAGGAGAGGTAGGCATTGTGGAAATATTTAGATTGTTTAAAGCGCTTAGCTTTTTAGAGGTTACTTTAACAATGAGTTACATGTTAAAGATCGTATTAATGATGCCCTTATTTTAGAGTCTAATATAAAAATGTCACGATCGTGACACCAAGAGTCACGGGCATGAGCCAGAGGAGGAGTCGTGATCGTGCTTATACACGATCGTGACTTTTGGTGAATAGTGAGGTTCATTGCGATCGTGCTTGTGCACGATCGCAACATTCGTAACTGCACACTCCTATTTCAATTCTTCATAACTTTCAATCCTGAAGTCCAAAAATGTCAAAATTTATGTCATGGGAAAGCTAAAAAAAGAGCTACAACTTTTATAAAGACAACTTTGTCGAATTCTGCCTAAATCAATACAATTTATTCATTAAAGTTTCAGAACATACTTTTATCCCCTTATTCTCTTATTTTCTCTCATTTGTCAATATTTGCCTTACAAAAAATCACAAGGCCTGCAACAGTCATAGACTATACCTACATAACTCCCAAATTAACCATTTTTGTAAGAATATTTATCCAAAAGCTATTACACAATCAGTAATTTATTCCTAACACAATTAACACTTAACAGAAAAGAAATTTCTGCATATATATAAAAGAGAAGTTCTGTGATGCTTACGATCATTCATTTCTTAAATAAAATAAAGTATATACATTGCTCCAATTACAAAAAAAAAGTCGCATTAGTAGCATAATACAAAAATACAACATTGATGCTCATGCCTGATATGCTTATAAAGCTACCAAAAATGATCTAAACTAACTTAGTTACAAATGAAATATTTCTTAGAGATTTGCCCAAGTTTTTGCAAGGTTCAATGATCTGCTGATTCTTCACTTGAAGAGTGAAAAATAGTGGGGTGAGCTGGGAAGCTCAGTGGCTAATACGTTTATAACCTTTGGTGATGAGCCACACACACACACAACCAAGCATATTTATATACACCAATCCAGCTCACATTACACGTAATTTAAATTACAGTCACATAATCTGTATCATATATTTTACAATCATCAAACAAAGAATTCAATTATAAACCATGCTCAGCAAATCATAACAAAGTACACAACAATATGGCTCGAGAGAATCCCATAAAATATAATGACAAAATCGAAGTTTACACCATGAACAAAATGAATCCATTTTTCGGAGTTCATATGCCACAAGCAGGCAGCCGGGAGAAGGCTTTAGGTCAACGTGCATGTGACGAATAGAATGGTATCTCTCTGACCCACACAAGCAAATTTCTGATGCTTACATATTTCATATCATAATCATATTTTTATACTTCTTAGATTTTCTGCTTTTCATTAACACCAAATCAGCAGAATTCTTGCAAAGCAAACATAATATTAAAATCACAGAACATTTTTTCCACATTCACAATAATTCAAGACAAACATTTATACATATAAAATCAAATAATACAGTCCATCATTACAAAAACTATAAACATATTACCTACCTATTTACTTGTAACTCTAAGATTAAGTTTGTTCTTCCTCTTACTCTTGATTTCAACTTTCTTGATTTCCTTCAAACAAACATATTTTTATTCAAACATCATATACGACATAAAGCTCTATTATCGAAAAATGCGATTAGACTTAATCTACTCTTAATTTATCTAACTAGAAGAACTAAGATTAAGTTAAAAGTTCATGAAAATATAAGAACATAATCTCCTGTTCCTCTTCTTTCTCTCTTCATTTTCAGCACATAAAAACTTAGTTTCTCTACTTTCTTCTTCCATCAAAACAAGAAAATAGATAAAGGATTACCTAAAAACTCAACTGAATTTTCTTCTCACTCTTCTCATTTCTTTTATCTTTCTTTTCTTCTTCTTCTTTTCTGGTTCGGTTCCTGCTTCTCTTCTTCTACTTCTTTCTACATTTTTCTCTTTTTTTCTTTCTTATTTTTCATGAGTCTCTCTTTTTTCCTAATCTCTCAAACACGACTCTCTTCCTCTTTCTTTAGTTTCTTATAGGTTCTTCTATGACTTCTCTCTTTCTTTTTTTCTTACACGACTTTCTTCACCTTCTTTCCTTATAAATTTTAAGACAACTTCTAGCTTTCCAAACGTACCCTTCCATATCTAATCTAATACCTTCTAACTCCTTAACTTAATTCTAACTCTTTCTTTTAATCCATGCAACTATATGTAATTAAAAATATTCATAAATAAACTCCATAAATTTCTAATTTAAGAATTCTGATTTTTAATCATGACGAAACGCCAACAAATTCTCATTTAATAATTCTAACTTATAAGAAAAGTTCGAGGTCCAACACTAATTTCCTTCAAAGAATATTTTGCTCAAGTATGTTAAAGAGGGATAAGTAGGAGCTGCTTATGAAGTGTTAGAACTATGTTTTAACAAAATGGTTGAGTCATCGTTATTAGGATTGAGACTATAGTTAGGGATTTATTTCATGACTACTGAGAAGTCTTTATGAAAACAAAGTCAAATTCTATCCCTAATAGTCTCCTTAACTTTGGCCTAAGAAGAAATAGAAAGTTGGAGTATGTTGAATTCAGGGGAGCAGATAAAAAAGGCTGAAGTTATTCTAAGTATCAAACTAAAATTAGTTCTTCCCCCATTTTCAACGTAAAATTTAATTTCCTTAAAGATAACATTCTAAGTTTCGACAATTAGTTCATGATTATCCGAGAGTTATTAAGTTTATTCTTCATGTTCAAGCTATTCCCTTTGAGATAATTCCCTTGTATCCATTGGATGTAAGCATTCTTGGTCATTGTAGAGCCTCTAAAATTTTTTGACAAGTAAGATATTAAAATTTACTTATGTTTAATCTATCTATAGAAAACAAAGTATATAATGTATGACAAAATGTTAAAGATAATAATTTTGTTGTTAAAATAATATATCATTATCATCATATTTATTAAGTACTTGATATACAAAATTTTACATACTCACATAAAATATAATGTTAGTTGATATGCAATGAATTACATTAATTCATAAAGTAACATCAATAAATTTAAAATATTAGTTTTAAGAATTAATTTACGTCTTTTATTAGTTACAAGTCTTGTTTAAACTTTTCTTTCAAATTATTAATGATAAATAGATACATTTCTTATTCAAAGCAACATACAATCCCCATCCGACTCAAATCAAGAGCATATAGATTGTAAAGTATAGTAAATTGAATTTTTGGGTTTAAAATAAAATTGAATTAGAGTTAGAGGTTCGCTTTAAAAAATAGGATTATGTATGACTGAAACCCTTCTCTATATTTATAACATATTACTTCCCGTAGAATTTTGCATCACCTACACATTCCTTAACTTGATAGTATTATAAAAAACAACATAACAAGATCGTGATTAGAGAATTAAAAGAGGACCCCTAGTCTTTTTTTTAAGTTTCTTTCTTGCAAACACACTCTTTTTTCAAAGCCTGCACACCCTCCCCGTTTTGAGTCTTTTGACGTGACAATTTCCTGAAAGAAATATGAATTATACTCGATTGATAGTTAATGCTGTCAAATGTTTAATATAAAGGATAATAAAAAATGGATTTAAGTGACATTTTATTAAATTAACTCCATATATAAATTTAACATCTTTATTATACAGGATAAGCTAAGAAGATATCAAGTGAATGATACTTGCACATAAATTTAATACTGGTTGATGGAACCGCATTAGCTGTTGCTATTTATTATCCAGAAAGCATAACAAAATGAAATTGTATATAATAAATTAAACGAACCAAGTATTTAATGATAACTTTACCAATAAGATTGGGGAGAGATCCTTACCAATAAGATTGGGAAGAGATCCTTGTAAAGTTTTTCAATAATTGCAATAATAAATTGAATTAGTTGAGGACATACAAAGACAACACAGTGGGACCCACATTTTCGCCGGACGTCACCACGGCTACCGGCCGCCTTTTTTTTCCTCATTTTTAGTGTACCCATCTTTAAGAGACGGCCTTCAAGTTATATGAATAAGACATTAAGAGAGAAAAATTAAGAACTATTTGCGATGGTACTATAAAAAGGCATTGTCATCACTCATTTTCTCTAAGCTTTTCATTACATTTCCTCTATTCGTTGTTTGCGTCCTTTCTGCTTCTGTTTTCCTCTCTGGTCATAGAAGCAGAACTAGTTTCATTGTTTGCTGCAAAAACAGTCATAAGAGAAAGAGAGGGGATTATCAAGAGTGGTTTAGTAGTTTTGTTTCATCAACCTCGCATTGCTTGAGGTTGGTTCTGTAATGTACAAGAGTTTTTGATGCGTTGAGACAGATCCATAGTTTGTTTTTTCTTCTTCAAGTTTTGATCTTTTTATTTAAATTACGTACATTACAGTCGTGTGTTAGGTTCTGGAGGCAAAGGACTGACATTCCAGCTTGCGTTGTGTTTTTTGCGTGTAGCAGAAGCAAAACCCACTGAGCTAAAACAGTCAATTCTTGCTCGTTTTTGGAAGGGGAATCTTTTAAACCCCATTTAGATCTAGTCTGTCGCTTTTAACCTTCTTACAAATCCTTGTTTGTTTGCTTCCCATTTGTATCTCCTCTGTTTTTGCACCGTTTTCTTTGGTATCATAAAGAAACGGACATTAATGGATCGGTTCACGTCAACAACTGTGATCCCCGACACGTTTCAAGGAGCTAGAGATGACATATCAATGCAGTTCTCTATCATTTGGGACCAGATCAAAGCGCCATTGGTCGTGCCTCTACTGAGACTTGCTGTTGGTATTTGTCTGATCATGTCTGTGATGCTTTTCGTCGAAAGGGTGTACTTGGGGGTTGTCATTGTGTTAGTGAAGCTTTTGGGTCGAAAACCAGAGAAGCGTTACAAGTGGGAGCCTATAAAAGATGACGTAGAGTTGGGCAACTCTGCCTATCCTATGGTTCTTGTTCAAATCCCAATGTACAACGAACGAGAGGTCCTTTTCTTTGCTCTGTCTGGTCTCATCTTTGCACGCCATGTTGTTTTATGCCTTTTCAGGTGCCTTCTAAGTAGAGAAAAAATATGGTCTCTTCTGGGTTTCTTCTAAATCCATGTTCGTCGTTCATTTTCACGCAGGTTTATCAACTCTCCATCGGAGCTGCCTGTGGTCTGTCATGGCCCTCTGATCGGATCATAATTCAAGTCCTTGACGATTCAACGGACCCAACTATCAAGGTACATATTCATTTAATAACAATCCCAACCCCAAACTTTAACAACTTGAACATATATTTAATGGTCTTGCAGAAGGGGAAAAAAATCCAACCCTTTTGACCTAAACCCCATTTCTAGCCACGTTTAATTAAAAAAAGGTCTTGGTGATCTCGGTTTTGCATGGAAATTGATCAATGCAGGACATGGTTGAGCTAGAGTGTCAAAGATGGGCAAGCAAAGGTATAAACATAAAGTACGAGACCAGAGATAACAGAAATGGTTACAAAGCTGGGGCTCTTAAAGAGGGCATGAAAAAAAGCTACGTGAAACATTGCGACTACGTAGCCATTTTTGACGCAGATTTCCAGCCTGAGCCCGATTTCCTCTGGCGCACCGTTCCCTTCCTAGCCTACAACCCTGAATTGGCTTTGGTTCAGGCTCGTTGGAAATTCGGTAAATCTCACCCTCCTCGCGTTTTAACTCAAAACTTAATTAGTTTAATTCGTGCTGAGTATCACTACTTTGAAGAGAACTGTCGGTGGGTTTGTTCCTTCAAGTGATGTGTACTGGAGGAGTGGATCCCACCTCGTGGATCATCAGGGTCGAATCCTTGGCGACCACTTCCTTAATGAACACGTGTTCTATTATGTCTGCTCTGCGTTGTATTAATATGGACCCACTTGCTAAACTGCCCCCAACTGAGCAAATCATATAAAAAGCTGATTGTGACTTCTTGTTGTTATGCTTGAGTTTATTACTTTTATTTTGCTGGACTCTCGTGGACCACCAGTTACGTCAATCGTAATTTGTAATCACTGAAAAATTTTTAGGTGAAACTTTTAAGATCTGTTTTAAAAATGTTTCACAATATTCAAACTTTCCTTTTGATTAGAATTATCGTAGGCCATTTTTTGTTTGACTGTAAGATAGTTAATACAAATTGCTATTCATCCCTGTCACTGTCTACCACTATTAACTTTCAAATGACTCTCATGGGTTGTGAAATCTGTTGCCACCTTTTTTTGTGACGTGAGCAGTTCTTTCCGGGTTGTTTTTGCAGTAAATTCTGATGAGTGCTTGATGACAAGAATGCAAGAAATGTCATTGGATTACCATTTCACAGTGGAACAAGAAGTGGGTTCCTCCACGTATGCCTTCTTTGGCTTCAACGGTAAAAATCCGTGGTAGCCGATTGTTTCCCAATTCACGCAAGAACTAAAGTAAATTGATTAGACTTAGGTAAAATTACTGTTGTTATGTGTACAGGGACAGCAGGTGTATGGAGAATTTCCGCGCTAAATGAAGCAGGGGGATGGAAGGATAGGACCACAGTGGAGGATATGGACCTAGCAGTCAGAGCTAGCTTGAAAGGATGGAAATTTGTGTACATTGGTAGTGTCAAGGTAAACTAATCCAATCTAATCTAATCATACGCATACATTTCGAGATTCTTAAATTTAAACTGTTAAAAAAACGTTTTATTAAATCATTCAAAATTTAGAGTGTGAAGTACAATTAGATCTATGCTTTGAAGGAAGGCAAGCCTCCACTGTTTCAACTTTCAAATGCGTGTTCATTTTTGCCCTAAAAAATCTCCTAATCGTTTTAGAGCATTAGAAGGGATTCTTGCCTTTCGAATCTATCGATGCTTCACTGTACATGGTTGGTCAGCCTCTCCAAATGTTCAACTCTGCTAATTCATTTAATAGTTAAATAAGTAACCACTATGTTCCAATTTCGAGGTTCCTGCTTATATTATATTAAGTAACAACAACATTGAGACAAAAAGTCGTCCTGTATTTAACTCGAGGGGCTTTCTTTCTATTCACCTGATGCAGGTTAACAAATTTCTTATAGTTGCACATTTATATATTTGTGCTGTTAACATAATTACTTGAACAGGTGAAAAATGAATTGCCAAGTACATTGAAGGCCTATAGATATCAACAGCATCGTTGGTCCTGTGGTCCTGCCAACCTTTTCAGGAAAATGTTAACGGAGATCGTGAAAAACAAGGTTTCTGCTTCTACCACATTTCCAGTCTCGGGATGAAATTCGAAATATAGAATGAAAATTGACATATTTTCTCTTGCAGAAAGTGACATCGGGGAAGAAGGTCCACGTGATTTACAGCTTCTTTCTGGTCAGGAAGATCGTAGCTCACATTGTTACGTTTATATTCTACTGTGTTGTGATGCCTGCCACTGTTTTGGTACCTGAAGTTGAGGTTCCTAAGTGGGGGTCTGTTTACATTCCTTCCATCATTACTATTCTCAATGCTGTGGGAACACCCAGGTCCTAATTTCTTCTTTTCTTTTTTCCTAAATTCTTAAATCAAAATGTAACTAAGCCTCTTTGTTTAGTTGATAAGCTCTTATTTCATATAAATTCGCCAACTTTGATCCTTTGAGGCTACAATTGGCTCAATTTGATGAAATTTCCAAGAATTGGTCTCGACAGATCGCTTCATTTGGTGGTTTTCTGGATCCTCTTCGAGAATGTCATGTCCCTGCACAGAACTAAGGCCACTTTCATTGGCTTGCTGGAGGCTGGTAGAGTCAATGAGTGGATTGTTACAGAGAAACTAGGCGATGCTCTCAAGATTAAAGCCACAAAAGCCCCTAGGAAACCTCGATTCAGGTTTGGAGAAAGGTAATAATTTGAGACTTGAATCCTTGCATCTTTCTTCAACGCTGCCCAGAATTTTAATAGTTACATGAACTTAATTGAGTTTTACCAACACTTGCATGTTTCCTTTCTGTTACGAATGTTACAGACTCCTTTTGTTGGAGCTTGGAACTGGAGCTTACCTCTTCTTTTGCGGTTGCTATGATCTTGCCTTTGGGAAAAACCACTACTTCCTTTACCTATTTGCGCAGTCAATTGCTTTTTTTATCATGGGGTTTGGATATGTGGGAACCATTGTCCCACACTCTTAGTGGGAATCTTGATGAGCAACAGTTGACGATATTGTTTTGGAAATTCCTCGACGAACACTAGGCCCATTTGCTGCTCCAGCCTCAGGATTTGCAGTGTTCATATAATGGAGTCTTGTGCTGTGTATCTTTTGTATAAAAACTACTGTAGAAAGTCGATTCTTTTACATTGAACAAATACGTTCGAGTGCATTTCTTCAGAAAGACGATAGTTTTCTCTTGTTAATAGTGCAAGAAACTGCAAAGGGACTTTGTGTTGCTTCAGGATTTGGTATACAGAGGACATAAGAAGCTGAGGTGGATGTAGCTTCAAGGTTTTGAAATCCAAATAGATATGTTTGAGCAATTGAAAATATTGAAATTGGTTGTAATTGTGAGATACTGTAGCTTTTTTGGTTTCCGTAGTTTCCCTTGTTCGTGTTTGCTGGCTTTGGTTTGACAGGAAATAAATTGATCGAAATGGCTTAACTGTCACATTTCTTTTCAATTCATTCTCTTCTTCTCCTACTCTCTACTCTCTACTCTCTTTCACATACTAATTGATCTCACAGGTTTATACTTGGTTTTAGGAGTATAAGTAAATGTGAAAAGATGAGATAAAATTTTATGATGGAATCACATCTTTTTTCTTTTCAATGATTGAGTATATATACAGAGATTTGAGTGTCTGTACAGCTAAGGTTTGTTATAACAGAATTCTAGTATTTATTACATATAATATTTGGGCTGGAGCTAAGTCTATATCTGGAGTTTGGGCTTGAAGCACTTCTTCTATTATCTTTACACAACGACAAATTGTCTCTTACATCCCCTCTCAAACGAGAACTGGGATTTGGGATAAGGTTGAGTTTGGATATGAGATAGGAAAATCGTGTGGCTAGCAAGGGCTTTGTGAGTAAGTCAGCGACTTGATTTGATGTACTGACATACCACACCTCTAGAACACCATCTGAAACCTTGTCCTGAATGAAGTGAATGTCCAGTTCAAAATGTTTAGTGCGGGAGTGAAATACTGGATTGTGATCTAAGGACCGAGCACCATTATTGTCGCACCAGATGATAGGCTTTTGGGATGAGGCGAACCCGAGTTCGGAGAGCAGGGAAAGGAGCCAAATGATTTCAGTGGAGACCTGTGAAAGGGTTCGATACTCTGCCTCAGTACTGGAGCGAGCCACGATCAATTGTTTCTTTGAGGTCCAGTACACAAGATTTCCCCAGAGGAAGACATAGCCACCGCTGGTGGACTTCTGATCATCAGGTGAGCTAGCTCAATCCGAATCACTGAAAGCGTGAAGCTGAAGAGGAGAGGAGGAGGGCCGAAAGTGAAGCCCTAGGTCAGCAATCCCTTGAAGATAACGAAGAACCTTTTTTAGGGCAATCCAGTGAGTAGTTAATGGATTGATGAGAAATTGACTCAATTTATTGACTGAGTAGCTAATATTGGGTCTTGTGTTGCAGAGATACTGGAAAGCCCTAACTAAGCTGCGATACAGTGAAGGGTCAGAGAAGGGGAGACCATCATGAAGCAATAGCTTGGACCCAGTGGAGATGGGAGTGGCACAAGGTTTGGCAGAGGACATATTGGCACGGTGAAGCAAGTCTCGCACATACTGACTCTGAGAGAGATACAGCCCTGACACATTACGGTAAACCTCAAACCCTAGAAAGAAATTGATACTCCATAGTGTTGTGAGAGCAAACTGAGAGTGAAGCTTAGCAATAAGATCCTGTATAGCTTCTGGATTGTTCCTCATAAGGAGAATGTCATCAACATAAACCAAAGCAATAAGAAGTAAATCATTATTCCTGTAGTAGTAGAGAGATGTGTCGGATTTGGAGTTTACAAAACCCCAAGAGTTGAAAGTTGTCTTTAGAGTTTGAAACCAGGCTCTGGGAGCCTGTTTCAAGCCGTATAGGGCTTTTGAGATTCGACAAACATGATCAGGGTGAGTGGAGCTTTCAAAATCCTGAGGTTGGCTGATGTAGACAACCTCTTGCAAATCTCCATTGAGAAATGCATTGTTGACATCAATTTGTTGGATGTCCCAATTATGTGAGACTGCGAGAGACAAAATTACCTTAATGGTGGATGCTTTGAATACTAGACTGAAGGTCTCAGAATAGTCAATGCCAAGGGTTTGAGTGAACCCCTTGGCAACAAGGCGTGCCTTAAACTTGTCTATAGACCCATCAGCTCTGTATTTTGTTCGAAAAATCCACTTAATAGCCAGGACATTCATGGTAGGATCATATGGAACCAAAGTCCAGGTTTGGTTTTTGTGTAGTGCAGTGATCTCATCCCTTATAGCCTGAGTCCACATAGGATCTTGAAGGGCCTGAGAAACAGAGGTAGGTTTGGAGGTAGGACAAGAGGTTAAGACAGCAGAATAGGTTTTAGGTTTAGTTTGGAGCGAGTCTGCATTGGGTGGATATTTTGGGTTGGAATAGGGTGAGGAGGAATAGGGTGAGGCTGAGGAGGTGGTGTAGGAAGAGTGGAGGTAGAAGCGAGAGAAGAATGAACAAAAGAGGGAGAGAGAGGAGTTACCTGAGAATGATTGCTGGTGCAAGGAGGCATGGCAGGCAAACCTGTGAAAAGTGGAGTGCTTCGAAATGAGACCGGGGGATAGGCAGCGGGAGCTAAAACAGAGAGAGGTAAGCCTGTAGAGGGTGGAGTGGAGTGAGGTTTGGAGGGAAAAGGGGAGGTATAAGGAAACTCATTTTCATTAAAATCAACATGATGAGAGATAAAAACCTTGCCATTTGGACTGAGACACTTATACCCACGATGAAAAGGACTATACCCCAAGAAGACATATTTAGTAGTGTGAAATTCAAGCTTGTGTTTTGAGTAATGCCGTAGGTAAGGATAGCAACTGCAGCCAAAGGTTTTTAAATGAAGGTAGTTGGGACATTTGTGATAGAGGAGTTCAAATGGTGATTTATTATGGAGACGTAGGGTCGGAAGATTATTTATTAAGTAAATTGTTGTGGAAAAGGCTTCAAGCCATAGGGTTAAAGGCATATTAGCATAGGAAAGTAAGGTTAAGCCAGATTTTGTAATGTGATGGTGTTTCCTTTCAGAAACACCATTCTATTGCTATGTATAGGGACAGCTGAAGCGATGGTGAATACCAGTTTGATTGATAAAAGGCTTTGTATTCTCCCCCATTGTCTGTGTGAATTGCTTTGATTTTATGGTCAAGTTGTAGTTCAATATGAGTTTTGAAACGAATGAAGGTGGCTAAAGCTTCAGATTTAAGTTTAAGAGGATAAAACCATCTAAACCTTGAGTAGGCATCAATAAAAATGAGATAATATCAGTGACCCTCACTAGATGGGTAGGGAGAGGGTTCCCAAATATCCGAGTACACAATTTCAAGAGGTTTAGTGACAGTGATATCGTGTGTGTCAAAAGGAAGTTGAAGTGATTTGCCTTATCTACATGAGTTACAAAATTAATGATTATTTGGATCAAACTTTAAGTTCATTGATTTTAAAATCAAATGAAGTACATGTTTGGACGGGTGGGCAAGTTTAGTGTGCCAAACATTTGTAAATTTTTTAACATTATGAACTTCACATTTGTTAAGTACATGAGCAGTAGAACTTGGAGAAGAAAAGGCCTGAGAGGAACCAGAGGAAAGAGTAGAAAGTGCAGACTGTGATTGAGTGGTAGCTTTAAGACTGTAGAGCCCATTTCGAAGCACTTCTCTAAGCAGAAGTTTACCTAAAACCTTGTCCTTAAACAAGCAATAATTGTCAGTAAACTCCATTGTGATCTTGTTATCCTTGGTTAATTTAGAGATACTTAAGAGATTTTTAGTTATTTAAGGAACATGAAGAATTTCTTTCAAAGCTAAGGGAGTGTGTTTGTTATCATGAAACTGAATGGAAGAAGAACCAGTGCGAGCTATAGAGAGAGCATTACCATTACCCACAGTGAGATGATCCCTATCTTCATATACTGAGCTGTCTGCTAGATTGTTTAAGTCAGAGGTGACATGGTGTGTAGCACCATGTCAACAAACCATGTTAAGTCACTTCCATAATGCGTAGGAGTGTAGGGAGAGGACTGATTGTGAGCAATAAAGGTCTATGGCCCAGATCCATGTTGCTGAAAACTACCTGAAGTATTATGAGACTGATGTTGTGGTTGCCAATTTGGTGAGCTCTGTGATCCTTGCCAAGTTTGGTCAAATCTCTTGTAACATTTGAGAGCATCATGACTAGGCTTTTGACATAAAAGACAAAAAATTCTTCCAGCTCCAGACCATCTACCATTTCTGCCACGTCCTCCTCTGCCTCTATATCCTGACCTGCTTCCATGATTTGGCTGTCTATTGAAGTTGTTATTTTTGTTGTAGGCAGCAATGTTAGCTGTGGGTATAGTGGCAGTAGCTTGTGTAGAGAGAGTATTAAGTTGTTCAATCCGAGTCTCATGCATCATTAATGTATACTTTGTATCTTGTAAGATAGAAGTTTTCATGGTATGAGTGAGAAAAACAACTACTAGATCATATTCATGTCCTAAGCCATTTAGAGCACTTAGAATAAGTTCATGTTCAGGAACTGGATGACCTGCAACTAAAAGAGAATCTCCAGTTGATTTAATCTTCTACATATATTTTGAAATATTAAGAGCACATTTTTGTATTGTAAAGAGCTGTTGTTTGAGCTGTAAAACACAAACCATGGATGTTTGCACATATAACCTCTCAAGTGTTTGCCATACCTCAAGTGAGGTTGAAGAAGTGTTGACTTGTCCAATCACATCATCACCAATGGTGGAGAACAACCAGTAAAGAAGGAGCTGATCAGACTGTTTCCAGTCTCGAAAATCTGGGTTTGATGAAGGCTGAGCTTCAGCAGTGATGGAAGATGTAATAACTACTGGATTAGGTGGTGTAATACCAGGTGTGATGAAGATCTCAAGCTCCAAGGCACGTATGGCTGCTAAAACTTGTGCACGCCAGTTGATGAAGTTATTTCAATCCAACTTAATGGGTAGGTTGAAATTGAGTGTTTTAGCAAGTGCAGAGAAATCAAGAGAGGGCGTAGTTGTGGTGGTTTGATTTTGTTGAGAATCGGGAGGATGATTCGCAGAAGAAGAAGCTTCTGAAATGTGAGCCATGGACGTCTGTCCTTTGTGGCTCTGATACCATGTGAAAAGATGAAATAAAATTTTATGATGGAATCGCCATCTTTTTTATTTTCATTGATTGAGTATATATACAGAGATTTGAGTGTCTGTACAGCTAAGGTTTGTTATAACAAAATTGTAGTATTTATTACATATGTTGCGGGTGTATGTCTTTATTGTGAGGAGGCTAAATATTTGGGCTGGAGCTGAGTCTGGATCTGGAGCTTGGGCTTGCAGCATTTCTTTTATTATCTTTACACAACGACAAATTGTCTCTTACAGTAAAGAGTTGTCAATTGTCGTTTAACAGGAGTGTTAGTAGACAAAACAGCTTAACCTAACCTTTAACGCCTCAATGCAGCATAGCAACGTACAATCTTTATGGAATGTCTAATCCTAGAAACCATTGTGCAGAGATAGAACTCGAAGTGCTACGACAATCTTATTTTTGTTTATGATTCATAAGTTAAGCAAAAAAAGCCCTCAGATCAGATACCGGTTGAATTTAATAGCTTGATTCTTAATAACGAAATATATAAAAAAAGGTAAAATAAATGAGACAAGACACAAGAATTTACGTAGTTCAGTCAATCTAACCTACGCCCACTGCCAGAGGGTGAGCAATTTTACTAATATGTAGAGAATGTATACAAGTACAAAGGCTGGAATAAAAGGCTTTTAAAATCTCATCAAATATACAAAAAAGAACTGAAGAAAGAATGAGAGGATTTGTGTTGTTTTTGGTGACTGAAGGAAAGGAAGGAATGGTGTGTAGATGCCTCAAATGAGGCCTTTTATTTATAGCTGAAATCCCAAGCTTCTGTCCAAAATTTCTTCAATCTGTGCGCAATCTTTACACATGAAAAAACTCACCAAAAGCCCGCTTGAAGATTTTGGCCTAATATGGCGAAAAAACAAAGTCTACCTTTGCCAACAATATTTAACTTGTGAGGGGCCAAGGCATGCAACAAATTTCCACCTTGACTTGGTCCTAAATAGTTAGTGATATGCTTTACCTTCTCCGGCAATACCCCAAAAGGGCTATATCACCAACTATAAAGGCCAATCAAGTCCAAACATTGCTTGAACTTGTAAACTGAAAGAGCCTTTGTAAACATGTCAATAGGATTGTCCTTAGTGTTGATCTTTTGAATAAGAACCTTCTTCTTTGCAATAGTATCCCAAATGAAATGATACTTCACATCAATATCCTCTCTTGATTCATCTGGTCTTTCGTCAAATGAATAGCACTCTGACTATCACAATAAATGGTAGTAACCCCTTGATGTAGAGATAACTCGCCGAATAAACCTCTCAATCATAATGCTTCTTTGATACCCTCAGTGACTGCCATATATTCTGCTTTAGTAGTAAATAAAGTCATCATATGTTGTAGAGTAGCTTTCCATCTAACAGCATAACCTCCAGTGTAAAATATATAACCTATTAGAGATTTGCGTCTGTCGAGATCACCGGCATAATCAGAATCTACAAAACCAACCAAATTGTTGCTGGTTCTACCAAACTCTAAACAAAAGTTTGAAGTGTCCTTTAAGTATCTGAGAATCCATTTCACTGCTTGCAAATGTTCTTTTCCAGGATTGGCCATATATCTACTCACGACACTAACAGTTTGTGAAATATCAGGATGAGTATATACCATTGCATACATAATACTACCGACGACACTAAAATAAGGAAACCTTGCCATATAATCTTCCTCTTCTTGTTACTGTGGTGACTGAGCAGCAGATAGTCTAAAATGACTAGCAAGAGGAGTACTAACTGCTTTGGCATCTCGCATGCCAAATCTCCAAAACTTTATTAAGATAATTCTCTTGGGTCAAGAATAATTTACTAACTCCTCAATTATGTCTTATCTCCATGCCAAGCATTTTCTTTGCTGCTCCCAAATCTTTCATCTCAAATTCACCATGCAATAAGGCCTTTAAATGGTGAATATCTGTGACATTCTTGACAGTAATGAGTATATCATCAACATATAACATCAAATATATGAATAAGCTGTCATCTAACTTCTGGAAGTAAACACAACTATCATACATGCTCCTGGAGAAATCATAACCTAACATAAATGAATCAAACCTCTTATACCATTGTCTTGGGGACTGCTTCAATCCGTACAAGGATTTCTTTAACAAACACACATGGTCTTCTTTTCCTGCCACTTTAAAACCTTCAGGTTGTTTCATATAAATCTGCTCATCTAATTCTCCATGCAAGAATGCTGTCTTGACGTCACGCTGTTCTAATTCCAAATCAAACATGCAACCAATGCAAGTAATACACGAATAGAGCTAGTTTTCACCACTGGTGAGCAAACATCATTAAAATCAACACCTTGTACTTGAATGTAGCCCTTTGCAACTAAACGTGCCTTATACCTTGTATTTTCAATACCTGAAGTACCTTATTTTCTTTTGAAGACCCATTTGTAACCAACAATTTTCTTACCCTTTAGTGGCTTCACTAGAACCCAAGTATCATTCTTGTGCAGAGATTTTATTTCTTCATTTATAGCCACTACCCACTTATCAGCATCAACACTTGAAACTGCCTCTATATATATGGAAGGTTCACCGTCTCCACCTGTTTCCTGTGCCACTGATAAAGCATATGCAACTACATTTGCAGACCTCTGTGGTGGTCGTATCTCACGTCTTGGTCTGTCTTTGGCTATGGAATGTTGTTCTTCTACTAGTTCATCTTGAACATAATCAGGATCTGGTTCATCAACTTGATTTGTTTGATGTGTAGAAGAAGTATGTGAAGGACTTGAACTACCAATCTCTAACTCCACCTGTTTTTGTGTACTATCCTCTTTTTTTAAATTACAAGGATTACAAGACTCTTTTCTAAGATACAACATAAAGAACTCGTCAAATGTAACATCCATACTAATTACAAATTTAGGTGACTTGAGATCAGGACACCACAAACGATATCCTTTTACCCTTAAAGCATAACAAAGGAAAATACATTTCTTAGCCCTGAGTTCTAACTTTCCCTTATTTACTTGCATATATGCTGGAAACTTAAATATTCTTATAGTAGAGTAATCAACAAGAGTACCTGACCAAACTTCCTCTGGAGTATTAAAATTAAAAGGAGCACAAGGAGAGTAGTTGATGATGTAGTAAGTTGTAGCAATGGCTTTTGCCTAAAAATCAAGTGTCAACCTTGCATTAGAGATCATACACTGAGCCTTTTCTAAAGGAGTCTGGGTCATACACTCAGTAACTCCATTTTTTTTGTGGAGTCATTCTGACGGTGTGATACCGAGCAATTCCTTCATTCTTGCAAAATTCATTGAATTCACTTCCACAAAATTCCAAACCATTATCTGTCCATAGCCGCTTAACGTGTTTTCCTGTTTGTTTTTTAATCAAAACTTTCCATTGCTTAAAGGTTAAGAAAATATCATTCTTATGTTTTAAGAAATATACCCAAACCTTCCTTGAATAATCATCAATAAAAGTCAACATATATTGGGCACCACCTTTAGATGGAACACGAGAGGGCCTCTAAAGATCATAATGAATATAATCCAAAGTACCTTTAGTTTTGTGGACAGTTGGAGAACTAGAACTGACTCGTTTCTGCTTCCCAAAGTTACAATGCTCACAAAAGTCCATCTTACCAGTACTTTGACCACAAAGTAGGTCTCTCTTACTTAACAAGGTTAAGCCTTTCTCACCCATGAGTCCCAAATTCATGTGTCACAATTTGGTAACGTCACCATCAGTAGAGACTACCGCAGTACCTGTTATCGTAGATCCCTGTAAAACATACAAACTACCAGACCTGCAAGCTTTCTTCAATACAAGAGCACCTTTAGAAATTTTCAAAACTTCACCTTCAGCTGAGAACTTACACCCTTGAGAATCGAGAGTGCCTAAAGATATGAGATTTTTCTTCAAACCAGGAACATATCTAACATTAGAGAGTGTTCTAATGATACCATTATACATCTTGATCTGGACTGTACCTTTACCAACAACTTTACAGGTGACATTATTACTCATCAAAACAATTCCACCATCTAATGACTCATAAGTGGAAAAACACTCCCTGTTGGGATTCATATGATAAGAACAACCTGAATATAAAATCCACTCCTTATTAGACCTAACTTTATCTTTTGTGTTTACAAAGATAATTCCCTCATTTTCATCTGCTGCTACACTATCCTCGACGGTGTTGTTGTTATTCGGCTCAACTTTATTTTTCTCCTTATATTTCAATTTATAGCAGCCAGCCTTTATATGCCTCTTTTTCTTACAATAATTACAAATTTTATTTCTATGTCAAGATTTTGACCTGTCTTTAGATCTACTTCTTTCAAAATCTCTGTTTTCATATCTACCGTATACAAATAGTCCCTCTACCTGACTTCCACTAGTCTCCCCAATGATGTCCTTATCAATATGCTCTTTTGACTTTAACGCAGACTTAATACTATTATATGAGACTGACTCTTTCCCATACATCATAATATCACGAAAATATTTAAAGGACTGGGGAAGGGAACATAACAACAATATGGCTTGATCTTTATCCTCAATTTTCACATCTACATTCTTCAAATCCAAAATAAGATAATCAAATTTACCTAGATGTGAAAGAATAAATGTACCTTCTGTCATCCTCAACATGTACAACTTCTGTTTCAAATGAAGTCGATCTTCCACCGTCTTCTTCATGTACATGGCTTTCAACTTGTCCCACATACCTTTAGCTGTGCTTTCACTAACAACCTCTTGTAACATCTCATCGGAGAGATTCAATATGATGGATGATCTAGCATTTTTATCTAGATCTGTGAATTTATCTAATGCCATATCTACTAGCTTTTTCTCCACTCCATCAAGTGCAATCTCACACCTATCTTGTATTAAAATGACTTGCATCTTAAGCTGCCATATACCGAAGTTAATACTTTGGTCAAACTTTTCAATAGAGTTTTTTGTTATCGTCATGATGGCTAAATATTAATATTTCGATTATTTTTCAACAAGTGGGCCCCGTAGGTGAAACCAGACAATGGGCCCCATAAAAATACTGGAAGTGGGCTCCCAAGCAAAGTCAGGATGTGGCCCCCATAAGCAAAATTGAACTCTGTTTACAAAACTAAGGAAGTGGGCCCCATAAGATAAATCGACGCAATGGGCCCTGTTTAGACTCATAATAAAATCTAAGTTACTTTCTGATATGGAGGATCTACTTTAATGGCAACCACAGAGCATACAATAAGTTAGACTAACAAGGAAATCTCTGATAATAGTTTGTTAAAAAAAATTCCTTCGGATTGGATACTGGTTGAATTTAATAGCCGAAATCTTAATAACGAAAAATAAAGAAAAGGAAAAGTAAATGGAATAGGATATAAGAATTTACATGGTTCAGTCAATCTGACCTATGTCCATGGCCGGAGGGTGAACAATTTTACTAATATGTGGAGAATGTATACAAGTACAAAGGCTAGAACAAAAAGCTTTTAAAACCTCATCAAATATACAGAAAAGAACTGAAGAAAGAATAAGAGGATTTCTGCTATTTTTGGTGACTGAAGGAAAGGAAGGAATGGTGTGTAGATGCCTCAAACGAGGTATTCTATTTATAGCTAAAATCCCAAGCTTCTGTCCAAAATTTCTTCAATTTGTGCGCAATCTTCGCATATGAAAAAACTCACCAAAAGCACACTTGAAAATTTTGACCCAACGTGACCAAAAAACAAAGTCTGCCTTGGCCAATAATATTTGACTTGTGAGGGGCCAAGGCATGCAACTAGTACTCGATGTTAATAGTGCAAGAAACTGCAAAGGGACTTTGTGTTGCTTCAGGATTTGGTATAAAGAGGACATAAGAAGTTGAGGTGGATGTAGCTTCAAGGTTTTGAAATCCAAATAGATATGTTTGAGCAATTAAAAATATTGAAATTAGTTGTAATTATGAGATACTGTAGCTTTTTTTGTTTTCGTAGTTTCCCTTGTTCGTGTTTACTAGCTTTAGTTTCACAGGAAATAAATTGATCGAAATGGCTTAACTGTCACATTTCTTTTCAATTCCTTCTCTTCTTCTCCCACTCTCTACTCTCTACTCTCTACTCTCTTTCACATACTAATCGATCTCACAGGTTTACACTTGGTTTTAGGAGTATAAGTAAAGAGTTGTCCATTGTCATTTAACAGGAGTGTTAGTAAACAGAATAGCTTAACCTAACCTTTTAGTTGACTTTAACGGTGTAGAAAGCAGATGGACAATTTAAAGACCTTATTGCAGCATAGCAACATACAATCTTTTTGGAATGTCTAATCCTAGAAACCATTATGCAGAGACAAAACTCTAAGTGCTATAACAATCTTATTTTTGTGTATGATTCATATTAACGAGTTTATGAAAAAGAAAACAGATATTCTTTTAGATGTTTTTGGGTGAACAAATCCAACACACAAATGTATAAGAGGGACATAGTTAGAGATACGGACGTACTAAAACTCGTATCCATATTTTAGAAATATACAGTAAAATATATGATATAGGACATGATCTTGTCCTAGGTTGTGTTTGTGATAAACAACCTTATGCAGAAACACATTTTTGATGAATTTCAAAATCTAGAAAGACACTATAACTTAGGTTATGTTTATGATAAACATGTAAATTTAATCTTTAACATTCTAAGCAAACACTATATCTTAGGTTATGTTTATGATAAACATGTAAATTTATTCTTTAACATCCTAAGCAATATTTCAAGCCTAGAACTCACTCAAGATCATTTATGACACAATTGTTTCAACACCTTCAAACCTTAATATTCATGCTATAACGAAAAGAGAGATATGATAACCTTGATCCATGCTTAATATGTGTAATCCTTTTCTGATCATAAATACCTTTTCTATGCAAAAGCTTTATCCACTCTCGCTTTTTTCCTTTCTTTTTTCTTTTCAATAGTGCAAAAGCATATGTTTCTTTGATATCTGTTAACATTACTTGATTGAAGGGAGAGGGAAGGGTTTTATTAATTAACCCTAATGATTCTAATCTTCTTTACAAGCCCAATAACCATTATTTTGAGCCCACTTTATATTACAATCAAATAAAGTAATATGGGTCACTTTATAATTATTAAATTAATCTAAAAATATCCCATTTGGCCCATGTTATGACCTGATGATCCAATAACACAAGTGTGCACCATATATTGAATCTATCAAGCCATCACACTTGAATGAATTGAAATAATGAGATCATGGCGATTATAAGTCATTTACCGATATGATTCCTTCCATATATCACACAATCATGTGAAATCAAATAATTATAATTGAGAAACACTCTAATTCTTAACTTCTCAAAACATAATTTTTCATCACAATAAAACAATGCATGTACACAACGTAATGTGACAACTAACAAATAAGAAAAAACATAACATTAATTGAATTCATAAGTGTAGTGCCCCGTTACCATGGGGTACATACCGGAACACCCTGAGGATATTCTAGTACATAACATATGAAAATGGTGTGCTTCGTTCGATCACAATATTCACTTAACATGGCATCATCATTTTTTTTATAAGGCATCATCAAGAAAGTCACAATATTTAAAACCAAAAATTTCCGCTTTTCATTTCATAAATCCGAATGTAATACATTTTAGCTTTCGAATAACCGTACATGTATATCATCATAACCTATTACAAAATAAGCTACATGAAAGAGGAAATACAAAAAAAGATCTATCTAATCTTCCAATCTTAGCTGACCGACCTGTGAGCCATTTTCTTTACAAAAGTACAAGAATTATGCTTCTTGTACAGTCTTTCAGTAACAAAAGTCCTCCCTCAGTCTTGAAATGTCGACATGCAATTTTAGGTGAGTTTTACGAACTTAGATAAGGTAACTATCATCGATGGTTCACTTAATTTGTGCAACACATCAAACATGTAGACATATAATTCACATCTTTGCATTTTTGCATAAAGCATCACATATCACTTTCGGGACAATTATACTGAACATTTCATTCATACAAAAGTACACATATCAATTGTTAATGCAGTGCACATGATTTAGTTTCATTTGTTACTTTGTTGTGACCAAATGCCTTTTACTAGTTCATATCTCTTTGCGGATACTGAGCTGTATAAATTAATCTCCCATATCCCTTAAAGGAAACCGAGTACATGCACAACTGAGCCAAAGGCTTTTATCATGTTCTGAGCTTTAAGCTCTTTTACTGGCGACTCCGGTCACAACTACGATTATCTTTCATGCATTCACGTAATGAAATGCATCATACTGGAGTGACTTGATTCCTCAACTGCTTGATCTGGGATCCCACTATCTTAATCGACTCCTCAACAAAGCTTAGGTTACTAGCAATCTCAATCTCTTGAGTCGGTATCACATGTGTCGGATTCGATCAGTATCTTTGGAGCATAATTGAGACATTTCATTCGATAAAGCTAACTTATAAGCCAAAGGTCCTATCCTCTCAATCACCTTATATGAACCAATATACCTAGGGCTCAACTTGCCCTTTTTACCGAATCTTAATACTCCTCTCTAAGATGACACTCTTAGAAACACTCTGTCTCCTACACTGTATTTTATATCCTGTCAATATTGATCTACATAACTCTTCTGTCTAACTGGAGCCATTTTAATTCGACTTCGGATCAATTTCACCTTGTCTACAGTGTCTTGTATCAATTCTAGGCCTTCAATTATTTTCAAGCCCTCTTCATCTCAATATAGTGGCAATCGACACTTTATGTCATACAACGCCTCATATGGTGCCATTCCGATACTACTATAGTAGTGATTATTATATGCAAATTCTATCAGTGCTATATACTGATCCCAAGCTCCTTGAAACTCCAATACACATACTCTAAGCATATCCTCAACAGTCTTGATAATCCTCTCACTCTGCCCATCTGTTTGAGGATGAAATTCAGTACTGAAGTTTAACTTAGTACCCATAGAAAACTGTAAACTCTTCTAGAATCTCGAAGTAAATCTAGGATCCCTATCCGATATAATGGACACTGGAACCCTACATAGTCTAACCACCTCATTCATATATCTCTGGGCTAACTGATCTAGTGAGTTATTCTCTCTCACTGGTAAGAAATGAGCCAACTTAGTCAATCGGTCTACTACAACCCATAAAACATCATTCTACCTCGGAGTCTTAGTCAATATCATACTGAAGTCGATTGTAATTCGTTCCCATTGCCACTCCATAATAGGCAACGAATGTAGCTTTCCTATTAGAGCCTGATGCTCAGCCTTTAACCTGCTGACATGTCATACATTTAGAAACATACTCCGCTACTTGCTTTTTCATTTCGGGCCACCAAAAATGCTGCTTCAATGTGTTGTACATTTTGGTAGTACCAGGATGCATAGCATAGGTAGCTATATGAACTTCCTCAAGAATTTCCTTTTTTAGATCATCTACATTCGGCACACACATTCTCTGCTTTAACCACAGTGTCTCATCTCTCAACTTAAACTCATAATCCAGATTCATCTTCACTTTCTCTATAAGCTTCACCATATCAGGATCTTTCCTCTGGACTTTCTAATTCTATCATGTAACATCGACCTTAACTTCAATGTAGCAATTAATGCCTCATCTTGTTCCAGATTCAATTCCACATTTAGAGCTCTCAAGTGAATTAAACTCGGTAACCTCGATAACTGAATCTGAGCTACACTGGTGTTCGAATTCCTACTCAAAACATCAGCCACTACATTAGCTTTCCCTGAATGATACTTAATTATGCAGTCATAATCTTTCAACAACTCTATCCATCTCCCCTATCTTATGTTTAATTCCTTCTGACTTAACAGATACCTCAAACTCTTATGATCTGTGTATATCTAGAATGTGTCTCCATACAGATAGTGTCTCCATATCTTTAGAGCAAATACCACTGCAGCAAGCTCTAAATCATGTACCGGATAGTTAATCTCGTGAGACCTTAGGCATCTCGATGCATAGATGATCACCTTGATATACTGCATCAATACAAATCCTAATCATTGATGCGAAGCATCATTATATACCACATATCTTCCGGTCTCCGATGGAATAATTAACACCAGTGCCGTAGTCAATTGATGCTTTAGCTCCTCAAAGTTCTTCTGACATTCCTCATTTCATCTGAATACTACATTCTTCCTCAGAAGTTTTGTCAGAGGGGCTAAGATCAAAGAAAACCCATCGACAAACCTCCAGTAATATCCGGCTAATCCTAGGAAGCTTCAGATTTCAGACACATTCCTCGAAGCTTCCTAATTCATTACTGCCTCTATCTTCTTTGGATCCATTTATATGCCTTGTCTAGTCACTATATGCCCCAAAAACACTTCTTGATCCATCCAAAATTCACACTTACTGAATTTGGCATACAGCTGTTTCTCTCTCATGATCTGTAAAATCACTCTCAGATGCTCAGCATGTTCTTCTCTGCTCTTTGAATACACCAAAATATCATCGATAAATGCTATCACAAAGTGGTTCAAGTAGGGCTGAAATACCTTATTCATCAAGGCCATAAATGCTGCCGGGATTATTAATTAACCCAAACGACATTGCTAAAAACTCAAAGTGCCCATGCTCCTGAATGTACTTTTAAGTACATTAGCCTCTACTATCTTCAACTAATAATACCCCAATCTCAAATCCAACTTAGTGAATACCTGAGCTCCCTACAACTGATCAAGCAAATCATGAATTCTAGGCAACGGGTACTTGTTCTTCACTGTCACCCAATTCAGTTGCCTATAATCGATGCATAACCTCAAAGTCCCATCTTTCTTCTTTACAAACAAAACTGGAGCTTCTCAAGGTGAAACACTAGGTCTAATGAAATCCTTTTCTAGCAACTCCTGTAGCTGAGCCTTTAACTCCTTCAGTTTTATAGTTGCCATCTTATATGGAGGAATAGATATAGGAGTAGCATTTAGAACTAAATCAATTGTAAACTCTGTTTCCCGATCTGAAGGTAAGCCAGGTTATTCGTTGGGAAATATATCCAGGAATTGTCTAACTACGGGAATGCCCTGCACATTCTGCTCAGCTTTAGTATCGATAATGTGGGCCAGATAAGCCTCACATCCTCCTTGCATCAACCTCAATGCACTCACAAATGATATCAACCTGGCTGGCACTACTTGACTAATTCCTCTGAAAACTGCTCTAAGCTGACCAGGAGATTTTAGTACTACCTCCTTGGTATAGCAGTTCATGATAGCCCTATGAGCAGTGAGCCAATCTATGCCTAGGATAATATTTATCTATCTCAGCTGTAATATAATGTCGGCCCCTTGAAAATTTTTCCATTAACTTAAGCATAATAGCTTATGGAATAAATGCATGAGAAGAAGTTGAGGGTATTTTCGGAATATAGCTTAAGTACCAAAGGTAAAGTGGACTTTTGGGAGAGGTATGGTGGACTTGTCTTATTGACAGAATGGCAGCGTGAATGAGGCAAGAAAATAGAAGTAAAAAGAGAGGTTTCGACTGTGAGTGGAAAAAAGAGAGTTGAAATCTAAATTGAAGTTTCTGTAAAGCTTAAAGAGAGAACATCCGAGTGCATGCAAGAGAGGAAAAAGAAAGAAGAAAGACGGAGCTTTCTGTGGAGTTAAGAATCTCATTACTTGGATAAAAATTACAGTAAGTCATTTTAGGAATATACATTTTGAGTTAGCCAAATCTAGATATTTTGATTAAATAGGAGTTATGGTTCTTTTATGAAGAAAATCAAGGAGGGGTTCAAGAGAGGCAAGGAAATCAAGGGGAAAGACATCCATAAGTCAGATAAAGAAGCAACTAAAGAGTCTAAGGTGGGTTGCAGTTTTATAATGAAGAAACAAGCCAAAATGTTGTTTTAAATGACTACAATTTTTGCATAAATGTGCTGAATGTTGTTTTGTTCTGGTATGCTATAAAATGCCAATTGTTTCTGCATGTTTTCATACAAAAACATTTTCTTCAAAGTTGCATACTTTATAAAACCAAGTTTCTGCATGTTTTGCAAACAAGACTG
>JANZXR010000005.1:40750786-40760948 GCA_027575705.1 Erythroxylum echinodendron | reverse complement strand
GTAAGACTTTCGATATGCATGAAAGTAACAGCTAGGATATCAGAGACAAACATGAATAATTTGGCAAGTCCGAGTTAGGCTCTGTAAGCTGGGTCTAACAGAGATGGTATCAGAGTAAGCATGAATAATCTGGTAAGTTTGAGTTAGGCTCCGCAAGCGGGGTCTAACATATAATCAGATCTGCCTCCAATTCTGCTTGATCAATCTGAGTTAAATACCTCTTGTAGACCTCCCCTATAATTGTAGTACTACCTATTGGTATACTCACCTCTAATCCATACTATAGTAACTTTCGATCACAATGCAGCCTAGATGCTAGATGTGATACGATGAATGAATACGCAGATCCTAGATCTAGCAATGCAAATGCTTCATGATCATAAATAAGTAGCGCACCTGCAACTACATTTGGAGAATCTTAAGCCTCTTACCTAGTTATGACATAAACTCGGGCTTGAGACTCGGTCGGCTGCTTAGCACCTTAGTCTTGAAAGAAGGACTCCCTGTGCTCACTCTGCCTCTACCACGACCTCTCTGTCCAGTCTCACTATCTCGACTTTACTGGATCGTAGCTTCACTTACAGATCTCCCTCTCATACTTAACTAGGCTCCAGCAACAACAGGACAATCTCTAATTCTGTGATCTAGAGAACCACATCGAAAATGGGCTGCTAAACCACTTGTACGGTCTCTCAGTAACTAAAGTCCTCCCTCGATCCTAAAATGTCAACATGCAATTTTGGGTAAATTTTACAAACTCATATGAGGTTACCATCATCGATGGTTCACTCAATTCATGCAACACATCAAACATGTAGACATATAATTCACATATTTGCATTTTTGCATAAAGCATCACATATCACTTTCGGGACAATTATACCGAACATTTCATTCATACAAAAGTACACATATCAATTGTAAATGCGATGCACATGATTCAGTGTCATTTGTTACTTTGTTGTGACCAAATGCCTTTTTAATAGCTCATATCCCTTTGTGGATATCGAGCTGTATCAATTAATGTCCTATATCCCTTAATGGATACTGGGTACATGCACAAATGAGCCAAAGACTCTTATCACATTTTGAGCTTTGAGCTCTTTTACTGACGACTCCGGTCACAACTGTCATTATCTTTCATGCATTCACGTAATGAAATGCATCATACATATTCAATGATTACACTGATTCAGTCACATTCATACTCTTTCTTATTCACATTTGTCATCGGACTTTTAGTCTGGCATTTAACATTGAATTTGAGAAGAAATAGTCAGTCATATTCACATTCAAATAGCACTTCCAATACAGTCCCAAACATAGAGCTCCTCAAACAATCAATTGTTCAGAATCAACACAATCAATTTCACATTCATAAGGTAATTCAAACATAATCTAACACAAACTACTAATTAAGTGAGACCATCTAGGTTGCTCACAGGTCATTCTCGAAGCTAATGCTTGGAAGTTCTGGCAAATTCTGGATGTTGACACTCCAGTTGCTCCTCTATATCACACAATATACACATATCACAATTTGGCATAATTATAAGTGTTTATTAATGCACATGTATATATATGAAGTAAACACAATGCATGTTTATGAAAATCCTGGGTATCGCTCTATTATTCTTGTCATGTAAACATTCATATGTCCAAACTCACATAAGTATCATTTATACTTATGTTTTATACCTTAATAAAACCATAAAAATCGAAATTCATCATTCCTTGGTCAATTTAGATTTTTCCTATAACAACTTTCAGGTCAACATTCCATGTTCTTTTTGACTAAGAAAATGAAGTAATTTGAGGATACTTTCTTTAATAAAATTGTTCTCCTATCTCTTAAGTTTGTAATGACACCAAGATCATTCAATTTGGTTCAGTATTCTATGAGTTATGCTTAAAATACTACAAACTGAGCATATTTGAAACTTTGGCTTGTACATGATCATGCTGTCAAATTGTACAATTCATAACTCTCAATTCTCGCATTCAAAAATTATTAACTTTATATCATTTGAAATATAAGAGAATAAAATACAGATTTTGTAAAGAAACCTTTGTCTAACTTGGCATCTATTAATACATTTTATTCAATATCAACAAGACATGATTTCTGTCTTGGGTAATACTACAACCTCAGTCAAAACTCAATTTCAATCCAGATTTTGAAATTCTTAGAGATAGAATTAAAATTCGATTTATTCAAAAACATTGTAGACCTATGTGTATAGTTTACTCCAAATTAAAAATCATCCTAATTGTATAACTAAAGAACAAGTTATGTCTAAAATACTGAAGCATGTTCAGTGGACATGTTATGGCTACATTTTCCAGCATTCATCTTCCAATTTACTGCACCCAATTCTTGAATTCATGTCAATTTTTGAGACTCTTAATGACAGAATTAAAATTTGATGTCTTCATAAAAAATATATCCATATGACTCTAGTTTAATTCAGATTAAGAATCGTCTCATTTCGATAACTACAGAACAAGTTATGGCTAAAAGACAGAAGCTTAATAAGTGGAAATGTTATAACTACCATTTTCCAGCACCCTCTTCATCACCATTTAGTCTCTCAATTCTTCATTAAAACAACTCATAAATACTATTAATACATTAAAACAGAACATACATCTATTTATTGCAACATCAACATTAAACATATCTCAATGCCTCTATCATGATCATTAAACACTAAACTATCATCATAAATGCTTCATTTAGCAAAACCATGAAGCTTAACAAGCTACTTGATTTCTCTTCAAATCCTTCAAAAACACACCAACCCTAGCTTTCCCATGTCTCTCATGACCATCATCATTCTAGGGTGGATTTGGTTGGGTTGTTTGTGAGAAATTAAGAAGAAAGCAAGTTAAGAGTAGTAAGTGAAAGATTAGAGAGTTAGGTTTAACTTGTATGAAAATTGGAGAAGTAAAATTGTGAAGAAGAAAAAGAGAAGAAGAAGGTGATGAAGCTTACGAAGAGTGGGAGAGAAAATAAAAATGAAAGACACTTAATTTGTTCTTTTAAATAAAAGGGTGTATAATTCATGAGTGAGGGATGAGAGTCAAGTGGTGGTGACAGTTGTCACCTTCCTATGGTCCCATTTGGACCCCTTTTTAAAAACTAGTTCATTTAACCCCAATTTTTACTCAAATTGTCACCAAATTTCAATGACCTATGTCATTAAATCCCAAATCCATTTATAAAAATTTTCACTACCATTTGACTCTTAATTCTACTGCTATTTATCAATTACCTTGCCACTTGACATTTTTCCTAGTCTAAAAATTTCCCAAAATTTTAGAAATTTTCCTAAAATTCACCAAAAATTCTAAATCACTAAATATACTCCAAATCAATTTTCAACATATAAGAACCGCAATTCTCAATAAAAATCACCTTTCATATTTATAAATCAATTATACCCAAAAATTGTCAATGAATGCATGTACAATTATTTTCATGTGCAAAAAATTCAATATTCATGTGCAGGTGCATATCAAATAATGCATGAGCATGATAGGAATTTTATAATTTCTTAATAATCTCTCATATTTACTATTCTAGCCTCAACATGGATAACGGGATGTTACACTAAGTGTCAAAACAATAATAGAAAATGTCCAAACATACGTACATATATAACATGATATCATGCTAATAAGGACTTATCTATAATGCCCATCCTTTGAACATGGCCAGTAAATGTTTTGGGCAGTAATCTTTTAGTTAACGGATCCACTATCATTAGATAATTTCCAATAGACTCAAACTAATATTTTATATTTTTGCATTTCTTCTTTGACTGACAAATATTTCAAATTCATATGTTTAGCACCTTTAGAATACTTGTCATTTTTAGAAAAGAAGACAGTTGCGAAATTATCACAATAAATTCTTAGCGGTCTAGTTATATTGTCGATAATACCTAGCCCTAAGATAAAGTTCCGCAACAGCGATGCTTGAATAGTAGCATGTCACAAATTCGGCCTTCATAGTGGAAGTAGCAATAATGAACTACTTTCCACTTTTATAAGAAATTGGGCCTCCTACTAGTAGGAATAGATAAATAAAGGTAGATTTTTTAGAGTCTACGTAACTAGCATAGCCTGAATCTGAATAACCGATCATTTCTAAGTTATTTGATTTCCTGTATATGAGCATGTAAACCTTGGTACCTTATAAATACCTAAGAACTTTCTTAGTAGCTTTCCAATGGTCCAATCCGGGATCACTTTGATAATGGTCATTCTAACAGTAAAACTGATAACTAGTCGGGTACAAGTCTGAATATACATCAGACTCCCAACTATAGATAATGGGAATAGATTCCATTTTCTTCCGCTCCAAATCATTCTTAGGACATTGCATTTTACTAAATTTATCCCTTTTTTAATTTGGAATTACCCTTGCTGAGTAGTTTTCCATCCCAAATCTCTCTAATACTTTACTGGTATATCCTTTCTGAGACAATCATAACAATCTTTGTGTTCTATCATTGAATATTTCTATTCCAATCATATAAGATGCTTCATCTATATCTTTCATTTCAAATTTATTAGAGAGAAATTTCTTTACATAATGTAATAAGCCCAAATTATTAGCAGCCAAAAGAATATCGTCAACATTCAGTATCAAAATAATAAACTTACTCACACTAAACTTCATATAGATATACCTATCAATAGTGTTCTCTGCAAAACTAGAAGAGGTCATGTTTTCATTGAACTTAAGATACCACTTTCGGGAAGCTTGTTTCAAACCATATATTGACTTCTTTAATTTACAAATAATATTTTCATTTTCTACAGTCACAAAACTTTCTGGTTGATCCATATAGACTTTCTATTCTAAGTCACCATTTAGAAAAGTGATCTTTACATCCATTTGGTGAAACTATAAATCATAATGAGTTACCAATGCCATAACAATTCTTAAAAGTGCCTTTTGGAAACTGGAGAGAAGGTCTCTTTAAAGTCAATGTCATTCTTTTGAGTATAATCTTTGGCCACAAGTCTGTCTTTGCTCCTTTTAATATTACTTTCGAGTCCCCTTTGGTCTAAAAGACTCATTTACAACTCACTTGCTTTAAGCCTTCAGGTAACTCAACTAGCTTCCAGAATCGATTATCATCCATAGATTTTAACTCTTCTTTCATAGCACTGAGCCACTTTTCAGAATTGTTACATTTTACGACTTCTTTAAATGAGGCTGGATCCTTATCAATGCTTAAATCACACTTATTCTCAAGTGAATAACCATATAATCATCTGATATATCTAGTCTTTTCTCCTTTATAGACCTTCTTAATACTATTTCTTGTGGTATCACTTGATCATTTGTGACCTGCACATTATTTACTAGTTCATTATTGACATTTTCTTCTTATAAGTTTGGAATATTAGCTTGTTGTTTCGATATGTTGCGTGATTGTGATACAATAAGAGGAGAAACTATTTGAGAAGAGACATTGTATAAAGGATTTTCCACTTGAATTTCTTGAATATCCATCTTTCTTGTTCCCCACTCCCACTAATTTGCCCATTTTCAATAAACCTAGTATTACCAGACTCAACTATTCTTGTACCATGGTTAGGACAATAAGATATGTACCTATGGACTTTTATGGATAATCAATGAAGTAACCACTAATGATAAAAATCCTTATTTCTGTTGGATAATCCTAAACATGCAAGTGCCTCAAGCTGGGTTTCCTACCTATCCACAATTCATAAGGTGTCAGACGAATTGTTTTACTGGGAACCCTATTAAGTTGATATATAGCTATCTTTAATGCATACATCCATAAAGATAAAGGTACATTAGTGTAACTACATACTCCTAACCATATCCAAAAGAGTACAATTTTTCCTTTCAGCTACCCCATTATGTTGTGGTGTACCGGGCATTGTAAACTATACATAAATGCCCTAAATTTGAAGAAATTTTGCAAATGAACTTGAACATTGTCTATTCTCATCATATTTACCAACTTTGTCAGACCTTACGACTTTCACTCTTTCCAATCTAACTACCTTTGTCATGATCAGGAACCACATTGAGCACATGACAATCACTACATACACAACTTAGGATGCTCATAATACCCTTAACCTGACCATCAAGGCTAACTGAATATCTTAAAAAAACATTTGAACATCGTAATGATTGTATTTTGAAAATCCCAAAACTTAATTAAAACACCTGTAAATCAGTTTTAAATGCACTTCTATATTCACATTAAAACTCTACCGCAACTTCTGGACTTTTAAGTCCACTCAAAAGCAATCTCAATGATAATACAAAAGATTCATACATAAGGTTATTTACGAATCATAAGATAGTCAAGAGTTAATTTACAAAATTATAAAGCATATCAACATGCTCATGAGCCACTATACAATAAAAGTACAAAACAGAGACTACCCATGTGCAGTAATGTCCTGAAAATGTCAAAAGACCGCACGATATACTTAAAGCTTCAAACTCACCAAATTAACCTGCATGGCTGGGAAACGGAGAGTTTGAGTACACTATGTACTCAGTGAGCCAGAAAAAAACATATATCGCAAACAGAATCTGGTACACATCAAGACAATCTGAAAAACATAAGGACAGTTTTACGCATCTAACATACATATAACCACCTATGAAGTGAACATATATGACATAGAAACACATAGGCCTAGTCTATGACTCATATCATACTGGTTAGGAACCACAAAGGCCTAGCCTATTAATCACACATTCAATGAACATAGGTTCCAGTTCTAGTACACAAGAACACAAAATAATCACATGTAAAATCAAATCTTGTTAGAAAACCAAATCTTATAATAGGCTAAAATAGTTATGTGTGTTGCCACTAGTTGGCCAAACTAGTGTGCACACCCACCGATTCCCAGTGTTGGCTCGACTTTCATCTGTGGTGAGTCCATACTACGATCGACAAGTGCGTCATGACCTTAGGTGATGACCTCGTCAGTAACCAGACTGCTAGGAGTGCAATCACCTACAAGTCCCATAGAAAGGTGTCGATATGAGGACTCGACTTTTATGTACCAGCGCTAAGGGTATGAAATCTATTGTTCCTAGCACACGAATGACCAATTGTTACCTCACGAATCACAAAAAATCATATACAAATATTTAATAGTAAAATCAAGTATGTACTACGCCTTTATTTATTGGTCCAACCGATAAAATGCAATCTTGCCATGGCTCTAAGCCAAAAGAGAACAAATACACGCAACATACAAGACTCGATTATGCATATATAAGTTCCAAAACATTATTTCATGCAGTAAAAGTCATCTTTTACACTCCAAGTGCAAAGTTGTTCAAAAATGTTGTTTTAGAAAATATATAAGTATACTAGCATCTATTTGAGATTCAATTCTACTATGCATTACCTAGGTTCAAAATTCACATACAAGTCATTATGCATGTCTTGAGTTGTCTTAGTCTCATTTAAGAGATATGTTTTCCCCAACTCACCTCAAAAGAAGGTGTACACTCCCTTGACTTTAACAATCCTAGGTATGAGTTACTTGATCCACAACTCCCGAGCCTTCATACATACAATATGCAATGTATTTACTACTCAAACCTGTATCTCATAGTTATACACCATCACATAAGTGTATAAAATACAATATCACTATTTTTAAGCTATAGGATTAGACCATTAAACTTTTCACATGATTACTTCCCTTATTATTCGCATCGCTTTCTTTTTCATTTTCTAAGGCATTTAATGCCATTGATCTAATACTTACACATTTCAAAGCATAATTAAGCACATTTTTATCTAAGTACATTAGGTCACTACTCGTTAATCTATGTAAAAATTCTATCACTACTCATCAATTTGTGCAAAAATTCAAGATTACTCTAAGTAAATATGAAAACCTCTTTCCAATGCACGCCATTACAATCCTTACGTCCTAAGCTAAGTTCACTTATGTATTCTATCAAATACCTAATGTGCATGACTTTCAAGTCATATTTTCAAGACTTTAGCAAAGTAATTCATGCTCCTATCTTGTTATACAACAAGCATTTCCAATTAATAACACATTTTACCACTTCATTAAATTCAATTCCCTTCATTTAAACCATCAATTTTAAAAGATATTCAAAATTTTACAAACTTTCAACAAAGAGAGAGTATCTCAATTTTGGCTTAAGGAGACTTCTCTATGACTCATTTCATTCTTCTAAATCATATTTCATGCATATTCAATCATAGAGAACAACATATCTTAACACGAAATTCAAAATCATAATGTAGAGAGAGATGAGACAGAATTTATCTAAACTTTCCTTTGCTAATATCTTAAAATCCTTTAAACTTTTCTCAAATATAATGCTAGATTTGAGTTCCTTGATCTCAAAGTAACTTAGAACACCTTTGTTTGGATTGGAGAATCAAAAAATGGTGGAAATTGGGTGATGGCCAAAAGTGTTCTTCTTCTCCTCTCTTCTCCTTTCTTTTAATTAAAACAAAGTGTTTTAATGCTAAATGGTGGGGTGAATGGCCACACACAAGGAAGAAGGGTCTATAATATTGACTCTTCTTTGACCATGTTGGGTGAATTTACCGTTTTGCCCTTATCTTATGTGAAATTACCATTATACCTTCAAACTTTTCCTCAATTTGCAATTAAGCCCTTATATACGTCAACTTTTATAATTAAGCTTTCTAAGTGTCCAATAAGTCTATAAATCATGTCTAATCACCTATAGGCATTAGAACGCATTTAACTTGGCCAACATGGCCATATCCATCCAATAGACTCGATTTTACACACTTAGAAGCTTATGTGTCAGAAATCTCTAAGATTTCGCATACCGATGAACTCTAAGTTCGTGTAAGGACATATAACATTATATATCACTGGCATATATATACTGAGAGGATTCAAATACATTTTTGAACTCATATACAATAATGGCTCTGTTTGGCAATTAATTGATTGTATTTAGCTGTTAGTTAATAGTTGATTCTATTAGCTGATTTGACCAGTGGGTTGCATTAGCTGTTTGTTAGAGATTTTTGGTAAAATTAGTTGTTTAATATTAGTTGTTTATGTGTAAAATGACTTATAAGGGTATGACTTTTTAAAAAATTATAATGACATGATTATTATATTTTAATATTTCTTTGAATATTTTCATAAGAATTTCAATATATTTCTTTGAATATATAAAAAAATTTGTCTTCTACTTTTCTTATTCTTCTTTGTCGTCTCTTATTCTAATTTGTTTATTTCTCTTAATCTGTCCAAGCTCAGGTAATATGATTCAAGTTCAATCAAATTTTGAAACTTGCATTCCCATCACTAATTGTACTTAATATAGTATTGAATTTGATTATAATATGGTATTGTTCTCGAAATCAATTAATATCATATACCATTTTTGAATAATTGCTTAAAATTTTAAAATATTATTTAAATTTTATAAAATTACATATTTTGTAAATTTATTATATAAAGATTTATAAAAATTTTAAAAAGTTAATAATTAAATTAAAATTTTTAAAAATTAGCATTAAATTAAAAAACATTTAAAAAATCAAAACCGCCCATTTCTTACTACTCCATTAAAACGAAAACTCATTTATCCGTTTCAACAGTTTCCAAACCTATTTTAACATCACCAAACTCCATTAAAACGAAAACCCATTTCTTACTACTCAACACAAGACCAATTGCCAGTACTTAAAGTTGAAGAAACAATTGTCTTTTAAATTATTGAGATTTTCACTTCTTTTTTGTTGGGTTAAAAGTTGCATATCAGATCTTCCGCCAGTATTACTCCAACTTCACCAATTTCCTGTCCTCACCATGACAACTTCACTAGCTTACCTGCACCAGATTTTACTTCCCTCGTCTTAGATGAGGTTCTGTTATCGGTTTTCCTAAGGATTCCAACATTTCTTTCAATCTCCAGCCTTCGTTGCTACTGTCGGTGTTGGCCCCCGGAATTTTTCGTAAAATTAAGCATAATAGTTTATGGAATAAGCATGAGATTTGAATTTGTTGCCTTAGAATAATTGTTAGGATCATGATAGAATCATTTTTAGAGATTAATTATTTATTACAATGTGAGTAAAATTTTATTTCGCTAGTTAGTGAA
>JANZXR010000005.1:40735206-40745666 GCA_027575705.1 Erythroxylum echinodendron | reverse complement strand
CGAGGAGCTTAATAGTTGGGCATGTATTGGAAGTGTCTAATTTGATGTTTTGATATGAGCTTCTGAATGCTATTTGATTCTCAGCGACAACTAAATATCGAACTGAGATCCGATGATTATGAGACCTTGCCTGAACATTTGTATGAGATTCTGCTTATGGTCTGCTCAGTATTTTATGCATCTTATAAAATGCATGCTCAGATAAAGGTGTTGTGACTCAAGTTGCCAGTTAGAAGCGCTTCCACGTAGAGCTTTTTTCCGTGATAAATGTGTTCTGCGCGTAGAGCTTTGCTCTGCGATATATGTGTTCTGCACGTTGAGCTATGCTCCGTGATGAATGTGTTCTGATTGAGCCCTATAGGCCAAACTTTGAATGTGTATGTAAAAGGCACTAAGTCACAACAATAAGAACGAATATAAGTCTCATGCATGTCCCATGCAAGTACGTGTGCACTGATTAAACGTTATACAAGCTTAACTAGATATGCTCATTTGCTTAAATGAATGATCTTCTGTTATGCCAACCTCTGAACAAATGCCTAACTGATTGAATGAAGAGTACATGCTTATCTGTTTGGATGAATAACTGAGATATATGTGTGTGATCTGATGAATCCATCGATGATGGTTCACTCATTGACTTGCAAAACTCATCAAAATTTGCATTGTAACTTTTTAGGTACGAGACAGGAGACTTAAGAGTAGTTAGAACATAGAGTGTCTGAGAACTAAAAGATGGCTCAGAGGTCAGTCAGTTGACTCCCAAAAGAAACTAGTCGTTATCGTTTTGTAATATTGTTAAAACCTGTATAGCGTTTTGTAAACGAACGTAGAGAAAAACAGTGTAAACATTATCAGTGAATGAAATAAACGAATGTTTTTAGAGGAATGATAATACCTTTCAAATATACTGGCTTAAGCCATGTGTAAATTAGTTTTGCCATTGCTCCAACATACCATTATCATAAGTTATATTCCTAGAAGCTTAGGTATGTACCCTATGGTATTGGGATGTTACAAATAAGGAGCATAATTGTAGGTGGAGAAGTTGCAGCCAATAAAATTAAAGGAAGACAGTATTATAGTATAGCATATGTGGCTAGATCATCTTAATGAATGATGGATAAGGGAACTTTATAATAGGAAATTATTAAAAGGTGTCAAACATTAAAAGGTAGAACTTTGTAGGTTTTGTAAGTTTAGTAAAAAGTCTATTATAAACTTTAAGGGTCCAATTTTTAGAGGTGGTATAGGTTAAGACAAACATATGAACAGGACATATCATCATTAATATAAAGTAGTAATGGTTCAAAGATAGTACAAGTAGAATTAGAACAACATGAAATATATGCTAAAGGAGTTAGAAATTTCGTGGGTGTCAAATCCAACAAATATAATCTGTAGAGACTAGTGAAGCTTATCTCCTTCGTGAAGTTAACAAAACAAAATAAAGGAATTTAGGCTTTAAGACAATTTTGAAATTGATTAAAATAAAAAATAGAAAAATAAATCAATAATGTATAATTCAAATAACATCAAACATCTAGGCCAAGGTATAATTTCAGTATTAATTCTTTGAATTGGTTATTGATGTAAAGATAAACCTTTTATTCCTTAGTAAACTAGTTATGATTGTTAACAAACTTTAACAATTTATCTCTCTTTACTTTGTCGTTAACCAAAACAAGCTCTTTGATTAAATATCTTGTTAACAAATAACCTTAAACAAGCTCTTACGATTTAATCTTTTGACAACATTAAAAACTAGAGACACCATCAATTCTAGCCAACAAATACACAAGCTTAATTTGTTTAAACTAGATTACATATTCATATAACATGAATATAATATCTTATATTGAATCATATTATTTCACCACTAAGCATTAAAACAATTAAACAATTATGAATTCAATCATTCCAATTAACAATATATTATTTTGATAATTGAACAATATTTTTTCGTATCAACCAAACAAAATAATAATTTAATAATCTCAAAAGATATAAATACTAAAGAAAAATTTAAAAAGAACAATTAGATCTTACAGTTATTGAAGAATCAAACTTCATTTAACCTTTAGTTAAAAAAAGAGACTTTACTGGCATATGGTTCTCAAAGAAAATTTAAAAGAAAAATAAAGAACTATCCTAAGAATGTAGAAAAAAAAACTAAGATGAACTAAGATGAGAGAGAAATGGATGATGCCTTTTGCCCCTCTTTCTTATAAATAATCACAAAACCTATATAATCTTCTTTAAAAAAAAGGGGGAAATCTATAATTTAAAATTTGTGAAATGGTATTTGATTTTTAGTATTTTGGTATTGACTTTAGGTAAATAATTAATTGAGTATAAAATTATGCTATTGTAAATTAACAATAATTCGGCTGTAGTTAATGATAGAATTTGGGTATTGGCTTTGGGTAAATAATTAATTGAGTATAAAATATGTTGAATTGTTTGGTAATATATATGTATGGCTATCATAAATATTTATAATAGATAATGTGTGAAAGTAGTGATGTAAATGTGTCCAAAATGATTTTTTTTAAATTGTGAAAATGTTGTAGGCTCCAACTACTTAGGCTTATTTTTAGACTTATTAATGTCAATTAAAAATCATAAAAGCAACTTAAATATTTAAGAACCAAAAGTATGGTGTATATAATATTATAGTTTGTTAGAAATGAAAAGAAGATTCAAAGCTTTAAATAAGAAAAAAAAAACATTTCCAAAGAAGTTATATCCTTCAACTTGATCCTCATGAATATATCCTTCAACTTGAACATCATGTTATGAATAGATTTTTTGAACAATTATATAAGATATGTCATTCATTATTTAGAAATCATGTAAATCAATCATTTAAACTTGATCCTCATGTTTGAAACTTTAAATTGAAATTATTCGAAATTGCTGGAAATGGAAATTATTTATATATGTTTTATGATTGTTGGAAATAGAAATTGTTTATGTATGTTTTGTGATTATTGGAAATGAAAATTATTTATGTATGCTGTGTGTAATTATATATGTTGAATAACTGAATTGTTAGTTTTTGACTTTTAATGAATTGTGTTTGATGAAATTGAATTGTGTATAATGCAATCATACAAAATGAGTTATATTATATAAGATGGACATGGATATTGTGTAATGAAATTATGTGTTATTTGTTTCGATATATGCATTCATTTATTTTTATAGATAAATGGAAGGAAGTTCAAGTACTCTTGATCAAACCATTTCAGGAAGATACAATTATCCAACTTGGGCTCATGCTGCATTGGTTCCCTGTATAAGGAACCGTACTATTTGCTTGTTTTGTAGTAAGCATTTGAAAGGTGGAGGAATCAACAAATTAAAGAAACATTTAGCTGGGGTTAAAGGAAATGTGAAATCCTGTAAGAAAAAGTAAGTCATGATGTGAAGTAACAAATGAAAACATTGCGTGAAGAATATCAACATGTGAAAGACAGAAGGAAAATGTTGAATTTTGAAATTGGTAGTGGACGTTCATTTTCTAATTTCCGTAGTGATTATACAAATGTTGAAGGTGGTAGTAGTAATGGTAGTGGTGGTACTGGTAGTGGTCCATCCCAGGCCTAAGAAGAAGTACCTGAACCTGATACGAGGAAGAGAAGAAGGTAGGTGACTAGTTTTTTTGCACTACGAATAACTCTTAAAACCAAACCTTCAATTAGTATTGCAATGCAATTAAGAGAAATGACTCACAATTTCAATATGGCAGTAGCTAAATGGTTGTATGATACAGGTTCATCATTCAATACTTCTCAATCTTATTATTATCAACCAGTAATAGATGCAATATTCTCTTATAGTCTGAGATATAAAGGTTCTTCGATTTATGACTTAAGAGGTAAACTTTTGAGTTGTTCTGTTACTGAAATTAAAAGTTATTTAGCAGAAATAAGAGTGAATTGGGTTACTTATACATGTTCAATCTTATGTGATGGTTGGACAAATAGGAGATAAGAGCCTATTATCAAATTTTTGGTTTATTCTACAATTGGCTCTATGTTTTTGAAATCTATTGATGCATCTGGCCTTATTAAGAATATTGTGACTTTGTTTGAGATATTTGATAAAGTTGTGAATGAAATAAGGCCAGAAAATATCGTTCAGTTAATCATTGGCAATGATTCCGTTGATAAAGCGACAGGAAAAAGGTTGCAGAATAAGTATAATTCTTTTTTTGACTCCTTGTGTTGAACATTACATTAATCTAATTCTGGATAATATAAGAGATTCTAGGTATTTTCCTATTATTGATGAGACAATGCAAAAAGCTAAAATAGTGACCAAGTTCATTTATAATCGTGCATGGGTATTGAATTTAATGAGAAAAGAATTTACCAATGGTAGGAATTTGTGCCGCCCTGTTATAACAAGATTTGCAACAAATTTTTTATCATTTCAGTCTTTTGTAACGATGAAGAAAGAATTAAGACAAATGTTTACAAGTAATAAGTAAATTACATCTTAGCATGCTAGGTCTAATACTAGAGTGAAGGATTGTAAAATTTTACTAGGAGATAGAAAATTTTGGTCTCAATGCCAATTTATTATCTAAGTTTGTGAACCTTTGATGAGGGTGCTTCCCTTGGCTGATAATGAAGAAAATCCAACAATGGGTTTTTTTTTTGATGCCATGAAGAGAGTGACGGAAGCAATCAAGGCCAATCTGAAACATAAGCCTTCTTTATACACACCATATCTTTCAATCATTAATGAGATAAAGACAAAGACAACTTTCTTTTCCGTTGTTTGCAGCTGGGGTGCTTTTGAATCCTAGTGTCTATTTTAGACTGGATCTTACTAAGCAAACTGAAGTTAATAGAGGAATGCTTTTAACTATTACAACAATTGTTAGCATTGACGTGATGTAATATCTCTTCAACTCACAAATCACGCTTTATAAGTTGTCTTTTGGAATGTCGGCTGCTATTCTACAAAAAGGAAAATTTTCTTCAGGCATTAGTTGTTATTTGTTGAAAATTAATTATCACCTTATTTTGTTTATAACGCTACTTCTGTTATCTTACGGCTTACAGTTTCTTAGTGGGATCAAATCGAAAATGATGTTCTAAAATTGAAAAGGCTATGAGCGAAATTAGAACACATTTGAAATTATTTACTCCAAGAAAAGAAATAGATTAGAGCATAAGAGGTTGAATGATTTAGTTTTTATTTGTTACAAGTTAAAGCTTCGAGAAAGGTATGTTATTATCATAATTAATTTTGATATAATTTCTTATAATTTTTAATAATTAAATTTTATTGTTTACTAGGAGCTTTAATAGCACAAGCAGTTCAATCGATCTAATTTCCATTAATAATATTGATCTTTTGGAAGATTGGTTTCTAAAGAACCGAATTTAGTATATGTCAATGACTTGGGAGATAATCTTGGATAGGAAAGCATTAATATGTCATTTGGTGTATTAAATTTGAATGATAATGATGGTGAAGCTCTTCTTAATGATGAAGATTTTGTATCAAACGATAATTGGAATCAGTATAGTTATAGCAGATATCCTTCCGTTGATGATTGAATTTCGTTCCAAGTTTTTATTTTTTTTCTCTTCTTTTAAATTTACTTATATTTGATGTATATGTTAAATTCTATATGTATAATGTAATTGTAAATGTTTTTGTTTTATGTTTAACTTCAACTTGATTGTTTCCTCATTACGAACTCTTGTTGTAAATTGTAATAGTTTGAGACTTAAGGATATTTATTGATCTTTTTATTAGATGTTTTGATGTAATTATTATTTATTATATGATGAAATTGTATTATTATAATATTTTAAATACTTTGTATTATTCTTAACTTTATATTTGTATAATGATGATTGTCTTTTTTATATTAATTATGGTTATTATTTATATAAGAAATATTTAAAAATTATTGTTATTTCATATTAATTGTGATTATTATTTATTATTATGATTTTTAGAGACATGGTTGATGTAAATTTATAAAGTATACAGTACAACTGTACAATATACCAATAAATTATTTCGTAAATTTTAAAAAAATTTAAAGACTATTTCATAAATTTAAAAAATTATCTAAAATAATATCCGATATTGATTAGTACTGATATAATACTATATCTAAACTCAATCTGATGTTAAATGTAGGATGATATTCGCGGCTTTGTATAATATGCATCCTGAATCACTTAACTATAATTTTGATATTTTGAATCTCATGCAAACTGTAAATCGGTCGGTTACATTTTGCAACCAGGTCATTCAAAGTGGCGTTGGGGATCAGAAACTCCCAACTGAATTAAAAATTTTATAATTAAAGAAGGGTTTAACTGTTTAAGCGTCGAGAATTGGAAGACTCTGAAAAATGGTTCGGGGATTGAAGCTTCTTTCCAGATTACCTCTCGCTAGCTCCAATTGTTCAGTCTCACATCTTTCTTTCTCCTTCTGCTCAGTGTCAGCACAGCTTTGCGAATCAACCCCAGAACCCATTAGTCAACCATTCATATTTAATGACGACAAAGCCCCATACTACCATGAACAACTCCACAAGCTTCGACTACTCCTTCGACAAGGTCGTATGGAGTCCGCCTATGGAATTGCCAAGTCTCTCGTTATCTCAAAATCACCATTCCCTTCACCGTGTGAGCTTCTCTCCTCTCTCTCCGTTTCTTGCCCTTCATTAAAGATCACTCTGTCGAACATGCTGCTTTCAATCTGTTGCGAGTCGAAATTGCACGGTGAAGCTGCAGATTTGTACGGTTTGATGAGGAGAGATGGAATTCTCCCCGGTTTTGATTCTGTGAGAATGTTGGTTGAGTCATTGTCGGAGACGAAGCAGTTTAATATGATTCTTGATTTATTTACGGAAGTTGTTGAGATGGGTTTTAGGCCTGATAAATTTATGTATGCGAAGGTAATTCAGGCTGCAGTCAAAGTTGGTGACACAAAGAGGGCCATGGAGTTGTTGGATTCTATGAAAAGTAGAGGACTGAGTCCCAATGTGTTCGTTTACAATGTTGTGCTCGGTAGGTTGTATAAGGAAAAGAGGATTAAAGATGCAGAGAAGGTGTTTGATGAAATGTGTAAAAGGAGGTTGCGGGCTAATACGGTGACTTATAATACTCTTATTGATGGGTACTGTAAGCTAGGGGAAGTGAATAAAGCATTTAATTTGAGAGACCGGATGAAGAATGAGAATGTAGAGCCTAGTGTTGTTACGTTCAATTCGTTGCTAAGTGGGCTTTGCAAATTGGGGAGAACCATTGAGGCGCGAAGGCTGTTAGAGGAGATGAGAGAGAATGGTTTTGTGCCTGATGGGTTTACGTATAGCATAATTTTTGATGGTTTACTGAAGAGTGCTAATGGGCAAGGTGCCATGGATTTGTATAATATGGCATCTAGGGAAGGAGTTAAGCTCAATAATTATACGAGCAACATTTTGATTAATTCATTGTGTAAAGAAGGCAGAGTTGACAAAGCGGAGGGGCTTTTGACGACACTCATGCAAAATGGACTTGTTCCTGACGAGGTGATATTTAACACTCTTGTGAACGGGTATTGCCGGATAGATGACATTAATGGAGCCATTGCCACTATTGAGCGAATGGAAAGCCATGGGCTGAGGCCAAATTTCATTTCTTTTAATTCTTTGATTGATAAGTGTTGTGGAATGCATAAGATGGAAGAAGCACAGGTATGGGTGCGGAAGATGGTGGAAAAGGGAGTTAGACCTGGTATTGAGACATACAATATCCTTATCAATGGTTATGGAAAGTTGTGTAATTTTGACAGGTGTTTCCAAATTCTTGAAGAAATGGAACTTAGCGGAATGAAGCCAAATGTTGTAAGCTATGGTTCTCTTATAAATTGTTTATGCAATTATGAAAAGAGTCTTGAGGCTGAAATAGTCTTGAGGGATATGATAAGCAGAGGAATTACACCAAATGCACAGATATATAATATGCTCATTGATGGTTGTTGTGTTTTCGGGAAATTAGAAGACGCATTTAGATTCTTTGATGAGATGTTTAGAATGGAAATAAACCCAACTCTGGTCACGTACAATGCACTTATTAATGGGCTCTGCAGAAAAGGGAGGTTACAGGAAGCTGAAGACTTCCTTCCCCAGATTAAAAGTAGTGGGTACAGTCCTGATGTGATCACGTACAACTCCTTGATCTCTGGGCATTCGAATGCTAGAAATGCAAAGAAGTGTCTCGAGTTATATGAAGCTATGAAGAAATCAGGGATACAAGCTACCACAAAAACCTATCATGCCCTGATCAGGGGATGCAGCAAGGAAGGGATAACTCTTGTGCAGACATTGTTTAATGAGATGCTAGAGAAAAACTTGGCTCCTGATCGAGCTGTTTACAATGCAATGATTTCCTGTTATTCAGAGAACGGAAATGTAGATAAGGCATTATCCTTGCGGGACGAGATGGTGAAACGAGGAATTCATCCAGACAAGACGAAATATAATAGCTTGATTTTTTGATACTTGAAGAAAGAAAATTTGTCAGACGTAGATGACCTTGTCAATGATATGATGATCAAAGGATTGGATCTTAAAGCTGATACCTATTCCATTCTGATCAAGGGACATTGCTATCTAAAAAATTATCAAGGGGCGTATCAATGGTATAGAAAAATGCTTCAGAACGGTTTTCTACCAAGTGCCAACCTTTCTAATGAACTTACCACTGGCCTTAGACAAGATGCGAGATTGCAGGAAGTCCAGGCTTTCTGCACTGAAATGAACTTTGAAGGAATTGATGATGGAGCCAAAGTGAGGAGCTATCAGCTTAATCATCGGTGGAAGTCAAAGACCGGTTTCAGGATCTCCATGCAACAGTTTGTATATGAGAACAGGTAGTTCACCATAAACCTCTTCCAATATCAAGATTCTGTGGAAACTTCATTTTGTTCTTCATTTGAACTAGATTGAAGGATGCCTTATTATTATTTTTATTTCTTTATAAAGAAGGATGAGACCATAGAGCTGATCTCACGGAAACGGGCTCCATCAGGTGACTTTTAACACATATTAGCTTGAAACAATGAAACACGACTATTGAAGAGATTGCTGGGTTATCCCTACCCTTGTATAAAGCTTCCAAAGATGCGGCAATTGTAACTTTTGTATAATATTTATGCAAGCCTTGTATATAGCTTTACACTTGAACTTTTCAAAGGAAAGAAAGATGATTAATGACTTGGTATATCCTCAAGTACGATTAAAGGTCTACTAAGCCGCATTTGCAGACGACCATTGATACTGAAGAAGTAGCATGCATCTTAGGACTTCCCGAAACCAATATGAATTGCTATTGTCCGCCAAATCACCAGTGTCTTTCTTCCTCAGTTCTCAGGTTATTGGTCACTGTATCAACACACACCTTAACTAAGACACAGCAATCTGCCTAGTCTGTAGATAATCGGTTGCCCAGGTTGTTATAAATTCAGTTGAACCATAAGTAATCAAGCTTCTCAAATATGAACGTATGTGTGAGAATCCAGTATCATTGTCATGAACATATGAGCTACTCTTATTAGTCGTATTGTCAAGTCCCAAACTTCAAATATTTACTATTCCTGATTTTTCTGGTATATAGAAAAATATAAATAAAAAGAGCAGCAAAGATACTAGATCTAGGTACCAAATGAACTAGCTTTACCCTCAAAACAACCGCTTTTAGGTAATCCAACAAGACACAGAGGTGGATTAGTTTACTCGTGCAATTTTAGACGGTCCAAAGAAAACAACTCGCTCAAAATGCATCAGAGGCCTCGTAGAGACAATTCCATGCAGCAAGATCCCAAATGTCTCAAATTAAAACAGCATAGATGAAATCTTTCTTACTTCGTACTCAGTTCTATGACCCATTATATCTCACAACACTACAGAGTAATAAGATATGAGCAGTTTATGGAGTTACTCTTCTGTTCTGTCAGTGCACATCCACCTGTCTATCTTCAGACATATGGAGATATGAAGAATCACCTGTCAAGTTTGATAAAAGTCAGTTGAGTTGAGACCACATCAGGCGATTCTGGTTTATTAGCCAGTTGAACCTATTATAACCAAAATGTAGTTGGAGACTCTGCAACTTATAATCATTCAGCACAACAGAGGCTCTTCAAATTGATAATCGTTAACAGGGAACATTACAGGTGCTTGAACCAATTAGCCACAAACCAACCAAATAGGCGTCCTACCTCATCAATCAATTCTCATGGATTATAATTGAACAAATTAACTCCTGATGAACTTGATATGTTTTAGTACTGGAACCAACTCGGGTTTCCTGCGTTTATTAACGCTGCGTTTGGTTTCTGTCTCCGGTATCTATAGACGGAACGGAACAGGACGGAACGGAACAAAAAGTGGAGACAGTGAGATGTTTGGTTGTGGTGGACAGAACAGAAATTTC
>JANZXR010000005.1:40724830-40735106 GCA_027575705.1 Erythroxylum echinodendron | reverse complement strand
AACATATCTTGGAGACAGGATTTTTATGTTTTGTCTTCTGTCCCCATTAACGGGGACAGGAACCAAACATAACCTAAGTAAAAAAGCTAATAAACCAAAAAATACAACATAGCGACCACATTAAAACTCACCACGACGAAAAAAAACTCAAAGCACTTGGAGCATATCTTCAGCTCCACTAGAAGTAAAAGCCCGACCTTCCTCCAAATTAAGCACCTTCACGACACCATCCTCCACCAACAAAGCACCTCTACTGAGTACGGATTAGTGAATACTGAGACTGAAAAATGGAAATGCAGAGGGATAAATGATAAACCGCACCTAAAACCGATAAAAAGTTACTTAAAAACTGTTAGAAAAGAAAATAACAGGAAAAGATAAAAGCTACTTAAAAACTGTGACCAAACAGTTCTTTGTTAAATGTGACCAAAAGCAGTTTGTCATCTTCACCACATACAAATGAATGGTATCACACAACTCGTGCGTGCGTGTGTACGTGTGAGCGCTTTATTCTATTTTCTTTTTTTAAGAAAGGGAAGTTAGGTATTACTTATCACTTGAACCAACATTTCACACTTTTTCTTAAATAATATTGCCTTTCAGAAATAAGAAGATTAAAACAAAGGGCCAGTAGAGTCCAACACCCCTCAGATCCTCTGTGCCATGTACCTTGGCCCTACCCTGTCCCATGACATCTCAACCATCTATTTTTATGGGACCCACATAAATGGATGGTTGAGATATCATGGGACAGAGTAGGGCCAGAGTACATGGTACAGAAGACCAGCCCCTAGTCCAACATCAAGAAAGTTGTCGCGCGTGGGACGATGACGATAATACCAACTCTATTTACAAATAAATAAATAATTATAATACTTGAAAATTTTCATCACGTCTAGTTGTCGTCATACTAAAACATTGAACAACAAAGATTGCCCCGAATAAATTAATGTAATTATATAACAAATAAATATTAATCTCGTCATATAATTTACTTATGCATGCCCAGAGGCTGTGTTGGTGAGAGACACTCAAAGTCACTCACGGACTCAAAGCTCCGACTTTTCAATTGCCGAAAATGCCCTCATCAAATCGCCATAAAGCATCAAAAACAACCGTCCTTCTTAGTGCATCTAAGTACAGTGTTAATCCTACGGCTATTATTAAGCGAAGCTCCTCTCTACAAATACCGCACCAAGTTAATGTTGCCCTCCGCTCTAAACCCTGCAACTAGTCACCGAACTCGAAACACTTGCATCTCTGAGTTCTCGCAAAAACCGCTAGCTTTCTACATTTGTCCAGATCTCCACTGTAGCCATGTCGATCACGATCGTCTCCGTCAAAGCTAGGCAAATCTTCGACAGCCGTGGTAATCCTACGGTCGAGGTTTGTTACAGATCTGTTCAGGCTTACTATTTTTCCCTTTCGATGCTTTCGAGGCAACGGATCTTTACGGTTTATATGGATACTGGTTGTTCATTTGTCGATTTTCTGTTCTTTTTTTCTGTGTTGTTTTTGGTTTGAGATTAGTTGATTCTATTGTTTTGAGGTTTTACGTAACGAGCGTCTTTTATTTTTCCGAATAGTTAAAAAGAGACCGTTGATTGATTGAATACATATGGGTTTGATGCAGGCTGAAGCTCTTCTGTCGAATAAGCATCTGGCAAGAGCTGCTGTTCCAAGTGGTGCATCAACCGGTTCGTCTTTTTACTTGGTTTCCAGACCGTTGTGTTCGAAATTACTATATTAGAAGTTGAAATTATTATTGTTGTTTTTATTTTGACTAACTTTGGTAACTCAAAACACTTCCGAGTTTTCTATTCGTTGATAACATATCGTACATAATATGTGTATGATTTGTAGGATTTTATGAGGCCCTTGAACTTAGGGATGGAGGCTCAGACTACCTTGGGAAGGGTGTTTCCAAGGTGAATTCTTAACGTTATGTTTCATTTTTGTAGTTAATAGAAGTCATTGCTGTTTATTGTGTTGTGCTGATGTTGGTTTTACTTATTATTGTTCTTGTAAATGTGCAGGCTGTTAACAATGTCAACACAATTATTGGCCCCGCATTAATTGGCAAGGTTAGTTGCGAACAATGTGTCGTTATTTAGCATCCAATCACACATATTTGTTTATGTTCATTGCTGACAATCGAGGACTTCTAGTAATTTGAGAAATACTTTTAAGGTAAGGCTAGGTTCTTGATTACTCCCAGTGTCCCAGTCCAATAGAATTGAAATGAAAAGGTGCCTTAATGGTGAATTGATTCGTAAAAATCAGTGATTAATATTATGTGCCATTGTATCTGTGGTGTTATGTTCATTGGATTAAAATACGTACTTTTCACAGGATCCAACTGATCAAGTTGCTATTGACAACCTCATGGTTCAACAACTTGATGGAACTGTAAATGAGTGGGGTTGGTGCAAGCAAAAGGTAATTCAAGAAATTTCTCATGTTTTCTTCCCCATAGATTTTTTTAAGTCTTTATGATGTTTCTGATCCTTTCCTTTTTTTTTTTTTTTTTTTGCAGCTTGGTGCAAATGCCATTCTAGCAGTTTCTCTAGCTGTTTGCAAAGCTGGGGCTCATGTCAAGGGCATTCCTCTATATAAGGTACTAATGCCAGTCTTCTGATTCTTTTGTTTTCTATTAGTAGGGTAGAATTACAGATATATCTCCGAGTCTGCTTATGAAGTATCCCGCAATATTTACTCCCAAAAGGCATTTTTTCATGGGATTTATTTCTTCATCTGCCATAAGTTTTCCAAAATGAAATAATAAATGATATTTTTTTTAATGACTTCATTCTGACAAAATCTTTTTCCTTTTCTATTAATGTTCCTTGGAGTTGAATCTATTGACATGTCATTTGGACGCAGCACATTGCCAACCTTGCTGGAAACAAGAATTTGGTGCTTCCAGTTCCAGCATTTAACGTCATTAATGGTGGATCACATGCAGGAAACAAGCTTGCTATGCAGGCACGCTTGACAATACTTTGTTTGACTTATATACAGGATTTCTTGTTTTATTTAGTTTCTAATTCTTCTATTTGTACAGGAGTTCATGATTCTTCCTGTTGGAGCTTCCTCTTTCAAAGAGGCCATGAAGATGGGTTCTGAAGTTTACCACCATTTGAAGGTAGTCCCCACCTATCCCTTGAGTTTCACTTAATTTTTACATGGATTCACATTTACGTAAGATTAACATATTTTCCTTTTCTGTTCATAATTTTTCTCTCGACGGTATATTTTAAAATGTGGGGACCAAAACATTAGTTTAAGCCATTACAGAAAAAGTTTGTATTGGTTTTTAATATTAGCAGTAAAGATGCCTAAAGAAATTTTCCATAACTTTATTTTTTAAATGTTGCTAACGGCTCTGCACCATGGGAAAGGTTTTCTGCTAATATCATAATGAATGACACTTTATCTTTCATATAAACAGTCACTGACTATTAACTTTGTCTTTTATCCAGTCGGTGATTAAGAAGAAGTATGGTCAAGATGCGACAAATGTTGGTGATGAGGGTGGTTTTGCACCTAATATTCAGGTCAATCCTTGCTGATGAAATATTATGAGATTTTGCTATGTTGCACTGCACTTCTGTTTCTGGTCACAACTATTTTATTTACATTTTCATATTTGTCAAGCTCAGGAGAACAAGGAAGGCCTTGAATTGCTGAAGACTGCTATTGGGAAGGCTGGTTATACTGAGAAAGTTAGTGTCTTGTAGAATCTAAGAAGTTTATCCAGTTGTTCCTTTTATGATGTTTAATAGGAAAGCTAAGTGATTGAAATTCTCCTTTTTTTCTTAGGTGGTCATTGGAATGGATGTTGCTGCTTCCGAATTCTATGGTTCTGATAAAACATATGATCTGAACTTCAAAGAAGAGGTTAGTTTGCATGAGATTCTTTCCATAATCAGCTGCAGTATTTCAGATTTAGATGAAGGGAGATTAGAACCTATTCATTCAAAACTTCCAAAAGTTGGAGTGTAAATCATTATTCGAATTTTATGGTTTTATTTTCTTAGTCTTCTCACTTCATTAATTTATTGCAACTTTTCTTCCTTGTGTTCAAAACGTTGTTTTTTTACTCCAACACTACAGTTTGCATCATAGTTTGATTCCTAACTATGCAGAAAGCATTGCCTTTTCGAAGTCCATAAATTTGTAGAGCTGGTTCTGGCTTATATTCCAGGCATGCTTATGCTTATTTTCTGTTCTGTGCAGAACAACAATGGTTCTCAGAAGATCTCTGGTGATGCTCTCAAGGATCTCTACAAGTCATTTGCTTCAGAGTATCCTATAGTGTCAATTGAGGATCCATTTGATCAGGACGACTGGGAACATTACTCGAAGTTAACTGCTGAAATTGGTGAAAAGGTGCAAATTGTAGGAGATGACTTGTTGGTCACCAATCCCAAGGTCAGTGTTATAAATAACTCCAGCTCTTTCCGTTATTCTGTTGCTACAAGATTATGCAGTGCGTCAATTTTGTCTGAATTAGCTACTCATTCAAAAAGCCACATCTTTTATTTTTTCCTTCGTCTCAAACTTTGCTGATTGTATTCTTTTCGACAGAGAGTTGAGAAGGCTATCAAAGAAAAAGCTTGCAATGCTCTCCTTCTCAAGGTAACAGTCGACAGATGTGTGATTTAGCTTTTCTGCATGGTTGGAAAATGCATGTGCAATTTAATGTGCTTTTGGAACAGGTTAATCAAATTGGATCGGTGACAGAGAGCATTGAAGCTGTGAAAATGTCCAAGCGAGCTGGGTGGGGTGTGATGGCCAGCCACCGCAGTGGTGAAACTGAGGATACATTTATTGCTGATTTGTCTGTTGGTTTGGCCACGGTAATCAAGACTAAATTGCCACTCAACTACAAGTAAAGAATTTTGTATGAATTGATTTGATTTGTACTGATTCCTTTGTGCTTCAAATAATCAAGGGTCAAATCAAGACAGGAGCACCATGCAGGTCAGAGCGCCTTGCAAAATACAACCAGGTTAAACTCTAGTTCTGCGTTTGATTTATGGTATAGTCTTGTAGTCACTCTAATGTTTTTATACATCTTTTGGGGATTCAGCTACTCCGTATCGAGGAAGAGCTTGGATCGGAGGCAGTTTATGCTGGAGCGAACTTCAGGAAACCTGTTGAACCCTATTAGAATTGGGAAGTAGTATGGTTGTAACGTGTGCAATGAAATAAGTTTATGTAGAATGGGGTTTAGCCCCCGAGTTTTCAATAATCTGGTCAGAAATTTTGTTCTTAGGCCTGAAACATTACTGTTTTTGAGAAGCTTTTCCCAGTTGGGGTTGTGATCTTATATTGAAATACTTTTCACAGAACATGGTGTTGCTTATCGCTACATTTGTTTACAGTCTAATCTTTTTAGCGAACTCCCACTTCGTTCAGATTATTGACTTTGCAACTCAAGCGCAGAATGACTTGGGACGAGGTTTTATTTGTTTCATTGATGAAATAGTTAACACCACCTTGAAAAGAGTTGTGCTGATGGAACGAAGATAAACAAAACTTAAGATACTCGTGTAGTCTTTTAGATAGCTATCATGACCTCATTTATTCCTATACAGGAGCTTTCAATTCGCTGGTATCACAGTAGTTCATTTGAAGTTGTGGAATATTGGGGTAACTATTGCAAGTTGTTAGTTGTTAACTACTGTGATAATTTCAATTGTACAGATTACGCAAATTACATGGTGCGCGGAGTGTGTTTGGTGGTGGGTGATTTTCCTCTTCGAGCAAATTAGACCTTCCAAATTGGTCGTATCAAAAGATTGTTTTGAGTCGAGGACTCGTACGTCAAACCCTTCAACTATCCTTTTTGGTAAGAAACAGTTTTGACGGGTGATCGTCCAAAACCAAAATGTAAGGGAAAAGTTAATTTTCTGTCCAAGTAAACGAAGAGCAAGACATTCCTAAAAGAGGCCTAATGAATTGTCTCATAAGCTAATTAGATACCAGTGTCTATAGCTAAATGTTATCTACAATTAAATGAGTCCTTTGGGCAAAAGTCCATTGATGTCGTAACACTGAAAAATCTGCGAACTATGTGAAAAGGGTTTATAAACTGTGATATGAAAAACAGATACTGAATGAAAAACAAATCATGCAGGCTGTGGGGTTCGAACCCACGCGCACTTATGTGCAGAAGATCTTAAGTCTTCCCCCTTAACCTCTCGGGCAAACCTGCGAGCGGACACTGATTCCTCCTATTAATATTTGAGGTTTGACTTTAGGTTATTCAGAGGGCTATTGTTGCTTTCATCATACTTTCGTGCCAAAAAACATTTTAAAAAAAAACCCAAATTGCGTCGATCGTCACGGCAATAATTTTTTGAAGATGCTGATGTTTTTCTTGGTACGAAAGAAATGGTCCTTTAAACAAACCTAGAGTACATTCTTGGGCAGGCCTTGAGAACATTCGAAATATGTCCTGGCCATCCCTGTAAGGGGGAGAAGAATCATTCGTTCCTTTGAGAGTCTGTCCTCGTTCCCAAGATTTGTCTTGGTTTGGATCTTTAAGGATTCAACGGCTTTCATATTGATGATGAGCTTGAAACCAGGCATTGGTAGATGGTTTGAGTGAGTGCATCAGTAGACCAACATGGTCATCAGGTTTATCCCGCCACAAACCGGTCCTTTACCTTTCCCCGCGAAACTCACAGTAAAATGTAATGTCCAAGAAGCCTAAAATAACAAATCAAAGTTACTACACCAAAGACAGCGCAGGTATGAAAAAAGCCAGGCAAGTGACGTTATTGTGTCAAAGTAACCACGAAACTCCACTCCATGAACCCTGCCATGCCACACTTGATGATCACATAATCAAGGTTTTTACACGAGTGATTTGAAGAGGCCAGCCAGTAAAAAAAATAAGACTTCCTGAGCTGCCCCAAGTTTGGATAAGCATCAAATTTGATGGGTTGAATTCATTTGCTTGTTCACACTCGGCCTAAACCTGTGGGTGTGCCAGTTGATGGAATTCACTTATTATACAAGATCAGATAACCTTCTTCAAAGTACGCAAACTTACGGAAAGATCAGAAAATTTGATATTGTATTTGTATAATGTGATAGTATACTCTCAACTCTATGCTGCGTTAGTACTTGTTACACACGTAAGTATCTAATTTGTTTGAAAGCTCAAGCTTATGTCATACTAGTTCTAATCCCAATTTTTTGCATGATTTTGGAATAACTCACACAAATACATAAATATACTTTTTAATCTTAATGTATAACCTTTAGGAGCTTTATAAAAAAGGATCTCAATTTTCACTTTTAACACGAAATGCCACCTCTTTTCAGAGTGCTTAATGGTGTTATTAACACTTTTTTTATGGCAAAGTGTTTAGTATAAACAAATTAAGAGGTTGAATAACTGATCATTATGTTAAGTTGTGGAGTCGCGGAAATGAGCTACAAAGAAGTGATCTAAATGGACAGAGCACTATTAAATAGAATTGCAAGGAGAAAACTCAATTTTCCAAAGATTTCATGTTAGATTTGAAGTTTCGAGGGTTAGAGTTTTAACTAATTGTACGTGAATCACTGGGTTAAATGATTGTTTCTTAAAGAACTTTTAAGATAGAGCATTATCAATAAAACTTGAAAACATAAAAAGTCAAATATTTCTTATCACTTACCTGTAATGAAAGGAGAAAACTATGCTTCATAGAATTGGTTTTTAAATTTATCCATGAAAGACCTTGGTATAATCAATAGAAAAGGTCCGAAAATTATAAGTGAGCAATAGAAGGTTGGTTAATGTTAAATATTAATTGTTTGCATATGTTGTTAAGAAGCGTTTGATGGACCCTAAAACCATTGTAATTCATAATTATTATATTTGCATTCAATTTTATAACTATTTGCAAACATTTTAATAGTTATAATTGTTGTCAAAGTATATGATGGACCTCAAGCTTGTGGTGTATTTTTATATTTACATGCATTATTATAATTGTTTGTATACAATGTTAATTAATGCTAACTCTTTTAATCTATTTTGTAGCATCATGTCCCTTATTCCTTAGACAACACATGTGCTATAATGGCCGGGACAAAAGGTCAAGATCTCGTGAGGGTGAGCTAACCCCAAAAACCTATCCTCAATTCAAATTGCAGGTTACAACTCATCTGCATGAAGTTAGAATCGCTAGTAATTTTTAGTCAGATATACGATGGTGAATTCGTTCATGGACCTTATTCACATCGCCCGTCACACTATGGAAACTTGCTATACCCAATGTCCTTACCTTAACCGTAAGGAGGATACTGAATAATATGGCCCTAATATCGAGCATTACAAATATGCAAGACATATGTGCAAATTGTTTACAGAAATATAAAATCCAAGTGTACAAAACTTTAAGAGAGTTGCTTAATGTACAACTAAGTGAAAATTTAAGGAAATAATGGAAGAAATGAAGGTGTTATCAAAGAAGCCACATGTTAATTTCATTCCAAGGTCTCCAAAGATATTTATCTAAGCCTTTATCAATATAAGACCCAAATGGGAAATTGTGGATAATAATTAAAAAAGATAAATATCATTAGAAAACTCTAATTGAGGTAAAGTATATAATCCAATAGTTCTGGACAATGCAAAATAACAAAAGAGAATACATATCCTTAACTAAGCTCTCAAAAATATGGATATCCAAATTTTAGCTCTAAAATACCTAATACATTTATTGATTAGCTGTGTGACTTATCCTTACATGTGCGCTACTCCAGCTCTTCCTATCACATTGTTAATAAAGACCTTGTTTTCGAGTAGCTTACTATCAACTCTAGTAATCCAATGCCATCAATTAACTACAACTTCTGACTTTTCTATTCATCATTGTCTACTCTCTAATTTATAGCATAAGCTTAATCCTTACCTATTTTACTGTTCTTTCTTTACCTTTAAAGCACCTGACATTCATTTATTCCAAAAGCTGGTAAGGACATAATCTAGAAGCTATCAACACTAGAGTTTATCACTAAAAGGGATTCTAGCAAATAAAAGTCATGTCATGAATTCCTTATAGTTGCACTTGGGACTCCAAAGATGATATAGTTCCATAATTGATTTCCATATACCATAGGAAAAGTTATAGGCAAAGAAGATGTATTCTAGAGTTTCAATATTGTTTTTACACAAAAAGTATATGTTCTCTAAGTTGAGGAAATGTAAGTGGCTTAATGTAGCCATATTTTCTTTAGCTATCAACCATGTATGAAATGAAATCTTTGGTAATAAGTTCCTGTTCTAAATAATCTTGCTCAAACTCTGATACTTCCCTCTGCTCTTTAGGCTTTCCTTGTAAGACACATTTGAGAATTTACCAGTCATGTTCTTTAAAATCAAATATTCATCTTCTTTCCCACTTTCTAGGTTATAAGTTAATAACACGTTCATAACTTCTGTTGAAACTAACTCCACTAGCCTTTATTGATTCATACTTCTATTTTGGAGTTCTTTTTAAATCTTGTTACCAGTAATACATATATTTGGTTATTATGAAGGAGGGATATCAGACACCAATTGTCTAAGTAGAGAGATGTTAATTTTCCATTTCTAATTTGACATTTGATATTTTATACAATGGTTTTGTTCAACTTTAAGATCTATGGAAAAAAAACCATAAGAAATAAGTTATGTTAGTTATATCCCATAAGCTTCTGTGTTTAAAATGTAGGTACGCACCCACTTAACCCATAATGACTCCTTATCAACTAATATTCTCCACGTTCTTTTACCTAATAACCCCTTGTTAGAAAGATTGATTGGTACAATTCCTAGATCCCCCTCTGATAGTGGCTTATAGATCTCATTCCATCTAACTTTTAGTTGGTATTTCCCTCCTTTACTTCTAATCTATAGGAACCTCCTAATTAGCTTCTCTATTGACATAACCGTACCCTTGGTAAGGAAAAAATGAAAAGTCAATAGATAGACAAAGAACTAAGCTCTAGTTTAATTAATTGGATCCTCCTTGCATAAGGCAACCTCTCATTACAACATAAATGATAAGATGATAATTGTGCACATTATGCTTAATATTATGCCTTTGATTTGTCATGATTTCTGTGAACTATACTGCTTCTGGTATGTTTTTGATAGATGCAGGAATCTAGGAAAGAGTTGAAAGATTTGAGCTGCAACACTCGTTATAGGCATAAGGATTGGTCACAACGACCTGTGCGTGGATTCTTGAAGACAGCGAGGATTTTGGATGCGTATTGGGGACAA
>JANZXR010000005.1:40699427-40724730 GCA_027575705.1 Erythroxylum echinodendron | reverse complement strand
CCCTGTGGACGACCCCGATTTTGTACTACAAGTTTACAGAAAAGGGAATTATTATTGACGGTTTCGGCAACCATCAATAAACCAGACGTCTTTTGTATCTTCCTTATTAAGGGAATGCATCCATTGAACTGGAGTCTCCTTGTAGCTAGACGGAGTCATATATACTCCAAAGGAGGGTGCTTCACCTATAACCTAATTATAGTTGAAAGCCACTAAATGAGATCATTGTCACTGGTTAATATTACCAAATAGCTTTTGCTCTTATTCTTCTTTAAGCCCAAAAGCTCTCTAAAGGATTTCAAGGATGACATTAGAGTTCTAATTGATCCATTATAAGCTTTAGATAACATCAATAAGTCTTTACAAATGTAGCAGGATAAGCTTAGTTTTTTGTGTATGTTGAGCGCTTCCATGCACAACATAAATAAGGGGATATAAGTCCCCCTGTTTAAGTCCCCTCTCTCCTTTAAACATCTGAGATGGTTTTCTATTTATCAAAATTCAAAAAGAGGCATTGGTAAGACACATTATTATCTATTGTCTAATTTATTGGGAAAACCAAACACTCCCAGTACTTAATTTATAAAATCTTAAGTAATTGAGTTATAAGCTTTATTAAAATCAACTTTAATAGCACAATTCCTAGGAGCATTCCTTTTTGACTATTCCTTAAGTAATTCTTAGGCCAGTAATACATTATCTTTAACATATCTCCCTTTTAGAAAAGCATATTGTGATTTATTACTAGTGGGATTTATTACTCTTTTTAAGTATTTTGGAAATGATTTTGTAGAGAAATTTACACTAAGAAATGGGCCTATAATCACCAAAGAAGTTAGAGTTTTTCTACCTTAGGTATGAGGCATATAAATGTTTTACTAATTTTTAAAAACATCATGCTTTTCTCAAACACCTCTGGCACTGCATCAGTCACTAAATTCTTTATTTGGGATTAAGATTTCTGAGAGAATATGCCATTCAAGCCATCAAGCTTAGGGGATTTTTTAGATTTTAAGTTAAACACCACTTGCCCTATGTCCAAAGCATTCACAGGAGCTTCCAATCCCTCAATTTCATTAGGAGAGAACAAAATCCTAATGAATGAGCTAAGCATTTGTAAAGTTGATTTACTTTTTATTAGGGCTCCAAAGAGTTCTTAAAGGAATGGAAAGCCTCATTCTTAAGGTCTTACTGAGAGCATATTAAGGTACCATCTTTTTTCACCCTAGAGCTTATGTTATTTGAGTTTCTACTAGGAAGTATTGAGTTATGAAAGAACCTTATATTCCTAACCCCTTTAAAGATACATTTTGTTTGAGCTTCCTGATTCAATAAGGGAATGTGATTCAGTATGCTCTATTGTAAGAGAATAATGCCTTCCTTTCCTTGTTTAACCATTTCATATCTTTAAGGAGTATGTGTAACTTTTCTTGGATCTTACTTAACTTGATTTTAGCCTCTAACGTATTCTGTAAGGTGTTGCTAAATATGTTAATCTTGAGCCTCTTAAGTTTCTCTTTGATCTAGAATAATTTCTTCAAACACATATAATTTTTATGTTCCTAAACTAAGTAAGCTAGACCTTTTTTAATTTCCTAATCAAAGTTCTCTTCCTCATCTTATTAATTGTTGGATCTGAAAGGGAAGGATCTTTTATATAAGATAAACATATATTGCACTATGATTAGGGAGTAATACAAAAATAATGGGTTTAAAATTTTAACTTTAATTTCTAGAAACCACAAAAGCCAATTACCATTGACTGGTGCCATATTTAATTTCTTTCCTAGGTGCTATCTTGAAGCATATTTATTGATCTAAGAGAAGTAATAACCCTTAAACTTTAGGTGTCATACTTCTAGCTCTTCAACACACTCTTAAATCACTTAAAAAGATTCTCAAACAATTGTTTCCTTATACTTCTGATACAAATATAATACTATTAAAGTCCCTTAGAAAAATCCAAGGTTCTTGGATACTTTAATGAAAAGATTATTGCATAATAATTTCCTCTAAAAACCATAGTTAAAGCTATACACACATGTGACTGCTAGCTTGATTCTTTCTTGAAAAATCATTAAAATATTCATATGTTGATCATTATTGTTGAGGATCTCCACTTATATTGCTCTAGCGTCAAAAGCAATGATAATTCAACTATAGTGGTCGTGCTGATGATTGGACATAAAATCCAAATGGTTACTAATTAACTTCAGCTTTAGAAAGTTCTCCTTACTTAGTTTCCAACATTCCCATTACACTTAGTTTATTCTCTAAAATAAATCCTCTTAGGGATTGATATTTTTTTAGACAATTAATGACATTCAAATATTTTTAATCATACCCTTGAATTTTTTTCTTCTCACTAACCCCTGTCTACTATTAGGCTTGAAGTCCTCATTGTTTCCCTTACTACTCCTCTTATTGGAGAGGCATTAGTTAAATTTATGGATTCTTGACACTCCTCAATCATGTCCCTCATCACCAATAGTGACATTTTCCTATTAATCTTCAATACTCGTTCTTCACTTCTAGATTTGTCATTGTTTATCTCTCTATATTGAATATTAGATATGTTTCCACAATTTTCCACTTGAACATCAGTTTCCCTTTGTTGTTTTGAGCATTCAACATTGTTCTCCATTGGCTCTTCACTTCCTTTGGAGTTATAATTAAATAGGGGATCCATTCCCATCAGCTTATTAAAGTCCCCCAAATGAATTTCTTACTAATAACTTTCCATTGTTTGCCTTAGAGCTTCAATGAGGTTTACCAATGCTACAAAATTCTAAATGAATCTTCATCTAGAATTTCCCCCTTCTCTTAGTCTCATAATTAGAATGGAATTAGATGGAGCCTTGTAAAGTTTCATATTGACACATAATCTCACAAACTCGATCCCTCTCCTCAAGGCCATCATTTCATCCATGTACACGAGTTTCCTAAAATAGCTTCTAAGTAACTCAAGCCCATAGTGGACCAGTATTCCAAAAGCATACTGTGAAAATTAGTCCATAAAAAGTACATTTTATTGTTTGATTTTCTTCATATTAATCCCTAGTCTCCAAGGTTTAAGAAACAATGAGAAGCTTTGTATGTGCCAAAGTAATGCCCCTAGAATTTATTTGGCTATTGCATCATTTGAAAACTTAAAGAGAACTAGGCTTTTCTTTCGAGAGTAAAACCTCAAACAAACTTTTCCCTTTCCATATTTTGTGCACCCAATTATTAACTAGAGGGAACAAGGGTCATTTTCCCAAAAAGAACCCAATAGTATCAAGGTTCAAGATCTCATACCCTTTTTTTGGAACTTCTATATCTAAGCCACTATAACCCGACCTTTTAAGCAAGACGATGGCGTATATTAAATGTTACTCTTTGAACTCTGCCTAAAAACTTTCCTCCAGCTGAGTTGAGGGTTAAAAAAAACGAAGTGCGTGTGTTTTCAAGGTGTTGAGTGTTTATAGGGTCAAGTGAGAAAGCTTTTATTTAGAGGTCTTAATGAAATGAGGAATTGGTCCCCATACTAGGACAGGACCAACTTAGTAGGGTGGGAACATAATATGAATCTGGCTAAGGGATAATTTAATTTTAGACATTGCTAAGATAGGCAATGAAGTAGAGGTTTCAAGTGAGTGTTTAAGAAGTTGTTCCTTAATTGGTAATTTAAAGCTTGCATGAAGGAGTGAAAAAAAGAAAAAGATGAATTAGCCCTTAAGTCATAGATAGTAAAAAAAAAAAAACCACCTCTGACCATAAAGAACAAGGGAGCTGAAGATATGGGTAATGTTAGGCAATACAACAAGGAGGAACTAGTTAAAAATAAGCTTATAGAAATCTATAGAGAAACTTATATGGATTGAGTGTTCCAAAAAGAAGGAAAAGAATGATTTTAGAGGGAGATATTAAAAGCATGAAGTCCAATATTTATATATAATAATATTTGAGAGATATTTAATAGATATATTGTTGAAGCAAGAAATGAGGCTTTGATTAATATGCTTGAGGACACCAAGCAATGAAGTTTAATTTTATTAATTTTGCAGTGTTAATAGATTAAAATTTTATATTATTTCGTTGACAAGGTATTAATGATGCTAAACATTGGTGAGAAAAGGGTACTGATGGAGAGTAGTCAAGATGAAATATATCCAATAAATAAAAATTAAATTATGTAAAACTGAGAAGTATATTTTGTCAAACTAAGACAATAAAAGCATGAAGTTTGAAGTGACCATTTTTTATAATTGCTATGTGATAGATCTTAATGCCAAAACATGTGTTTTATAGGTTTAAGAAGCTCGATGACACTTTGTATAAGCATTTCATTTTTTCTATAAGTTTTTTTATATTAAACCATAAAGATTATACTTGTGATTATTTTAAGAGATACAAATATTTGAGAGCATATACAATGCGTATTGAACTTTTAAATGGATTTAAAATATGACGAAAAGTGAATCACACCTCTATTTTATCATCCTACATGGTAGGAAAAAAATCAAGAAAAAGGATAATTCCAAATGGAATAAAGAATCTTAACAAAATGTCTAGAGTTGACATTGAGATCACATATAAACATTGTAAAAAGGTTAGACATAACAAAAGAGGCTATCCATTAAAGATAAGCTAATTCCAATAAAGTTATAGTTTAGGTATTTCTTGAGCTCATTTTCAATCTAATTGTCTATAACTTTGTTACTTCATTTTAACTATATTATATACATTAAATAATTGTGTTAGAGAAAAAGAGGCCAACTAATATCAAGTGAAGACATCTAAGTTCCAACTTAATAGTCCACTACTACAAGGAGAGTTATAGATGGAGCTCCTATTAGTGAAAGGACAACTTTAAGTTTAGCTCCAGATATGAATATGAAATTATATGTTAGTGTAAGGAAATCAATTGGAACAACTATTAGTGTAATTAGATCAACACTTTTTAAAGGTAGAAAAATCAAGCACGATAGTATTGAATAAGGACAAAACATTTCAACAATCTCAATAATCATTGAAAAAACAATAATGTCAACATAGAAAGTTATATCAAGGATATGGTGTCACATTTGAAGAATCCATTGGAAACACATATTTTAAAGTAACAATTACATTAAAAATCATTTTACGTTAATGTTTTATTATGTCAAAATATCCATAATATAAAATTATGATAAATAAGCTAACATTAATACTTTTATAAATAAATAGCAAGCTTTTAGCCTACCAAATGCACAACAACAACTCAGTGAAAGTCTCGCTAATTTATGAGGTTTAGGGAGGTCCGGTAATATGCAGCCTTACCCCTAACTTTTGGAGAAAGAGTTTCTTATAGACTCATAAAAAATTTGAAAATAAAAATAAAAATAAAAAATATATATGCATATACATATTAAAATAATAATTAAAAATAAAAATAAATACATATAATAACAATATAAAATAAATAATAAACAAAAAATACAATAAATATAGAACACGGTAAAGAGTAAAAATAAAATATAAAACAAATAGATAAATACACAAACAAGAAAGAAGATTAATAAACAAATTAAACAAGTCATTACAAAGAAAATATTTAGTCTCGGTAAGGAAATGTTTAGACTAAATAACTAAGAGAAAAATACTACAAATTAAATGTTTAGGCTAAATACACGACATAAGACTTAAAGAAAAATATTTAAAAGACTTATAAGAATGAGACGGACCTCTATGTGAGATCCTTTATCTGTATCTTAGTACGTCAAAGTTTTTTATTAAGGGTCATGTCCTCAGTAAGTTTCAGCAATGTCATATCATTCTTGATCATCTCTCCCAGTTCTTCTTAGGTCTTCCTTTTTTCCTCTTACAGTCTCTAAATATAATCTTCTTGCATCTTCTCATTAGAGCATTAAGGAGTCTCCTCTTAACATGTCTGAACCATTTAAACCATTTAAGCCTTATCACTCTTAATTTTTTATTGATATTAGCTACCTTTAATTTGTCTCTTATTATTACATTCCTTATCTTATCTCATATAGTAAGGTTGCATATCAAACGAAGAATCCTTATTTCTGCCACCATTAGTTTATGACTTTGCAACTATTTGATGACCCAACACTCTGCTCTATAGAACATAGTCAACCTAATCGCTAAACGATAGAATCTATATTTGAGCTTGAGTGATATCTTTTTGTTGCATAAAACTCGTGATGTACTTCTCTATTTAAGTCATCCTGATATCATACAATGAACTATGTCTTTATTGATATCTTCATTGCTTTGGATGATCGATCCTAAATATTAAAAACATTATTTTGTGGTAAAACTTTTAAACCAATCTTTACTTTAACATCGGAAGCTACCTTATGACCCAAAAAGTTACACTCTAAATACTCAATCTTAGTCTTACTCAGTTTAAAGCTTTTCGACTTTAACATATCTTTCCAAAGTTCTAACTTTATATTAATACCCTCTTTTGTCTCATTCACTAAAACAATGTCATCAATAAACTATTCTTGGTAAACTCATCCATCAATATTGTAAATAAAAAGAGGCTCAATGAAAAGTCTTGGTGTAGCCTAATATCCATAAAAATTCTTTGTATGTCCTCCTATCATCCTTACTCTAGTCTTTACACCTTCATATGTATCCTTAATAGCCCATTATATCATAGAAAATTCTTTAACTTCTAAACACCTTCGTATGATTTCCCTAGTTATCTTATCATATGCTTTCTCTAAATCAATAAAAACCATATGTAGGTTATGGTATCTTTTCCTATAAAATTCCATTAACCTTTTGAGGAGATGTAAAGCTTTTTTTGTAGACCTTCTTAGCATGAGGCCAAATTAATTCTCTGAGACAGAAGTATCCTTTCTCACTTTCTTCTCAATAACCTTCTTTCATAACTTCATAGTATGACTAAGTAGTTTGATCCATCTATCGTTGTTACAACTTTGGATCTCTCATTTGTTCTTGTATAGAGGAATTAACATACTAAATCTCCACTCCTCCAGCATTTTGACGGACTTAAGGATCACATTAAAAATCTTGGCTATCTAAGTAAAACCCTCTTCACCTAAGCACTTTCACACCTCTATAGGTAGATCATTAGGCCCTACTATTCTTCCACTCTTTATCTCTCTCAAAGCTCTTTTAATTTCTTCTCTTGTCATTTGTCAACAACAAACAAAGTTACAATACCTCTTAAACCTGCTAAAATCATCTAAAGAGATGTCATATATGTTTTCATTAAAAAGGTTATACAAGTAGCTCTGTCATCTTCTCTTGATGTTATTTTCAGCCACAGAGTACCTACCCTACTTTATCTTTTATACAACAAACTTGATCAATGTCTCTTGCTTTTCATTCTCTAACTCTCGTCATCTTAAAAAATTCTTTTCTTCATCTTTAGTTTTCAATCGTCAGTATAATTTCTCGTAAGCTCTGCTTTTGGCTTTTGAGATTAAAGAGATATTTCTGGAAGTTAGACCTATACGATCTTTGCCTTTTAATATATCTATTTATTTGTACTACGAAGTGTACAAATAATTTATATGAATTTTTAGTATTTCATATGTGTAATGTGTACTCCTATTTTATGGATATTTTGCATTTTATTCATGCAACTTTAAGTTTCTTTGGAAGGATATTTTTTGTAATGAAATGTTACAATTTTCATTATAATAAAATTACTCTCTTTTTATATTAACAATCCTCACTTATTACATGCATATATCAACAATAAAATACAAAATAGCAAAATATATGATAATGGCTCTATTTATTGACTTTTGCATTTGGTGGCACTGGTAATGATAATGGCAAAATAGCAATGTCCATTTATAATATGAATAATGGGCATGAAATAGCACTTTATATGGACATTCATAATACATTAAAAACTCTTGATGATAACCATATTAAACAAAAGTGGATGCAACTGCAACACTTTAATATACCTTCCAATACAATATTGACCAAAGTAAATATTATATAATTAATTATTTTCCTCTCCTTTTTGATATTTTATATCTAAATAATCATATTAATACAATAAATATAATAGCACTCTTAACATGCACCATACTTTTTAAGTTTTTTTAATCTTTTTATTTAAGATCTCTATCTTTTTTTGTGCATTCTTTTTACCCTTTTTTAAAAGTTGGTTTATGGAGAGATCTTTCTACTTTACTTTTCTTTTACTAAATTAATTTGTTGACAATGGGGTGAGATAATTTTTCTTTAATTTTTAAACTTTATCTTCATACTCTTCCATGTGATTAAATAGTAACTAAATTACAACTTTTCCCTTCCTTAAGTTTATGCTTAATTTATTCAGAAAAGCTACAATCTTTTTTTTTTTTCTAATTCTTGCTTCTATAAAAGATCATACATTGATTTGATTTATCCATAATTTATACATATAAATTTAATTTTGTGACATTTTACTATCACAAATTGATAATTGAAAGATACAGAAAGGATAGAGCATGAGTTGGGAAAAATTTGGGATATTTATTTATTTATTGTATAACCCAACATTAAAAATGTTGATAACAACTGTTAGCTATATATATAATTGAAAAGATAACATGTTATCAAAGCTACCAAGTATTAGTAATATTTTTAATATTGGGATAAATGTGCATATACTTTTTAAAAATAGTATTATTTAAGTTTTTTTTAAAAAATTGTTTAAAATTAGAATATTTGAAAGAATTTACCTAAAACCTTTTATAGAGTTCATTTTTTTAATAAAGCCTTATTCACCAAATGAAAATATTAAAAATTTAACTATTTTGACAAAATTTTGAAATACTTTTGTACTTTGTAAAACTTACAAGAGACAAGATATCTTGAATGTAGTAATTAGAGTTTTTTTAATAAATTTTATTGCCAAATAGAAATTATATACCTTTTCAATAGCACAACATTTTCTAAAACATATGGCAAAAAGAGCAATTTGATCCCCAATATTTACACTAAAATTTGAGTTGGTTCTTAATGTTTTATTGCATTTAAAATGAATCCTATCATTTATAAAATGTTTAAAATAAATCTTAATGTTTAGAAAATATTCAAAATGGCCCTTGATTATACGTAATTATTTATAGATTTTAAACTTTGTCTAGAGCTGTTTTAAACCTTTTTTAGATATTAAGGTTTACATTAAACGTTTTATAAATAGTTAATTTTTGAAATTTTAGTATAAACGATAGAGAATAAATTGTTATTGGCCAAAATAATATTTGACTCCAGTCTGGCCATGTGTTCCAAACTTCTCATCAATCAAACCTTAGACAAGACCAAACTCTGAACTACTACTAAAAGCCAAGCAGAGAACGGATCGATACAGTTGATATACCACTACTGGAGTGAAGCACTCAACAAAGGTTCAATCTTTGATTGAAAATGGATATGGGTTTTTCTCTGGAAGCACTACTTCCCTCCCTGAGCTCTGTAAGTATGCTATCTTTATTTAATCACTCGCTCGTTCGTAAGTAAAGCTTATACATTTATACAGCACCGGACATTCTACTGATATTTTGCGTGTGTTTTTTTGGTCACTGGACCATTTTGTAGGTTGCTGTTTTGGTTGTATACTTCTGTTACCTGGCAATTGCTGGATCTATACTTCCTGGAAAAGTTGTCCCTGGGGTGGTTTTACAGGACGGTTCTCGTCTTCATTATAGTTGCAATGGTTCGTTGTATAATGTAGCAGTCATTTGTTTGCGTTCCAATCTCTCTGTCTGGTTCTATTTAAATGGACTTGCTGTATGTAAGTACTGTGGTTTTGTTGTTTGTACAACAGGGTTCTTATCCCTGCTATTGCTGGTTGCCCTTCTTGGAATTGGTGTTAAGATGGATTTTATATCAGCCACAGTGAGTATTTTCAAATTTTTACTGAATCATGGAGATTGAAGATTCAGCAGATATAGCACAGGTTGCATTTGCTTCTGTTACTGTGTCCATGATTGGAAATTCATTGAGTCTCAGGTGATATCAGGGAGAGGACTGGAGCTGCTATCAACAACTTTTTTCTTCAGTTCTCTTGTAAGTTACAATCAAATGTCAGCTAGGAATTCTTGGTGTATGGCATTTTGTTTTAAACACTATATTCTGCGAACATCTTATCTGATTTCTGCTCTTGGGAACAACTCCTTTTGCCTTAGCAGCTAAATTCCTTCTTCAGGCCTATCTTGACTATTAGTGTTAATAATGATAAAGAGGAATATAGAGTGCTTAATGGATTATTGTATCTTCCCCTTGTTTGTTGGTCCTGTTATTCTCGTCCATCATAAACCACTTCAACATTGTGTGATGTCAATCATGGAAGTCCTCAGCTTTGCAAATGCAAAGAGTGATCATAGCATTTTACCGCAATTAAAACGAAATATAACTCAAAAAGATATATCATTCATAGTTTGTGGCTTGATGTTGTTTTTCTGAATGATCTCTTATGACAAAGGAAACATAGATCAAGTTTCAGACACTGAATCTGTGATAGGTGTGACATCCTAACAACTGTTATCTGAGATCAATATGATGAGACTAGATCTTGATTGTGTGATCAGTCAATGACTAAAATGTTTTAACTTCATCTTTATGGAATTCTTCTTATTCAATGTTCACCTATTTAGGGTTTTCCCCATTCTTTTTTCATGATATATACATAGGCTTCTGATAGTTTCACATGACAAATACAAATGCATGTTTTTAATTGCTTTCCACATTTTAGCTTCTCCTAATTTGCAGTTTTGGTTCCTTTTTTCACAAGTTATTTTGTTTTTCCTTTCTTAAATCTAGGTGACATTAGCACTCTATATTTTTGGCCGCAATTCAAAACGTAACAGTTCTTCCCTCAAACCTCACATTACAGGAAATCTGATACACGACTGGTAATTCATACAATTTCCTTCATGCTATGTCCATTAAAGAAGTGTACCTCCATCTCTCCTGTCAAGCCTTCATGTTTCTGGCATTAGATAAAAATGATGTGCATTCTAATATTAGTGGTTAGGGGAAGTGTGTATTTTGAGGAGGAAGACTAGTCAAAATATTACAATTATCTCTTTCATCTGATTATATTTTGAACTCTATACTTGGAGTCATAATTTGATATAAACATGCATGGTCAATTTAAATTCTTTGGCATGCTGAATTTAAGCGTATACAAACTAAAACCAGTCTTTTTATTCAATCAATTTACTCAAAGTAGCATTATCTGTGATGTCTACAAGTTGTTGCATTTTATGATATCATCTGTACACTAAAAACAGTTTATCTGTGAAAATTTAGAATTTCATCAGCTATGCTATGTCTTGCTTTCCTTCCAAAATGCTGTTTTGCTTGATAATCTTGATGTACTATGCTATTTGTGATTCAATAGGTGGTTCGGGATACAGCTCAATCCCCAGTTTTTGGGTGTTGATCTCAAGTATGTGATCTCATCTCCAATTATTTGCATGTTTTTCTTTTGACGCGACTTAGCAAAAAATTGTTGATCCATACAATTGAGCAATTCTGTGATAACAATTTCTGATTTTTGTAATATAATTGTTAACTTGTGTTTTTTATGTATAACTGCAAATGCTTCTCATATCTTAAGGAATCTTTTGTTTAGCAATTCAGGCCCATTTCTTACCTCATCACTGGAGCTCCTCATGGCTATAATTCAATCTTTAAAAGATCTTAGTTTTCTTGATATCACATGGAAAGAATGGTTTATTATATGCTATCATTTTTCATTGATTTTAACATGTTGGATCTACTGAAATAAGGAGGTTTAGAACTCTGATATGCTAACCAAGATGGTTTTCTGTTCTGTAGATTCTTCTTTGTTAGAGCTGGAATGATGGGTTGGCTGTTCATCAACCTATCAATTCTTGCAAAAAGTATTGCAGATGGCAACTTGAGCCATTCAATGATTCTGTACCAACTATTTTGTGCGGTAATATGAGTATGCTTGCAGGTATCTTGTTTTTTGTTCTCATGCCATCCCAGATATGATTCTGACTCACATTATCTTTGCATCCCTGTTAGATATACATTCTGGACTACTTTTTCTATGAGGAATACATGACCTCTACGTAAGTACATGATGTATATCTTTCTAGCATTATTGGTTTGAAGTATTCCTCTTTTATTTCATGCCTCAGGACCTCTAATCAACAGAAGATAAGAATGGAAATCTTGATTCATGTTTGGAGTTTGGATTTTGTCCATGCGTTATTGGAATTAAAATTTTTATCAACAGTAGGTGAAAACTCTTGCATATTTCTTTTCTCCTAATATCTTCTTACGTATAGCACCAAAATGAATAATCTATTAGAGCAACCTGCTGTACACAGTAAAGTAGTGAAATTGGAAAAGCAAATAGCACGTTTCAAACAATTGTCATAGATCCTATTGCACGAAGTCATGGTAAAATTTTTCCTAAAGATCATCCAAAGTGTCACTGATTGCTGGACCTTTTGCCAATATGGTTTGATCCAAAGTCTGTCATGACTTCTGAAGTGATGATTTTAGGACCTCCTTAACATGAAATTTGTTAACCTTAAGGCACCCAAGAGAAACTGAATTGGGTGACTCAAATTAAAACCTACTCAATCACAATTTATCAAACACCTTACGTGCAAATAGCAGAACACTTAATAATGTTGAACATGATGAAAAAGCACCAACTATTCTCAAATTAGTTTGGAACCTAGTATATATTGTTGTTAAAATAGAGACATGATAAATGCAATGTTTAAGTATTATTAAACTTTTTAAGCTAGTAGGCTTGCAGTCTTAGGTTCCATTTGATATATTGAAGTAATCAATCATACAAGCAAGATATGTATAGAAAATGAAGTAACAATTACTCAACAACAATATAAACTATTTAACAGATAAGGGAAGAGAGAAACAATTATTATTTATAGTGGTTTACTTCTCTTTAACCTATGCCCACTATTCAAATTCCACTCAAGATTTCGAATCCACTATGACACTTTTTTTTCTAGATGAAGAGGAATTGGTACAACTAGAGATGGCAATGGACCTGGCTCGAGCCTGGTCTGAAATTTTTTACTGGCTTGAAACCCTTCAAGTTTGAAATAGTTGGCTGATCCTGAACCCAATCAGGCTTCGATAGGCTCGAAAATTATTATTCATCAATATACAAAACAATGTCCTTTGGTATGTGAAAGAAGTTTGGACTTCGGGTTAGGCTCGAGCTCCTGAGTTTGAACCCGTTCTGATGCCTAAAATAAAAGGAAAAACCCAACTCAAGCCCAAGCCAACCCATTGACTTCGGGTAGGCTGGATTGGGCTTAGGCACTTTTGCCATCCTTAGGTACAATTCACCTTTTTCAAGGTTCCAAGATAAAAATTGCAATTTTTTTTAGATCTCTCTCTAAAACACTCCTAAGCCTCACACCACCTAAATAATCTCAAGAATACATTAAACTCAATAAAACAATGTTTTTTTCTCTCTATAAAATAAACCTCAATGTGCACACAAACTTTGATTCTCTAATAGCACTTGTAATCCTTGTTTGCTCTTATTTATTTATTCTCTCACTTGTGTCTCTTTGCTTCATGAGATGTTTATTAGACTTGTTTTCAACCTTATAATCATGCTAATATCATTTCTTTCTGTATGGGGCGCGATATGACTGTACCTTAAAAGGCAAAGCTCGGTTTAGTCAACTGAATCTCTGTTCATAGTTACACTATTTGGTCAATCAAACAGAGAAGGTGTCTTCTAGACTTTTGTAACCCCTTCCCTTAGGTTTCCAACATCTCTTGAATATCCCCAATCCAACATTCTTAGAGAAAGTTATGATTAATATACTACAACAATATCATTCTTCAATGTTACTTTCCTGATTTGCTTCAAAACTTTCGAGCAATATTTGATTCACTTCAAGCAAATTGTGTAAAACTTGAATCACAGTTCCAACTCTTGAATCATCTCTTTCATGATTTGTTCATCCAGTTCAAGTTTCCAGCATTAATACTAAAGCTCTCCAGAAGTTATGTCTTATAACATTACTTTCCAATGTTACATATCATCACATACAAATTCATTAATATTGCACTGTTTTGTTATTATTAACCATGCATTTAAGCCTACTTGGTTCAACAAAATATATCATTGACTGAAAATTCCAACATTCTACTATTAGCTTATGCCTTAAATCTATTGTTTGCATATCTTATAAGGTACAATACATATGCTTCAAAGCGTGGGCTATATTTAAAGCACATATTTGATTTCATAAGAATTATTGGTAAAGCTGGAAATTGTTTCCTTCTTGTTTTTGCTTTTGTTGGTAAAGGATTGGTTATATGTTCTTCTTTGACTTGTCTATTCTATTTGATAGTTGGGACATAATTGCAGAGAGATTGGGCTTCATGTTGGTATTTGGGGATCTGGTCTGGATTCCTTTCACTTTTAGCATCCAGGTATCTAACCATGAATTTGGCTAATGACTGTTATCAAGGAACTTTATGGGTTTAAAGAGGCTTTTTTTTTTTCCTAATAGAAACAATAGTTTTGGAATGAGGAGCTCTTCTGGAAATTGTTTGAAATTGATTGCAAATAGAAAAAAAGGTGGTTTCATAACATGAGTGTTTTGTATTGCATTGAATCACCCTACATGGTAGGGGATCCAACTAAACCCAAGGGTAATTTATAAGTTGAGTAAAGTACAAAATCAGGTCAAGAACATATGAAAGGTATTACCTATCCCGAGGCAGGGAATATACTTCCAATATTGCCTGATATACATCTGGGATTAATTATTTTTCTTGACAGAAAAAATAAATTGGAATTTTATCTTGTGAAATTGCTTAAACTGCAATGGCCAAAATTTTCATTAATCACAGAGGGTTCAGTTATCCAAATGAGAAAAAGGCAAACTAAGATGATGTTTGTTCGCAAATTTCCTAGGCAGTCTGAAATTGTCTTGTAAAATATTCCACACAATTTTTTTATATTTTTTAAAGCTCAGTTTTGCTTCTCACGAACTTTCTTAAGCTTAAAAATGATTTTGCAAACATGCATCAGTTTGTCTTTTCCTTAGAGACCTGGATCTTTGTAGGGTTGGTGGCTTTTGGCTAACCAGGTGGAATTAACAAAAGCTGCTATGATGGTGAATTGCCTTGTTTTCCTAATTGGGTAATTTTCAGATTCTAAACATTACTCACTGGCTTCAACTTGACTTGTTTTAAAATCATAAACAAAAACTGCACGTCTGTCATGCGGCAGGTATGTGGTATTTAGAGGAGCTAACAAGCAGAAGCATATCTTCAAGAAAGACCCTAAAGCGCCTATATGGGGTAAACCACCAAAGGTTATTGGAGGGAAGTTGCTTGCTTCTGGTTATTGGTAAGATTCCATTGTGATTACATTTCTTAGCTATAAATTTGTCTTCTTGTCATCAATATAATTACAAATACTGCTTGTGAAGCTTATATGAAATTGCTGCTAGACAAGTTGACTGTTTCTTTGAGTAACACATGCCCGATTGTCAAATATGGCTTAGCAGATTGTTATGATCCTGAACGAAACGCCACCCTTCCCTTGCCACATATTCCTTGACAGAGCTTTCTGCTGCTGCACCTGCATGATAATGAGATTGTTAGCCTTGTGTTTCATTTAAATCCTCAATGAATTATGTTGACATTAGTGGTTAGGTTGTTAATATCTTTTCTGGAAGAAAAAGGCATCTGTAGCCACTGCTACAACACTCAATGACCTTTAACCCGTAGTCCCTGAAGAAGTGGATAGAAATAGATCATTGTGGTGGGAGGTTGCATGTGGGATTCATAACCTTTAAACCCTTTTGGCAAAGTTAGGTCTCACAAAGCCTAAATATGAAGAACTAATCAAGTCTTTCTCATGGATTTTTGTTAAGCGTAATGCTTATGAGATGCTTCAACTCTTATGTATATGTTTGACGTTTTGTTGATTACGTTGAAGGGGCATTGCAAGACATTGTAATTACCTTGGAGACTTGTTACTCGCGTTGTCCTTTAGTCTACCTTGTGGGTTTAGGTAATCATCCAAGTTATTTTACTCCTATACATTCCCTTATATTTTTTCACATAAAAAATATAAGCCTTTGGTATCAACTCTTTTTGCAGCTCAATTGTTCCATACTTCTATCCAATTTACCTCCTTATTCTGCTAATATGGAGAGAAAGGAGAGACGAGGCTCGATGTGCAGAAAAATACAAAGACATATGGGCCGAGTACCGCAGGCTTGTTCCGTGGAGGATATTGCCATACTTCTATTAATAACAGGCAATTTTGAAACAGCTGACGAAATTCTCAAAAGCATCGTCGTCATTTTCGGGTGTATGCAATTTGTATTTTCTTTGATTCAGTGTTTTGTGGTTAACTTGACATAGGACGCAGCTGCTTGTGTAAGACGAGGAAGCAAAATGTCGTACAATTTCCATGACCCAAATCCTAATCAAACATATGTTACTATATATCTAATTGTCAATCCTTTTTTAATTTAACTTTCTAACTGTAGCCCAGCTCTTAACATTTACTTGGCAGAGGTTATCTGGGTCAAAAGACTTATCGATTATTTTGGTATGTGTTCTAGTCAAAATTGCCGACAAATGCGAGTACAAGAGATGGTGGTGGTGCGTCTCTTGTCACCATTTTGTCTGTCTCATCTACGCTCGTCTAGTTGCTTTCTATCAACTGATGAAAAGGAGAGGACGGCGTCTTGGTTACATCATCCTCCCTCCTAGTGAACGACTTTAAGCAATAAAGTTCAAAAGATCTTTAAGTTTATTCAATTAAAAATAAATTACTTAAATAATAAAAATGACTTGCGACAACAATAAAATTTTCAATAAATCACAAATGGTAAGGTACAATCAATAAAGCTTTAGAGTTTACTTAAGAATACTTTACAGGACAAGTATACTTGATCTCTCTTTTTTTATTAATAATATTTAGAATTGAGTGTCACGTGTTTATTATCTTCTTTCCAAAAGATGCACCTAGTAGAGTGTGCAATGCCTACACTTCTAATCCAGGGCCCTTCCCGTTGCCTATCTGATGTAGGACGTGACATTCTCTTCCACTCAATCTTGTGACGCCTTCGTCACAGGTGAGGCCCTTTGTCTACCCAACTTCAAAGGGTGCTTGGCGGGACATCAGAGTCAGGATCAAGTTGGCTCTTATACCACTTGTTACGTGTCCATTACCTTCTCCCCAAAAGATGCACCTAGTAGGGTGTGCAATGCCCACACTTATAAGCCAGAACCCTTCCCGTTGCCTATCCGATGTAGGACGTGACACTATATATACACAATTCTAAATATTATTAATAGAAAAGAGAGATCAAGTATACTTATAAGTATTCTTGAGTAAAGTCTAAAGCTATATATATATAGGTTAGTTAAGGGTAATATTGATATAATAACCCTAGCTAACCTTAAGTATCAAACTTTGAAAAAGTTATAGTTGATAAATGTTATTTGAACTATAAAACTTTTTTATTATCATGTATGTCTATCTCATGCAACTTCTGTCTCTTAAACTATTCTCTAAATGTCAAAAGGATAAGATTTTATGTTGTATACAATCACTTATATGGCCGTGTACAGTGACCGTATCCGAACTTTAAACTTGACTTTACGAAGATACACATTCTTGATGAGTTACACAATCAATAGACACGACCGTATACTATCCTTACACAGCCATATCTGACTCTACACGAGTATGTCTAATCTGGAAGCCTTTCCTTTCAACTTTTACATGAGTACAAAACTATATACAGTATTGCACACGGTTTTGTCCTCAATTGACATAGGTGTGTGCCTCCTAGACACTGACGTGTACACTAGAAACAACATCAACTCATCAATTTCTGCATCAAATCTTCCCAAACTTCATTCCGTTTTATCCATGAATATAACTAACACTTTCATAGTCCATATTTAATGGTATTAAACAAACATAAGTTCATAAAATGTGACTGGACCCATATCAATCTCTCACGCTAGCCCATTTCGGAGGAGAAATTTACCAATCCATTAATCACTTGAAAGCTATCTCAGCGAGCTTACTATAGAGCTCAAACTTACTCTTAGGAACCGCCTTCGTTAACATGTCGACAATCTTCTTCAACTCTTTGGTTGCTCCTTAACCACATTCTACAACCAATGATACATCACATCAATGTGCTTAGTGCGAGAATGATACATGGAAACTTTTGCTTAAATATATAGAGCACTTTGCCTGTCACAAAAAACCATGTACTCATCTTGTTTCACGTCCAATTCTTGGAGAAACTGCTTTAACCAAAGCATCTCCTTTCCAACTTCCATGGCTACAACATATTCCACCTTAGTAGTAAACAAAGTTATACACTTTTGTAATTTAGCTTGCTAAGAAACAACTCCCCTCTCAAATTTGAACAAAGAACCTAAGGTCAACTTTCTATAATCTAAATTACCAGTCACGTACGCATATGTGTATCCTTCTAGAATTGGAAATATACTCACCAATCCAATAACATTTTTAATGTCTGGTCTAGTGCATATCATGATATGCATCAATGAACTGACAATAGAGGTGTACGAAATAAAGGACATACATTCTTTTTCCTTTTGAATAACAGGACAAGCTCTTTTGTTTAACTTGAAATGTTGTATTGACTGGCTTGGAATGCTTTATGTTGAACCTCTTATGCACATGTTTAGTATATTTCTTTTGTGACAACCACAACTTTTTGGCCTTCCTATCACGAATAATCTTCATGCCTAATTTTTTTTTGTAAAACACAAAATTTTCATGTCAAAGCGCTTGGGCAAGTCCTCCTTTAACTTGGAAATCAGGTCAACATCTTGTTTAACTATCAACATATCATCCACATACAAGAGAAGGATAATGTAGTTACTGCCATAAAATTTTCTAAAATATGTAAAACGATTAGCTAAGTTGGCTTAAACCCATTGCCGGTTATAAATGAATCAAACTTTTTTATACCATTGTCCTGGTGCCTGTTTGAACCTATAAGGACTCTTCTTCAACTTGCATACTAAATCCTCTTTCCCTTTGACTTTGAATCCTTTTAACTACTCCATGTAAAGCTTCTCTTCCAAGTTACCATGTCAAAAATTAGTCTTCACATCAAGCTACATTTCTTAATTTTCAAACTAGCAACTAGTCCCAATATCGTGCGTATCAATGCTATCTTGGCTACCATAAAAAATGTCGTTGAAATTGATACCCTTCTTTTCATTATATCCCTTTATTACTAATCTCGATACTTTTGATTCACTAGCTTGTCACCATCTTTCTTGATCTTGAACACCCATTTTTTGGAAGCTTTACTAACTCATAAGTCTCATTCTTCTTAAATGACTTCATCACCTCTTGCATTGCCTTGAGTGAGGAGTCTTTGCGTTTGAGTGATTGATCTTCTTAAAAGTTCTTTGACTTAACAGAATTTATTTCAAACTTGAGTATCTTGTTGAAGGCCTCTTCACTCTAGTTGACCTTTGAATTTGGACATCTTCCAATAATTGAGTAGATTGCCCCTTGCTCATAATGCTCATAGACCTTTTTTACTTCATCCACAGGATGTGTCTCATAAGACTATCACCATCAGTTTTCCCTTAATTATTATCATCATATGTTTGCTTATGTTTGCCTTATTCACTTGTAGGTTAATTAATGGAAGCACAAATAGGGGTAGGATCTATAGTAACAAACAGCAAATTGCTGGAACAAGTAATATCTTCTTTAATACGATCTATACCCATCTCATGCTCGTAGAAGGTAACGTCCTTGCTTATAATAACTTTTCAATTTTTAGGATCATAAAGCCTATAACCAAACTACTTGTCACAATATCCAACAAACACACAAAAATTAGTCTTTGAATTTAGCTTTGATCTATATTTCTTTAACATGTTCTTGAAAGCCCTACATGTGAACACACTTAAATATGTATAAATTGAATCCTTCCCTTTCCAAACTCTCTCAGGAATGTCAAGCTCCAATAGAATAGAATGAGTTTCATTGATCACATATATTGCGGTTCAAACCTCCTCACTGGAGAAGGACTTTGATAGTTTCGACATTAAGTGTATACTCCAAACCTTCTCCATAATGATTCTATTCATAGTATTCTTCAAATTTATTGAAGGTATACTTTCATTCATTATCGGTTTGAAGACATTTCAACTTTCTCTCCGACTCCCTTTCTACCACGATATGAAACTTCTTAAGGGTCTTTAGCACTTAGCTTTCTATTTTTAGTATGAAGACCCAAGTCTTGCATATAACATCATTGATAAAAGTAACAAAGTATTTACTACCTTTAAAAGACTCTATTCCTATTGGACAATATACGTTAGAGTGCACTAGTTCTAACTTCCCCTTCCTTTTGTTAGACCTCTTATGGAAAGATACTCTATGTTGTTTTCTAGCCATGCAACAATCACAGGGTTAAGAGAAATCAAATTGTTTACAGGGATAAGTGACTTTCTAGCTAACAACTTTATCCCCTTCTTACTAATGTGTCCTAAACTCTAGTTCCATAAATATGGTGAAGTGTTTTCTTAAACTACATGTACTTCTTCAGCACACACCTTCAAGTGCGACTTGTATAATGTGCGACACATCTATCATGATCAATTGTCAATACTCGTTTAGACAACTTTTACTTGCCATCTCCAAAAGTTTATTGGCATCCCTCTTAGTCAAACATAGTCGTAGAAAATAAATTGAGATGTAAATTTGAAATGTGTCGAACACCTCTTAAGGTCAACATGTACTGAACTCGAAAGCCACCCATGCTGACAATTTTGGTAGAGCTTTGATTGACCAGATTCACACTTCCAAAATCACCACTCCTGTAGTTGGTAAAATACTCCCTCTTTGGAACACAATAGTATGATGCGTTGTATCGATAAATCACTCAAAATCTAAGTGACTAATATGGAGACATTCACTAATTGCTCAAATCAATGACACTTCATCATTAGTTCTTGATATCGTTATTGCAGTGTTGTTGTTGTCTCTATCTTTCTAGTTATCTTGCTTCGTTTGGTCTCTTTTTGACTTGTAGCAGAACTTTTTATATGACTAGGTTTGATGCAGTAGTGACACATTCTGGTCTCCTTATCATCTCTCAACTTCGACCTGTTCTTTGACTTACCTTTCCCTTTGGGACCTCTACTTTTGCTTCTTTCTCTATTTTATACCACAAGATTCTACACATTATTGACACTGAAAATCACATCATCTAGAGTAGAGTTGTTGATAATCACAACTAAAGTTTCCTAACTACATCATCTGGATTAGAGTTGTTGATAATCACAACTAAAGTTTCCTAACTATCTAACAAATAACTAAATAGGAACAATGTTTGTAATTCATCATTGTCAAGTTGTTGAGAATGTCCTAAAAGTCATTGAGATGCTCTAACACTGATTTTCCAGCCTTTAACTTTAGGTTCATAAACCTTTTAATCAAGGAGGCCTTGTTATATGAGTGGTCTTACTCTTATAAAGAACATCCAACTTTCTTTACAGCTTAAAAGGACCCGTCTCTTAGGATATGTGATTAAATAGCTTAATATTGATCCACTCTCTAATAGTTCCCAAAGTCTTCTGCTTCATCTTCTCTTATTCTTCATTTGTCATTTTCTTTGGTTTAGACAGGACATCATCTTTTACATTTTTGTCCATATCAATTAGATTATAAAGATCCTTACAATACAAAAGATCTTCCATTATCAGTCTCCATATCGAGTAGTTGGTTAATGTTAAATCATAGAACTATTGCCACTCTCTATACCTAAGGCTCTGATACCATTGGTTAGGGACTTCAAGCAATAACGTTCATAAGATCTTAAACCAATAACAAACCACTTGAACAATAAAGATGTCTGAAAGATAACGAACATTTGATTTTAACTTGTAAAATCCCCCAGTGTAGAGGTAAAAACTAGGGGACAAATTGATAATAAAATCCATAATAAGCTAAGAAGATCTCAAAGAGTACCCGTTAGAAATCCAAAATATTTTGATTACGTGTCCTGATTCATGCATAATATGTGGCTATTGAAATGCATGGGCCATACAAGTGTCATGAAGCTTGGAGGATTATTGGCAGTAAAGACTTGCTCTAAGTTAGTTGGATCATGTCACAAGTTTGCTTGAGAATAAGTCATGGAGTTATTATTTTTATTTTAATAATTTTGGCTACTTGGTTGCAACTAGATATGGAGTCCTAATCCTTAGGGATATGATCTATGGATTATGAGAAGTTGTTATTTTCCTTTGTATTTAAACTCTTGCAGAGTGATAATAAAGGAGGGATTATTCCAACTAAAATACTGGGGCTCATTCTCACCCTAAGTAGAATCCTATTTAACTACAAAAATCATATTTTCTTTAATTGGGACCTATCATCGGTATTAGATCTGCAATGGCAACCAATAAGGAAAGAACTGAAAACATGGAAGCGGGGTTTGGAGGGCTCTAGGATAACTTCAGCAGACATCAGTTGGAAAATTCGATTAGCAAGATTGCTGAAGCATTGCTTTCAAAGCAAGAGCCATCCTCCAATGGTTACAATGGAAATTTCCTCAATGTGGGTTCTCATAAAAAAAGAAAGGAATCTCAAGAAATTATTGAAGGAGGGTGGCCGATGTTCTCATCCAAATTGGCTAAACTCGAGTTTCCTAAATATTTCAGTGATGATTTAACATAATTATTTAACCAAGTAGACCGTTCTTTGAATACCAGTGCACCTTAGAAGAAGGTGTCATTGGCTTCTTTTCATCTTGAGGGAAAAGCAAAATAATGGTGGCAATGGTTACATCAAGCTTACAAGGAAGAAGGTAAGCAAAATGGCTCCTTACGTGATTACCGGAAGGTGTTTGAGAGGTTAAGGAATCAAGTGCAAGGATGGATTCAAAAGGCTTTAGTAGGAATATCTATGGGAGGTCTCCAACCAGAGATAATAGATGGCATTTGAATTTTTGAACTGAGACAACTGAAGGAAGTCATTAGTGTTGCTTGAATGAGAGATGATGAAATAAGTTGACAATAAAACTCACTCGGCCATTCAATCATCCAATGGCTGACTCTCCTTCTCCAACAAAAATCAAAGCCACACCTCCTTCAATTATAAATGATAGGTTAAAGAATTATATATGCATGTATAATTTACTCCATGAGAAATGGGGGCCTATATATTAATGTACTTGGGACCACATATTATATAATACACATAGTCTTTTTTAAAAAAGAATTTTAATTATAGTTAAAACTATATCTACATTACAATGAGTTCAAAGCATTAAGCCTACCATTATATTACAATATGACTAAATAACTCCCCAAGTAAGGTAGTATAATTGTCTGCAAGATAGAAAACAAAAGGAAACAACTATAAGCACCATTTATACTTCATCTCCATGGAAAGGATCCTTCAACATTTCTTGTTTATAAGGGTCGTTTAACTCCCTAAATTTTCACACTAGGGCTGCCTTATTTGGGGGAAGCCCCTTGGTATTTGGGATTTTGCTTTCTCTTCCTTGTTGATTTCCTTTTTGTAGTTTTGGACTGCACATAAAAATCTCATAGGATGTCATGGACTTAGGCTACAGTTGAATCATAGTACTCTGCTTGTTCTTCATTCTAAGATAATATCTTTTGTCCCTTAACTTGCCACACAGTCATCATTGGAGTTTACTATTGCTGTTTGTTAGGCATACTCTAGCCTAGGCTTAGAGATCTTGGCGACAACATTCTCAGTTTTCCTAATAGTTGCTAATGGAGTCAACATATTGGCCCAATCCATCTGATAATGTTCCAAATACTAGGAGGTGAAGTGATTCACTCCACTGTCCAGACTCTCTACATTGTTTGCACTGGACTTGTCAATAACTATCTAATCTACATTTGCAAGCTAAGCTAAAGATGCTTTAGCAACAACAATTTCAATCATCTCAACATGTTCTAAAGGAGTCTTCATCTGTGCACAATCCATTTGACAATTTCCTAGAATTGGGAAGTATTTGCAACAACATTTTCAATCCTTAAACCAACTAATTGCTTCCTATTGTCTATAACCTAGGCCATTTTTTTAGCAGGAACCTATGGCCTGACTGCACCATCAATGTGTATAATTCCATCCCCATTTAAACCATGTTCTCCATCACTCGCATGTTCCATTAGGGGACTAAATTTAGCAAGATTAAGAAGATCATCATGTCACCCAGATTGAAAGATTCTACCCATACAAACCCATTTCTTGTCAAAGTTACTAGGCTTCCGTGGGTAGTTGATTTGTATTTCAGCTCTCTCCATCTCTCCATTATCTCCTAGTGGAAGAACAGGAAGGCAATTTAGTAGTTGAGCATTCTGTGATATTTCAATACAGAGTTTCACATAGCAGATCCTTTCCATTAAGACGGTTTGTGTGTCCATACACACTGGCTTCCCCAGTGAACTAGCCAAGTATCTTAAACCCTCCACCTCCTAAAAATCCAACGATAAGATGTGAAAGTGAACCCATATGAGGAGGACATCGAAATGCCCCGATCTATCTCCATTCTTGATCGCCACTGTTGCGTAAACGATGGTTGGTCTTCAAAATGTTATAGACCCTGTTCTAAAATCTCATTCAAGCAAGAATCATCAAAATATTTGAAAAATAACGTACCATCTTCACACAACATCACTTTTTGCAACCTTTTCTTTCCTCAGTTGGTCATAGCTTAAGCATTCACCGCAAGGAAGGCTGATCATTTGGATCAAAAAACCTAATCAAGGCTGATGACCATGCTTGTGCCCATGCCTTTAGGAGTTCAATAGGAGGCGTTAATAGTGCATCCTTCAAATGATAATATTTAAGGGTACCCTTGTTATGTTAAGTGCGTAACTTGTTCCGTCAGCCATACTCACTTCTAAGGTTAGTACTCACTTCTAAGGTTAGTTGAACTTGTCCCAACTGCACTTGGTTTTTCAAGATTGTTGCTAGCTGAGGAGCTTAGGAGTGCTTCTCTGGGGAAAGTGGGAAATTTAGCTTTCAAAAGGGAGGGTGAATGATCGGCGTGTCATAATGCTAATCAAAATAGAATAACTAGAATAACTGTGGTGAGTCCAGGTCGATCCCATAGGGAGTGTTCGATTAGCTTATGAAATGAAATTAATTTATGCTTAAGTAATTGGGGTTTTTTTATTTAATAAGAAAATAAAATTGATAAGATGATAATTGTGCACATTATGCTTAATATTATGCCTTTGATTTGTCATGATTTCTGTGAACTATACTGCT
>JANZXR010000005.1:40641846-40699327 GCA_027575705.1 Erythroxylum echinodendron | reverse complement strand
CTGGAAGGAACTACGTGTCAGGTTGAAAAAGAATGAAACAATTGATAAGGAATTGCAACAAGAAATTATGATAGAAAGAGAACGATGGAGAGAAGTTTTGAAAAGAATAGTTGCTAGTGTCGAATTTCTAGCTAAATATAATCTGGCTTTCCGTGGCTCCAATGAGAAACTTTATGAAGTTAGTAATGGTTTTTAGGACTTATGCAAATGATTGCTAAATTTGACCCGGTAATGCAATAACATATTCGGTGCATTAAAAATAGAGAAATTCATTATCACTATCTTGGCCACAAAATTCAAAATGAATAGATTTCTCTATTGGCATACAACGTGAAAAGTTCTATATTGAAGATCATTAAAGAAGCGAAGTATTTCTCTGTGATTCTTGATTGTACACCAGATGTGAGCCATCAAGAACAATTACTCTAATAGTTCGATGTGTGAATATGTCAAATGACAAGATAATGGTGGAAGAGTACTTTTTAAAGTTTTTGAAAGTTGATGAGAAATCTAGTTTGGGACTTTTTAATGAATTATTGGAGGTACTGAAGTCTCTTAATCTTAATGTGTATGATGTGAGAGGTCAAGGTTATAATAATGGTTTAAACATGAAAAGGAAACATAAAGGGTTTCAAAAGAGGCTTCTTGAGATAAATCCAAAAGCATTGCATATGTCTTGTGCGTGTCATAGTCTTAATCTTACCCTTTGTGATATGGAAGAATCTTGCGTTAGAGCTAGTTCATTTTTTGGGGTTGTGCAACATATATACACATTGTTTTCTAGCTCTCTTAAAAGGTGGAAGGTTCTAACTGACAATGTCCTTGGATTGACTGTCAAATCATTTTCTAATACACGTTGGGATAGTCAGATTAAAAGTGTTAAAGCTATTAGTTTTCAGGATCCTCAAATAAGGCTTGCTTTAATGAAGATGCATAGTTCTAAAGATGAATCAGGGATAAGGAGTCACGCTGAAAATTTGGCCACATCAATAGAGAAATTTGAGTTTTTGCTTGGCATGGTTATTTGGTACGATATTTTATTTTATGTTGATATGGTGAGTAAGAAGCTACAATCTAAGTCCATTACCATCAACATTGAAATCAGCCAAATAAACGATGCCGTGAAATATTTTGAGAAGTATAGAGATGAAGGGTTTGTTTCTAGTTTGAGCATTGCCAAAACTATTGCTTCTGAAATGAGTGTTGAGCCTGTATTTTCAACCAAACGTCGTATTCTACAAAATAAGTGATTTGATGAATGTGATCATGAAGAAGTGGTACAATCACCAGAGGAATCATTTAAAGTCAACTACTTTCTAGTTGTTGTGGATATGGCCATCGCTTCGCTTAGTGAAAGATTTGAGCAACTATCTTTCAAAATATTTTTGGATTCTTGAGTGATTCAGATAAGTTGAAATCACTGGATAGTAATGAATTAAAAGAATGTTGTATTAAGTTTAGCATGACTTTTTCTCACAATAATATGTCGGATGTTGACATCGATGATCTATTTTCTGAGTTAAGAGTGTTGCAAAAGACTTTGCCAGATGGGCTAATGTCTGCCATTAATATTTTGGAGTTTGTCAAAGCAGCAGAATGCTATCCCAATGTTTCCATTGCTTGTCGAATCTTATTGACTGTTCCTATCACGGTTGCATCAGCTGAGAGAAGTTTTTCAAAACTGAAGATATTAAAAAACTACTTGAGATCGTCGATGTCACAAGAATGGTTGAATGGTCTTGTAACTCTACGTATTGAGAAAGATGTGCTTGAATCTCTTAATTTAGACTTCATTATTAGTGATTTGCATCAAGAAATGCTCGTAGAAGACATATTGTTTGATTATATTTTGTGTACTGATGAGTATAATATTTTCTATGACGTAATAAATATTGAATCATTTTTTCAATTTCTTTTTAATTAAAGTCAGATGGCCCACATCTTCTCTTTCGCCCCGGGCCTACAAAACCTCAAGACCGGCCCTGCCTTCTTTTTCCTTAGGGAACTATTATATTGCATTACATAAAGCTTTTTCTTTTTCTACTTTGAACCAAAAGGTTGTCAACATCCTTGTATGTATAATCTCTAACTATTACTGGTTTCATATTTTATTATTTTTGTTACTGTAAATACCATCAAAATTAATCTTTTAAATATCTTACCAATGAATTTCTAGTACATTGAAAATGATATTTCGTGCATGAAGATGATAATTCATACACATTTATGTCTAAATGTGACTTCATTGATCAATTATAGAAGTAGGTATACTAGTAGATTACATATTGTGTAGTATAATGCTTTTGTATTAAGTTACAACCCTTGAAATACATATAGTTTTAGGCTATGTTTGGTTGAATATAAGGTTACTAATGAAATGGAATGGAATAGAATAGAATAGAATGATTTATAATGAAATGTAATGTAAATGAATACAATAATAGAAAATTTTTGTTTAGGAGGGATGGAAGGGTTTACAATAAAATATAGTGAAATGTTGTTTATTATTTACATTCTATCCTAAACCCCTCAAATCGGAGGTTTCTTATTTTTATTGCTAGGATGGAATGAAATGTAATATGAAACCCTCATCTTACATCTTATTGTATTCCATTTTATTATAAACCCTCATCCCAAACAATAGAATAACATTTCATTCCATTCTATTCTATTAATAAACTCTCAACCAAACATAGCCTTAGGGTTTTGATGGCTTAAGAGTTGCAATAACGTACTACGAAGTTTTCATGGTTCATTTTAAAGCATCTTTTCCATAAATCTTCTAATAAAGTTCAAGAATGATGTGATTAATTAAACTTTGACATTAGCTAGTATTTTTAGTCTAGAATTAGATATAAGCTCAATATTAGATATGTTAATTTGATTCTTATTTGGAGATCACGGACTTCTTTTGTAATAGGTAATATAGAGAAAACAAACTACTCAAATGGAACTTTGATATCTATATTTAGTTTTTCAAACTACTCATTCTATCTCGTGTATCTATGGACAAGGTTGTTCCAAATGTCCCACTTACAATAATAGATACAGTGATGTTTTCAAAAAAATTTAAAAAAATAGCAGATACGGTGAACTTCAAAAGTGAGTTTTTGAAAAATTCGATGGTTGGGACACCATAGGAGTCATGCACAATCACAGAAGATCATTCATGTTTATGTTATTTTACACGTTGTGATACATGTACAACTATGGAATATTAAATGATATCTTTTTAAAGATTCCGCTTTGTAGACAATGGATGTGAAAATAAATTCTTATCTGCTAGTAAACAAGAAAAAGTTCAATTAAATGAGATACTTAACAAGACTCCATTGTAAAATATCCCTGCATATATATAGGTTTTCGCATAATGCTTCATAATCAACTTGTGCCACATATTGCCCTGTACTTATCAATCATTTATCTCACCATCATAGGAATGTCACCTAAAAATAATTTTTTAAGACAAATTTATGGGTATAGTGGTTATCAATTCATCAATAAAAAAGTTAAGATTCAATTCGAGAACTATGGATGGCACTATATGCACGTGATAAGTGACTTTAGACAAATTCAATCCAAAGAGTTTGAATTAGATTTTAGTGTGTAAGTTTAGTAAGAGGTGTGATATATCAATTGACCCTTTATTGAAATAGTTAAAATATAGTTGAAATAGAATAGTTAAAATCATATAGCAATTTGCAAACATTTAGAAATATTTCTTTCAACTACTTTAGTTCTCTTCTCTTCACTACTTAATACGATTTCCTATATCAAAATCTTCCCAGAGGTAAACCTCTTGCAATTTATACATCAAATGGAAACTATTATGAAGTACATGTTGAAATTTAACCGTGATCAAATCACTAGCGCAAGGAAAAATAAAATTCTTACAGATTTCAATCGGATCTTTATAATTGCATAAGTTGAATAAAAACATGAATTGTAAAGTATGAATAATACCTTATTCACGTTTCTTGTTGAAATCTTTTGACAAATTTTTCTCTGTGTCAACCACGAGCTGTTCAATCTTCCAGCCCCTAACGTTATCCACAAAAGCAATTTCTTAAGACCTTTTGAGAGGAATAAAAGAAGTGCTAGCTTCTAAAGTTTCTTCCTATTAATAGAAAAATCATTAAGATTTTTAATTTTTTTAAAATTAAATTCTTTAATCATAATTAAAATGAAATTCTATTTATAATTAATATAATTTTAATAAAATCAAATATCTCATATTTGATCCCTAAAGTTTATCAAACTTTATAATTAAGTTCAAATTAATTAAATAGATTTTTCTTTCACAAATTCCTCTTTAACGTGTGACCCATTAGTTTCCGAATATATTGACAATGATTATAAATTCTAATTCTAATTTACAATTAGAATAAGATAAATTAAAATTCTTTTAATTTATCTTTAATTCTCCAATTAAATAATTTATAATCATATATCAAGATTTACGTCTAGTAACATGTCATAACCACCCAAATATCAAGAATGTCAATGTGGTTTGACTTAAATATGTCCATACATGTTTAAGATGTATAATTTAATCCTTTCATCATCCAATATTCCAATTGGACAGAGTATGAATATAATGTTTACTCTTTTAGTTCAATCATGTTCATTCTTGCTAATTAGTAATTAATTTATGATTGAAATTTGAAAATGTCTTTTTCAAATGTTAATTCATTATGACCAAAGAATTATATAATTTACCACTAATCAAGAACTGTAAAATATTCTCTTTAATTACTTTAGCGTGATGAATCCTTTATTGACTTACTCAACTATGTCCGTATTATTCATAGTTGAGTCAGTTTAGTGACTTATTATCTACCAATCACCCATACATTAGTTTAAGTATCTTCATACTTTAATTTATGAGATCAATTACTTTCTTGAAAGAAATATAATGTATGCTAACTTTACCATCTCAACAATATCTCGTCTTAATGAAATATAACTAGGAACATTTAGGAATAATAAGTAAATATAAATTAGATCTCACAATTATAATATCATCATAATTTTAATTACATAGTAATTATTATGGAGATTTTATCTTCAGTATTAAGATATCAAATATAATTAACCAAATATACAAAGATAAAGAATATCTTTTATTACTTAAATAATAATGTCATACATCAAATTACATCCAAATGATTGGTTGCAAGGATATAAACTAACAGTACAATATATTTTCCAACAAAATGTAATATATTTCAAACATACACGTTGAGAATCCAACATGTTTATCATCTATATAATCTATTCCTCATGATATGATATAAGTATCATTAGTAATATAATTAAATATAAATATCATCTTTTTATGAATTGTTATCATATCTCATACATCCTATGTATAAGCTTTAGCTATTCACTATTATCATTGTCCTTTCATGAAATATTGATTTGGTTATTCTTTAACCCAATAAGTTTTACAAATTTTATATGATTTATAATAAAAAGATGAATATATCTTTGTATGTAATTTTATGTTTCTCATTATTTTGATTTCATCAATAAGACATAAAAGGATAATCTCGGTTACCTAACTTTGTGTTCTTGCTACCTACATTAAGCATAAGTTTCCTTTTGATCAAGCACACACGAACTATTTGCATAAACTTCAATTAACTACTTTTACTCAGCAATCTATTTCTTCCCATGTCTTAAACATTATAGTAATATTGAATCTAAATTCATTATCAAATACTCAAAAGCATGAATTAGAATTATATATGATCGTTATATCAAGCATTGGCAAGAAAAGTCATGAAATCAATTTTCTTTAATGACAACTATTGTTATATCTAAGCTAATATCTTTAATTGATGTCTATTTTTATGCTTTTAATAGGCTAAATTAAATGGAGCAATTCCATCAAAATGCCATTTTTTTGTCAAAATTTATGAGAAAATAGTCAATTCAAAATTTCATTACATTTTGTCTTCTGTATGATTTTGACATATCTCCAAAAAAATTTCAATAAATCCTCAATATGGATTATAACAAAATCGTATAATAGACATACAACTTTTCTATCTATCTTTGAGAGTTCTTCTCAAACCTAACCTATGTCTAAAGAATTCGGTTCATTAACAAATTAGTATTAGCTATACTAAACAAAGGTAATTTATACTAAGAACAAAATATAAATGTAAGAAAAGTACGCAATTGATTATATGTCATGACAACCAAATAAGATGGGGACTTTAATCATATATCTACATACTCCTACTATTTCATTCGAAATAATAGTCTTCACTACTATTCGAAAAGATTAATCTCTTTATTAGGCTAAGATCTTATACAAATTTAGTTAATCTTAAGTTTACTCAACAAACTAACTAAATTTAAATTAAGTAGATAACATCTTTATCAATCATATCTCATGTGACTCCTAGACCCGTTAGGTGACAATTTTTTGTCAAAACGTATCGTATATGTTATTCCTAACTCTACCTATAATTCATATGATCATGAATTTACTCATTCAAATTACACAAATTTAGTTAAGTAGAAACCACTATTATAAAACAAAACGCATTGGAGTTAAAGTAGTCTTGAGTTTGCTCAACTAACCTAACAATAAACAGAACTCTTGTTTATTCTTATAATAATGGAAAACAACAATCATATTCTCATCGCATATTTAACATTTTAATGAAGAATTAATTTTGTTCGTTTCATCAAAAAAAAAAAAACACACACACACACACAAATATACATGTTAAATTGCATATTTTTTATATATATATCAAGCATATAAATAAAGCATACAACACACATATAAGCAAATTATATGTATAAATATCAAACTTTGTTTGATTCTAGTTATTGATCTTCATAATGTAAAATAATACTTCCAACCCTTTGGATGATTAAATTAAAATAAACCCATTGATTGTTAAATAATTCAAATTCCTATTACAAATAGAAATTTAATTTGATTTAGCAACAATTTGCAAATCAATTTGGAAATTATTTTTAATTATTTTGACTCTTTTAAAAAAATTAGTTAGAAACAAATTTCAATAAATTACATTTCTTACTTATTATAATTTAGAGAAAATCCTTTTTCAAAATTTTTTAAGTAAAATATTCTAACCTAATTAGAAAACATATATGATCTAATTAGAAATATTTTCAATCAGAAAATTATTTTCTAATATTAGAAGGGTATCAAATTAAAATAAATAAATTTAATTAATAAATGCTTTCTAAATTATTTAAGAAAATAATTTTTTTACTTCTTAAAGATTTTAATTAATTAATTTCAATATTAACTAATTATTAATCTTAATCACATTAAAAAAATAATTGATTTAATTTTAGAAATTAAAATTCTTTAAATTTATGTTTGATTATGAGTTACTCCATATGTATTTGAACTTTAACCTTGTAACCAAACTCGATTTAGATTTAAGTTTGATTATGAGTTACACTGAAAAAGCATGCAAAAGACAAAGGTTAGTGATAAAAAGGGAAAAAGTAACTGAGATTATAGAGGCTTTGGAAAGCGCAGTTTATTGTCATGACAAATCATTTTTACTAATAAAATATTTTTAGTAAAATTATTTATTCTTTTACGGAGTTATGATCAATAAAAGATAACAAAGTTTAACAAGTAAATACACGAATAAAAAATGATAATACTTTTTTCTAAATAAAAATTGTAGCTAAAAATAACTTTTTAATCCCAAAATTTAAAGATCATCACCTATTAAATCAGAACTTGTTACATTTTAATTTGCTGTGATTCTAAATTCATAGCTAAAGTAATCTTTTGTCTATGAATTTAGAAAATCATAACTAAAAGTAATTTTTTGGTTACAAATTTAGAATCGTCCCCTATTGAAATAAATCCCCCTACATTTTAACTTGCTATAATTTCGAAATTTATAGATAAAAGTAATTTTGGCAATAAAACAGAAAATCATAGCCAAAAGTAATTTTTTGGTTGCAAAATTGAAAAACCGTCACCTATTGAAACGGAACCTTCTTCGTCTTAATTTGCAATAATTCTAAATTTATAGCTAAAAGTAAACTTTTGATTACGAAATTAGAAAATCATAGCTAAAAGTAGCTATTGGCTATGAATTTAAAATTGTCACCTATTGAAGGAGAACATCCTACATTTTAATTTGCTATGATTTTAAATTCATAGGTAAAATAAAACAGCTATATTTTTCCACTACAAAAATTTTTTGGCTAAAAGTTGCCCCCAAATGTCACTTAAAATGCATCGTTTTCTTTTATTTAATAACCTAATTGACCAGTTTGTTTCCTCTTATTGTTTCCTCTCATCGTTTCTTCTTCTCTCATCATTTTGGCTACGAAGATACTCATATTTTGGCTTCAATTGTGGTTGTCTTGGCTTCGGTTGCTCCAATTGCGGTAGTCTTCTTCTCTGGTTCTCATACTCCCCTGTTTTGGTTCCGATTGTGGTTATCTTGGCTCTGTTATAGTGCTTTAATTGTGGTAGTCTTATTCTCTGGTTTTCAGGCACTTTTCTAGTCTCTTACTATCAGTCTCTCTCTCTCTTGTTTTTTTATCGTGTTCTCCGACCACGTCTTGGGTATTCTTCTCTTAGGCTCACCATTCGCACCTCCTCTATTGTTGCTTTGGAACTTGTAACTATCCCACTTGCCCTCTTTAATGGTTTTGTCAGTTTTCTATGTCTTTCATTGGTTTGGTATGTGTGCTGGTTTTTAATTAAGTTTTGATAGTTTTGGGAATGTTTAGTTGATTCCAAGTTCTGGAGAAATTTATGTTTCCATGATTTAATATAGAGAAAACTTCGTTGGAGAAGGTAGGGTGTAAAATTTAGTGCTCTTGTGAGAAAACGAAATGTTTAGCGAATTTAACATTGGTTTTGAACGTTTGATTGAATATGCTCTTATAGGAAACTGTGAATAAAGGTAGGAGCTAGGACCTAAGTTGCTAAAACAATATAGCTTTTTCATAAGATTGGAGGTAGTTCCTTCTCAGATTTTAAAACTTTGGGTCTTTCTTAGAATTAGAACGTCAGAACAGTTTGATGGTTATTTGCCAAATTGAGAGCTTATACTTGGGCGCTCAAATTTCTTTTTTTGTGGTTATTTACTCACTCTTAATGCTTTGTGTTAAATCAGTTTTTGACCGAGCGACTTAATGTTTTATTCTTTGCTTTTTTCTGCTTCTTGGTGAATGCAAGTACTGAAGATACTAGGTTTCATAAATTCTCGTACCCAAGTTATATACTTTGCTAGGTAAATCATTAGAGAAGAATTTGTTTCTGGTTTGAATAGTTTGATTGGCATAATTTTTGGGTTGAGACCATTTTTTCCAAGAAAATATATTCCTTATGACACATCTTATGATCATTTGGTGTACTATGAATTATAATGAATTCTCGTTTTATCATTTGAGCATGCAGCAACAGAATCAAATGCTGAAAGTTGATCCATTTGCATGTCTAGTATGTTATAAAACTCTAATAAAAAATGGTCCTCTAGATTTTAACTTATGTCACTATGCATACAACTTAAATGTCTTTTCTATTTTCCTTTAGGCTATGGTTTTACAAGTAGAATTTGCAGGTCAGAAATTTAGAGGTCTGGTTTTAAATCCTGTAAATTGTTGTTCAGTGAACCAGATGTCCTTTACTGAGATGGGTGGACAATGAACTTGTCACATATTTTGAATGTATACATACATATTTTTACTTCTAAATATTAGAAAAGTTAATGACTATAACGGGTCTCTATCTATTTTCATTAGGAAATTAAAGCATGTTTGCTAATCTTTGGCATTGCAAGATTTGTTTTAAGTTTTTGCAAGAGATCGGTTGGTTTTACTAGAAACCGAGTTTTTGTAGTCCAATCCTTGAAAAAAGCTCCCTTCTTGTTCTTCTTACTTATCTACATTTTCTTTAGCTATCGGCAAACGGTGTTAGGATTGTTGGTGATATTTGTTGGACGACTCAATCTCTTTATTGCTGCAACAATACAATTTTAGCTTTTAACTTTCACTTTTATGATTATATGTTAACGTCCATCATGTGCAACCGGAATTTGGCATCATATTGCGCTGTTACTGTTTTTTTCTTTTTCTTTGTTATTAATACTAAATTGACTCTTTTATACCTTACCCTTTTTTGAAGCAAACAAATTAAGCCCCATTTTCAATTGATAAGAAAAGGTGGTGAAAGTTTAATGGCAGTTAATGTGGACAACCTACCTTCTCAAGAGGTTGGCCAATTAAAAGCTATTAATTTTCTAGGGGTCCCATTAAAAAGATGTAGAACTCAACTCTTAAACACTATTCCACTATCATTTCAAAATTATTGTCAATCTTTCATTTCTGTCTATTTTATTGGTTTGTTGTATTATTTTCTTGTGAAATGAAGAGGGTCTTACAGTAGAAAAACAACTTGTTTGTATACTAGTTTGTTTCAAGTAACGTTTGTTTCAAGTAACTCTTACGCCTTGCAGGATGACGTTGCAAACAACTGTGACACATGTTTATGATAAAGCAGTCCAAACGCTCATCAAGGTAGAGGGAAAATGTTATAACAAAAGGATATATAATCCCATGGTTTTGAATTTGAGTCATCGCGAAATGTGGAAAGATGAAGAATCTTAGTGCCACGTTTCATTGCATGGAGTACTTCTCTAAGGAAAAAAAGGATCACCATCTTGAAAAATCCTAAGAACAAACATGAGGGACTTGACAACCACCGTCTAATTCCTCGTCTTGCCAATTTTGCAGAAGTAGCAGTTTGTAATTTGTTAGAGGAGATGAGACCCAACAGTTCCTGCACATAACGTTCATAAATGGGCACTTCATCGTGTCTCGTGGCTGAATCGAAAATTCGAGGTTTGAGGGATTATTATTGGAAACCTTAGAAAGAAAGGCTGAGACCGGTTTGGTATGAATAATTGGAAACCTTAGAAAGAAAGCCTGATACTGTTTTGGTATTTCACAGCCCCAAGCGCCTGCCTAGCTTGCTAGGCATGTTTCGATCAATCACTACCCTTACAATTGCAAAATTCCTTAACTTGCTCAACTTCTCATTAATAATATCGTGTATGGGAACAAACAGTCATCCTTTAATGTTATATTCTTTTTTTGTTCAATTTAATGATATTTATATATTTTTGCTTTATGTACACAATGCTTGATAATTTAAATTAATAATATTTGTATATGATTTAATTTTATAATAATAAGCAAATAATTCACAATAAAAAAATATGTTGATACATTATATACAAAATGTATTTTTCAATATCACAGATTAAAAATGTAACAAACAACATATCATTATATTATTAAAAACACATTAAATAATATTTTGCTATGTTATAGAAAAGGTAGCAAATAATATTTTATTACATTATGAAAAGTGCCGTAAATTACAATTAGCTACATTTTAAAAAACATAGCTAATACTATATAATTAGGAAGAGAAAAATTGTTGTCAAAAATTATTAACTACATTTCATTTTTGTTTCCAGTGATTTAGTGCCAAAATTTTCTCACCGACATCGACTAATATTGAATTTTAGCTACGTTTTTTATTGCTTTAGCTACAAAAAGTTTTTGTAGCTAATACTTTTTGGCTATAATTTTTGAAAATGTTGCTTATAATATTTTTCGAACAACTAGCTACGTTTTTTTCATAGCCAATTGCCTTCTTTGTTGTAGTGCTAGGGATGCTAGATTAAAATCATATTCTTTTGCTTTTATGAATATTTTAATACTATTTTTAGTTTATATGTTTTTCAAAATTGATTCAATCATTTATAAATTTCCCTTTTTATTTATAAGGGCCATAATTTTATGTTTTTACACTAGTTTATGTTTATGCTGAATATAATATTAGAAAATAATTAAATCGTTTCAAAATTTAAGAATAAAAAATTCCATTTGTTCTATTTTTTGAATCATCACTTAAAAGTTTTGGTTTAATTTATACCTTACAATCAATATGTTGATTGTATATTTATGACATAATTAATTAAAAATATTATTTAACCTTTCAATTTGTTAGTTAACTAACATATAAAGTAAAGTCCGTAAGATAAATATACTTTATGAATAAAATTACGATGTTGTCACATTTATAAGATTTATATTGCAATTAGTTATTATTCTTAAATTATTTCTAATTGTTGCTTTACTAAAACCGAACATCCACTCCATGAAGATAATTGGATTATTATGCACATTATTTGATGGAAATTTTGATTTGGTTACTAAATAAATATATTTATTATTAAATACTTCTTATCAGATTAAGTAGAAATCTACACTTAATGGAGTCTTCATCTTTCCTTTCCTCTTCTTCCTCTAATTTTGAGATTCTTTTTTCTTCCATCGCCACCTTTGAACCATTAATTGCTGACACTTCTGTAATCACTTATAATATCAAATCTCATGGTGTCAAAATGGTTAAAGAAACTCCAACCAAAATCTCCTTAAGGTAATTGTAATATTGGTGGCGGCATTTGCATATAAATATATCCAAAGCTTTGTTCCTCTTTCAACTTCTTCATTAGAATTTGAAGCTATACAAGATTCACATGCAGCATCTTTATGTTGTAGACCCAAATAACTTTTGCTGAACCAACATGGATTTTGTAATGACTGGTAGAGGTGACGATGGAGAAGCGAGAGGAAAAGTGACGATAAATGGTTAAAGGTGCGTGAAGGAGCAACCAAGATCGTAACTTGAATAGTTTCACATAACATCCATTTGAAAAGTAAAATTCTGTCATTGGACAAGAAGGCAAAGGAAAATGTAAAAGGCAAAGCTATTACGTTCCAGGCATAAATGGACGAAGTCAAAAGAAAAACATCGGGAAAAGCTAAAGTGAACCGAAAGGTTTCCGTGGCCCACAGTGCATGACGTCTGACTGCACATGACATCATTCCCAATGCCACACAATCCGCATATCATGTTTTCTGCTGACACGTGTCGTCGTGCAGGCTCCGATTCAGAACAACACGTTATGCATGCGTTGAGTAAAACTGAAGCTTTTGGAAAGCACAAAAGCCAAACAACAAACAAAAAGGAGGTTATCTATGATTCTATATTATAAATGTAAAGCGAAAAGATTCTGCAACGTACGTGTGGGGCGGCAGTTATTGTACGGTCAAGGGTGCAGGAGAAAATAGCTTGTTAAGGTAATTTAAGACGAGAGATACGGCGGCTATAACCGCACGTGGTCCGCTCGTTAAATTTTCTGTTTTATTTATTCTGTTAATATTTTATTTTATTAAATTTTATTCATATATTTATACATGATAAGAACATTATAATTAGTATAGGGGGCCTAATCTTTAGGGTCGTATTTTACACGTTGATAGAGTTTAGTTTTATTTTATTATAAATTATTAAACTATTTTATAATATCAGAAAATTTAAAATAGAGTTATGATTATTATTTTAATATAAATAATTATATGATTTGTTATTATACATATAACATAATTTGCATGAGCTTTGTAACTCAATTTTAATAATAATTTAGCAAATTAATTTGATTAAAATAGTAAAAGATTTTTAGTTCATAATACCACAATAAATAATTTTAAATAGCAAAAATATTTTTAAAAATAAAATTATAAAAGTGATGTGTATATTTGACTTTTTAAATAACTTTAAAATTTGGTATGATAAATTAAACTGAAGGACTTATTTATTTATTAGTTCTTAAATTTAATAAGTATAAAACACGAGGAATCATTATATTTTTATCTAAAATGAAAAAGTATAAAAGCAAAACTAAACTAACCACGGTGACTTCTTTCTTTTCGGTACTAACTTTTTTAGTTACAGTGAATATCCATATGCCCGAACTAAAGAGATTATATACATAAAAATGGTGAAAAATCGGGTTGGGATTCAATTTCGACTACAGCGGACTAAGTACGAAAATTTTTCGCAACTTTTGATTTTTCAAAAAGCAAGATCTCTTTAATTCTATAAAACAATTAACACAATTCATAATAAAACGAAAACTTAATTTGTATCTTATTTTGAAGCTTGATTTTTGTCTTGTTGTATCCCTCAAATTGTTCCCAAAGTCGATTCGTTTCAACTACTATAGTTGCACAAATGTCCGGCCTCTAATGATGCTCATAAAATAAGTTGAAAGAACTCTATAACTCTTACAGAGAGGATTAAGCAAGAAGCACTAGCTCCTTAGAGCTTAAGCCTATTTATAATAAGTTCTAAACGTTTTGATAATTTTAATTGAAATTAAATTCTAATTTCAATTAAATTTTAATTAGAATTACAAATAATTCTAATTAAATATTAATTATGCCCATATAAAATTCAATATCTCATATTGATCCTTATTTATTAAATATCTAATATTTAATCATAAAATTTCTCAAAATTTTACAATCAAGTCCAACTTAATTAAATTAACTTTACTCTCTTCAACTCATTCTATATGTAAGGCCCATTAGGTTTTCAAATATGTTAGCAATGATTATACATTATTATTCTAATTCATAATTAGAATTAGATAAATTAAAATTCCTTTTAATTTATCTTTAATTCTCTAATTAAACAATTTATAATCATAGATCGAGATTGACATCTAGCAATGCGTCATAACCACCCAAATATTTAGGAATGTCAAAGTAGTTTTGACTAACCTTTCTGCGCATGATTTTTCAATATAATTCAATCCTTTCAAAATAAAATGTTTTGATTCGACATAGAACATGGAATTAATGTCTACTCTATTTTGAGCCTAATTGTATTAGTTCTCTGTCATTAGTTATCGATTCAATTAATGACATTTGTAAACTATTTATAAAACGTCATTATGCCTTGGCCAAGGATTTCTTGAATCAATACTAATCGAGAACAATAGAACATTCTCACTAATTATTTTAGGGTGATGAATCATATCTTGATCACACAACTATCTCTATATAATTCATGCTACATCTAATGACTACTGATTGACCGACCCATGATTAAATGGGTCATAAATAGTATCAAAACAAGCAATCCCTATACAAGATAACTTTGGTTACCTTAAGTCAAAGGATCACTTATACAATCATCATAATAAGAATTCTATAGACATAAAAGTAATGTTTCAAATAGATTTCTCATGTTGGGTCTCTTCAGTCAACTTGTTTTCTACCAAGCATCCACATGTTTGTTTAAGTATCTCTATAATTTAGCCTATAAGATCGACAACTTCCTTCATAAGAAAAAACATAATGTGTGCTAGTCTTTTGTGTTCTATTAATGTCCAATCTTAATAAAACAATAACTATGAATTTCATAATTATAATCTCATTATAATTTTATTTGCAATGTACAATTATCACGTGAACTTTATCATATATATCTAAACATGTAAAAGATAAATAATGTCTTTAAATTATTTTGTCACTAAACTACAACCAAAGTGATTGGTTGTAAGGTGGAAACCAACAAATAATACATGAAAAAAGATAAAGATGATGGAAGGATCCAAATAATACACAAATACATGATTTTGAGAAAATTGATGGATGAACACTATTCATTTTAAAGAGAAATGATAAAAATCTCAAATCTATGCATCAGGAGATTATAACTTTGGTGGATATTACAGATTGCATGGATACTCTTTCCATGATTCACTTAGTTAGATATTTATACATAAGATTCTCATATGAATTGTCCTATACATAAGATTCTCATATGAATTGTCCTACCCTAAAAAATAGTTTTAAGAAATTGTTTCACTTCAACAAGGACCATAAATGAGAACATATATATATATATATATATATAACCCAATATCTTTAAAGTTTGAGGTAAACATAGTGCACTAATATGTGATAGGGCTATATTTAATATCTTTATATCCTATTTTATATGAAATTATATGAATTTTTCTTCATTTAATTCATTTTCTTATATGATAATTTTAAGGAGAAATTTTGGGTCTGAGTGTATTATTTTTCATAGTTGTCCGATCAAAAAGATATTAGTCATTTAAAAGCTAATAAGATGGATAACAACTTTGTAGAAGACATCAATGATTAATCCAAACTTAAAATTGTCAAAAGTTAGAGAAATTGGTGAAAAAGGCCAGATAAATATCGAATAAAACTAGGAGATTAATGCTTATCTCTTGCAAAGCTCAAGAGCTAAAGAAATAGAAGATAATTGGTGTTGAGTACAAGATGATTTTAGGTGTCAGTTACATACTAATTTGAGACAGCTAAAATTCTAGAAGTTAACCAATGTCGGTGTGAAAGTTGGTCCAATGTTGATTCTCATACATGTAATTTAACGAAATACAAAATTAAAACTTTAATCACCTTCCGACTATATGATGTAAACCCTAGCTATAAATATTATTGTTAGGGTTAAGGAGCTTTTGGAGTAATGTGATAACCATCTTAAATTTTTATGATTATTTTAGGATTCTCAACATTAAAGAAGACTTTGAAGAAGATCAACCTTAACTTGGTACAATTGGGCTATCTTCGTCTATCTTTCCCTCTTTCCTTTCTTTTATGTTAAAATTGTTTTGTTTAGTTTTATTTTAATTATGTTGAGTAATTAAGTAAGAAATATAATTTATGGTAGATCATTCAATTGTTAATGCATAAAGAATCTATCATCTAATTGAATTTAATCTCTTTGATTTTAATTTTTAAGTTGATGAATGATCCTCACATATTTAGTCTTAAGGATTGTATGAAGAATGGAGAGGTAAAGTATGATTCGTGCACCAGGAGAATAAACACCTTATATTTAGAAAATATGATTCATGCACTAGGAGAATAAACACCTTATATTTAGAAAAATATATTTTCTAGACTATATTGATAACTAAATAGATTAACTATACTCAATGAGTTTGATTGGTTGAATTGCATATTAAGAGGTGATAATTATTTAGTTGAATATACTTGCGCTTCTCAGAAGAGGGCATAGATGCATTAGGTTAATTGATATTTTAACCTAGATATCAATCATTATATAAAAATTGAAGTTTCATATGAGTGAACCATGAAACCCTAGTGTTTATCTTGTTGATTTCTCTTTGTTTAATCATCTTGTTTTCATTAGTTTACATATTGATTACTTTTTACTAAAATTTGTTTAATTTAGTTTCATTGCTTAGATTGGATTAATAAACATAGAAGTATAATCCTCATTAGATTGATTCTTTGAAATACTCAAGAATTTATTTCTTGTTACAATAGATTCTATGTACTTCCAGAAAACTTGATCAATTTTTTGCCATTATTAGTGACTATTTACTTACTATCTTATCAATTCTAGTTTTTTCTTTTATTTTAATTTTTATTTTATTGTTAGGTAGTTGATGCAAGAAAATAAATTCAGGAGTAATAACTTGAATGACCTACTCCCCATAATCTGAAAATTAAGTGAACATGTAAATAAAATAAAGCAAGAAGGAGATAAGAGATGGTTGCAAATTAGGACAACATCGTTGTTAGTATAAAGCAACAATAACCACCTCAAATACACATAAGAGAAATTTAGATGTCAAAGACTAGTGTGAGTCTCTCATACATTAAACTAAACCAAAAGGTGAAGAATTATAAGTTAAAGTAAGTCCATGTTTATTTGCTATCGACATTCAATGGATCATATAAGGAAGAAACAATCACAATCATTAAAGAATTATGTTTGGTGATCCAAAAACTTTTATTAAATGACATTGGAGAAAATGAGCTTCAGATAAGGTGTTTTTCTTACTACATGAGAGTTCGGGTAAGGATGTCGTTCATCTCAACTAAGGTAGATTCTTTTAAGGACCAAAAGTACAATGCATTCATATTATTATTCTTCCCTTCGCGTAAGACCACTGATTTGAGGATGTAAATTTGGAGCTTTGTACAGAAAAAGGAGGAAGCATTCCACAAAGCTTGGGAATGATATAAATATTTACTTAGCTAGTGCCTATACTATCATTATTTGTTACAACTAGTTATCTAATTCTTCTATAAAGGTCTTAAATTAACATGTCATACTTTGTTGAAATTTTAGTGAGAGGGAAAATATCCATAAAAAAATGTTAAGGAAGCAAATGATATCATTTAGGCTTTGGCTACAAATTCATCAACTAAGGTGGTAAGGGAAAAGTAAAAAAACATCCCTTTATGAGATTCAAGTATCTTCAAACTTGGCATAATAGTTAGCTAATCTTTTGAATAAAATAAAGATGTTTTTTAATCGAGACATGGGAAATAGAGAAGCATAATATCAATATGGCATGTGTGGGCATCCTTCCAATGTATGCATAAATATGGAGTTGATCCCAAATTACTATAAAGAGGCTAATTACATAACTAGTTGTAAAGGAAAACAAATAGTGAAGAATGACCAATTCTTTAATACTTACAATATAGGGGTAGAGAAATCACCCAAATTTTTTATGGAAGGAGCAATGAGTTAGAGTAGGCAAACTTATATGATATCTAGATTCCAAAAATGACCCTAGTTTTAAAAACCACTACCATAAAACTAAAGGATGGAAGAGATGCTTAAACAATCTTCCATAGATGTTGAACTAGTTAACTTGGAGAAACTTAAAACCCAAATGCACGGACTTGAAAAGATATTTCAGTCTAATTATGTATACATTCATTACTTAAGGTGCAAGTGAGCTAATTAGCTAAAGAGGTGAGTGAATAAGGTTAAAAAAAGCTTCTTGGTAACACTAAGGTGAACTTAGAGATCAAGTGCTAGCTATTACACTTAAGAATAGAAAAAACTTAATGATGAAGTTAATAAAGAGGAGAAAGTGATGAAGTTAGAAAAGCCTAAATAAGAGAGTGATTAAGATGGAAAGAAGCAAATTGACATTGATCTCCTCTTCAACAGACATCGTTCAAGAGCAAAACCCATTACCCATTGTGAAATCCTATGTGTCCCTAGTTCCATACCCTCACAGGATGACGATGATGAAGAAGGATGAAAATAAATTCAATAAATTTTTAGATATCTTTAAGATGTTACACGTCAATATATCCTTTATCAAAACATTATTTAAGACGTTAGCATATGTTAAAGTTTTTTAAGGAGATTATTTATAACCAAAAAAAACTTGAGGAGTATTCTACTATGCCCTTAATTGAGGAGTGTAGTGCTATCTTGCATAAGAAATTACCTCCAAAGTTGAAGGATCTGGGGATTTTTACTAGTCTATTTCAATTTTTTTTGCTTCTAATGTTATTACGTGCTTATATGATTTAGGTTCAAGTGTTAATCTTAAGCCTTTATCTATCTTTAGGAAGCCTGGACTAGGGAATCAAATCCTAAAAATATGTCACACTGGCTATCAGATCAATCCATTAAATGCCCAATTAGGGTAGTGGAAGATTTACTTATTAAAGTATAAATATTCATCTTTTTGTTGACTTTTTGACAATAGACATAGAGTACGACATTGAGGTTCCCATCATCTTAAATAGATCAATTTTTGGAAATTAAAGGGGTGATAATTGACGTAGTTAATGGTAAGCTGAGACTTAATATAGGTAAGGAGAAGCTAGCTTTCTATATCTACAAGGTCTTGAAAAGATTTCTTGTCTTTAATGATGAATGTTATAGGTTGGAAATAATCAATGTTATTATGTATGAAGTACCTAAAGTTAGTTATGATGATTCTTTGAAAACATTTAAAACATTAGGACTTAATAATAAATAGGAGGATCTTGAACTTATAGAGAGTGTTTTTAAAGTGGAAGGAAAGGACTACAAACTCGGACGTCTTCATGATTTCAAGACTTAGGAGGAGGGAAGCATATACCCTTACTTTCTACCAAAGAAGCACTTGACCTAGAATTGGACGAAGTTACCTTTTTGTTGGTGTTATATATACTAATGAGATATTTATCTTATTAAGATATCTTACTCTCTCAATTCTTTATGGGAAGGTAGCCAAGCTCATCCAATTAACGATTCTAAGCGAGTGAAGAATTTAAGTGGAAATTCCTACTAAAAGACTTGTAAAGAAGTGTTTACTGAGAGGAAACCTAACATTTTTGACTTTATTTCTCTTTTAATTCAATTTCTTTATCTTTGGTTTTTTATCGATGCTTATTTTCTGTTTTAAGAAAAAAAATTTGGAATTTCTTAGATTTTTACCTCATCAACCTTGCATGGAAGTAGGATATATCTCTTTAATTTAATTTGCTCTTATCATTAAGTTTATTATTTATTTGACATTGAGGCTACTGTTATATTTAACTATATGGTTTAAATTTCTAAGATTTTTCCTTAGTTTTGTGTTCTAACTAACCTATTTTCTTTTTTTATAACATATTTTAGGTTGATTTTTTTGTGTTTTATATGTTAATTAATTTTTAATAAGTGCATTCATACAACCTCAACTAGTGGCTTACATATTAAGACATAATGTATAGCCTCAAGCTAGTGGATTGAATCAATTATAATTATCATATTTGTATGTCTTGAATCTCCTTTATAATGATTTAAACAAGGTCTCACTAGTCATAACATTCTCCTTAATGTTGTAATTAATTAACAATTTGGTTTCATATAAATCATAGGTTAAGAATTTTGTATTCTTGGCGTCAATTAGCCAGCTGTGAAGAAATAAGAATAGACCTCTCTAATGATGGGGTGTGATAACAAGAGATATAAACCATATCAATAATGACCAAATAAGGTTATTTGAGTACACATAGAAGAATAACATATGGATCAATTTGGGAAGACTTGATAAACGGTAGCCAAGTAACTTGGGAAAAGAGGAGGGGTTGGCTGACAATGACTAAAGGTTAAAAAGGGAGGAAAAAACATAGAAACACTCTCTAACCATGAAGCATAACAATGCAACAGTTGGCAACATCCACTAATAGTCTTTTGGAATAAATAACAAGTTTTCATATTAAATAGAACAAGCTTTGGATTTACCTTTAGCAACACCCATTGCCTCCTCCACCTCCTCAATGACCTTCAGGAATTATAACTTATGAATTACATTTAATGTAGTTAAGTTATTTAGGATCTATGGATTTCTATTTTTTATCTAACTTTTAGTTGCTTACTTTATTTGAATTTAAGTATATTACAAATTTCAAATGAAAAGTGAATGTTATTTTCATATTTATGCCTCTCCATTTTTGAGTTTTTATGCAACTAGGCAAAGTAAAGTGATTTATAGTGGAAGTAACCTTTCAAACATCTAGTTTTTATGGAGTTTTTACATTATTTTTATATTACTAGTTATGCCTAGTATTAGGGACAATAGTGTTCTAGGTATGGAGGGGTTAAAATGAGATTTATCTAATTATATGTCATTTTTTCAAAATTTACAAATTTTCTATGTTGTTTTTTACTTTTCTTATTAGTTTTGTAACTAGGTTCTCATTAGTTACTCTATGTTGATAGTATGAGTGTATAGATCATTTATAGTTGAGATTTGATTAAGTCATCGCTATGAAAATCTTGAATATTGGGAAACCAAATTTATTAGGTGATGAGGCTTTGATTAAACTTATCTCGTAAGAATTTGAGCCAGCATATATTTTATTTTTCTAATGGGCTTAACTAATGATTGTTAATTAATGTTTATGGATATCATTTTAGTAAATCCTTAGGAAACTATAACTCCTTCACTAGGGACACTTAGGGGTTTAAAGGCTTATGGTATATGCTAAAGGCCACTATACACCTATAAAAGTGGAATTTTTCTTGATTGAGTTAGCTAGTTTAGTTGGCTAGGTTTTTCTTATTGTCAATTATTTAAGGACAAGTAATAAGTGTAAGAGAATTTAATGGGCTATAATTTACATGCTATTATGGGTTAAATTAATTATATTTTATCATCTTTATGGCATGTTTTAACATAACTATATGATGTTTTCCGATGTTTAGTTCCTTATGTTATATGTGATGAGTTTGAGGAGAAATCCTATATTTGAGTGGACTATTCTTTGTAGTTTTAAGATCAAGAAAATATCAGAGTCATTTGGGAACTAACAATAAGAAAAAAAACAACTTTATAGAAAGAATTAAAGTTCAATTCAAGCTTAAAGATGCCTAAATTGGAGAAATTAGAGGAAAAGGCTAAAAAGATGTCGAATATAGCTAAGAGATAAGTGTCTCTTACAAGGTTCAAAAGTTGAAGAAATAGAAGATAACTGGTACTAGATATATACTAATTTGAGACTAAAGTTTTAGAAGGTAGCCAACACCAGTGTAGGAGCTAGTTTGACATTAGTTCACATATACGTAATCCAAAGATACAAAAAATTAAAATTTTAATCATCCTAGGACTCTATGATGTAAACCCTGGCTATAAATATTCTTCTTAGGGTTAACTTATGGAGCTTTTAGAGGTGTGTGATAACCACCTTGAGTTTTAGTGAGTGGTTAGCATTTATTAATATCTAAGAAGGCTTGGAAGCAAGGATTGGAAGAAGATCAATCTCAACTTTGGCACAATTATGATATCATGTTCTATCTTTCCTTATTTTCTTCCTTTTATCCTAAGATTGATTCGTTTTATTTTTTATTATATTGAGTAGTTAAAATCCTTAGTTAGGGTTAGGAATCATCTAATTGAATTTATTCTCTTTGATTTTAATTATTAAATTTATGATTGGCCATTAAAGATTCAATGTTAGGGGTTGTATAAAGATTAGGAGGTGAAGTATGATCTTTACAATAGGACAATAAGCATATTAAATATAGAAGAAGGGATTTCCTATATTACGTTAACTCTACTTAAATATTTAGTCTATTGCCTCTAATAAGTGTTGCTAACCACCACCACCATTATTAGACTCCCCTTAATGTTAGGAGCAAAAGTCCTATAATCTAGTCGTCGATCAGTGCCTCTATTATCGTCAATTGACAAAAATAGAGGTCATGGCTTTGAAATAATATTTCTTCGATTCTTGGTTGAGAATCTAATTTTTTGCAATTATAAAAGTTGTTTTGATCATTAAAACATTTCATTTGGTATAAAAATTATTGAATTGTAAGACTGAAAATTTTCCTATCACTGGAGAAATATTCCAGTCATCAAAGATACTGTTGTAATGACCTTCCAAAAAATTTTATTTAAAAAATCTATAAATTTTGCTAATCATTTTTTCCTAAAGAACTATAACAAAATTCTTAACAGTTTGCGAATTAAAAATCACGAAAAGTTTAGGTAAGAATATGATTAAGGGTCAAATTGTATAATTGAACCATCCTAACAAACCTAATGAGTCATAAGTTATTAATTGATCCCAATGACTTGTAAATGACACCGATTAGGATATTTCATTTCCTATTTTATAGGTATATCAAGAGTGAGACCCACATGGCAAGGTTTGGAATAACAAATACATTAATTAAGTAAGTCCATAACTATCTATAAACATCGAATCCATGGTACGATGCCTGTTGTGATTTCCTCCTCTAACGTCTACTTTTTAACCTCTTTAAGTTAGAATTAGCTCATGAAGTTCATCTTCTTTATCTTCCAAATGGCTCCAAAATCTCCTTAATTTGATAACAATGGAGAAAGTTGCACTAATTCTTGCATATATCTTTTAAATTCTTCACCTATAAGATATGAGATATACAAACATATTTGAAATCCAAGGACTTACAATGAACGGAACCATGGGCCTTAATTTTGTTACTATATTTCATTTCAATGAATATAATACCTAAAATGTCTTTTGAATCAATACATCAGATTTCTTATTTTAGTTATGCATTCATTCCAAAATCAACCACCAATTTAAATAACTATAATAAGGTTTGTCATAAAGTAGAGTTGAAAGTCACGAAGGGTTTATTGGTACAAAAATCAGAAACCAAAAAAGAGTAAAAGTCTAGCAAAACCTCATATTAAATTTCTTACAAAATGATGGACTAAATACATCATAGAATAACACTTATTATCTTACAAAAGAATAGAACAAATGAAACATATAATGATAGACTAAGCATCACCATAAATCCATAAACTATTTGTCATTTATTATAATAAAACAAACCTCATACAAATGATAAGTCAAATGTCATATGAAATCATAAACGAAGGAAATAAACCTATAACCTAATAAACTTATGAGTTCCCAAAGGAAAGTGAATATAAAAATACGATAACAAAATAACAAGCCTATAAAAGAGAACTAGATGACTTGCAAAATCAAATAATCAAAAGGAATAAGTTACAAAGTTTAATATGTTATTTCTAGCAAATATAAAGATAAAAAGTTACAAGGATAATATAATTAGAATAAAGAACTTCATTTTATAGGGTTCTTAATTACCCAACACATTATAACTTTCATATGCAAGCTTATACCAAAATAAAGCACAAAATTAAAAGGTATATGACATTAAACGATAAGTTTGGAGAGAGCTTATTCTTCACTCCTCGCATCACTATCAAATTTGTCTAAGGCTGATTTCTCATCCTTCCATAGGCTTATAATCCTTTTATGAAGGATTCCTTAACATTGTTATAATTCCAGGCCTCAAACGTCTTCCTTATATAGCAAACGTTAGAATTAGATTTTAAGGTCTAAAAGGCATTTGTTTCTCTATGTCTTAGTTTTCTAATGGAATAAATTTCACCCAATTTGGTTAAGTATTCTGAGATTTATTCCCAAAACACTACAGAATTTTCGAAAACAAGGACAACAACCAAAACTCAATTTAAAGCCAAATTCAAAACTCTTAGAGGCAGAATAAGATTTCAGTTCCTTCACAAAAGTTTTAAAACTATGCCTCTAGTTTAATCTTCAATTTGTATTATCCAATTTAGAGGTCTAGAGGCCAAGATATGGACAAATTATAGAAGTCTATTCAATGGAACCTATCCATCCAGCAAGGTAGCCATTCCAAATTAACTAACTTCAACCTTATCAAGCAAAAGCAACACAAAAACACATCTAATTTTAACCAACATCTCATAATTTAATAGGATACTTCCTTTACCAATTCCCCTCAGATCACGTTCATAACCCAAGCAAACGTATCAAAATTTCCACACCTCCTAAAGAAGTGATCAAAACCATTTTACTTTCCTGTACTTGCTTCTCTTTGCCTTTGCCTTTGGTCTTCTCCTCTTCTACACATAACACACCCATTCAAAACTCATCTTCAAAAATTACATATACATAACAAAATCCTAGTTAAAGAGAAAACCACTAATTTCTGCCTTGGTTTCTACCAAAGATTAGCTTGATTCCTTATATGAACAATGGTATGATGAATAAGAGGAAATGGAGAGGAAATAGGAGAGGAAAAATATGGAATTCCTACCCCTAAAGGCCGCCCCTTTCCCCTCTCCTTATGCCCATTCATACACTTCCAAAACTCACACACATGCTTACTTACTATTGGACACACATGCTTTATTATATTGGTCACATATGCCTTAATCCTATTAGTCCATTTTTTAACATTAGGAAAATTTTCCCATTTGTCCTTCTTCTTTCTTTAATTCCCACATTGGCACATAATCTCATCAATTCATTTCAATCTCATCATGTTTCAAGTCTAAGTATGTATAGCCATGCCGAAATGTACAAATTAACCTTTTACCCATGTCTTTTACATACACTTAGATCCACTTAATTTGTTATGCTCACTTCTTATTATGCCCTAGACATGCTATAATACTTTTAGGGTATATGTTGGGGCCTTACAGTATACACGAATCACAATAGTTTGAAGTACCTACTCATATTTGAGGTAATGACATTGACTAGAATTATTTAAAAACTATGATTGCATGGTTGACTATCACCTAAGAAAAGCTAATGAGGTAGCAGATGCGTTGAGTAGGAAGTCCATTTTAGCACTGTCATTACAGTATAGTAGATGGAGATTTACACCAAATGGAGCTTTAATAGCTCAGTTAAAAGTGAGTCTTGACTTGACACAGATGATGGTACATGCACAAAAAGATCATGTCAAGTTGCAACAAATTATACAAACGGTGCAAGAAGAGAAATAGACTAATTTTGTAGTGAAAGATGATGTAAGTTTGTACTTTAAGAGTAGATTAAGTGTACCAGAAGTAAAGGACTTGAAGAAGAAGTTATTACATGAAGCCCGTAATATTGTGTTCACCATGCATCCTGGGGGTAACAAAATGTTCTAGGACTTGAAACAACGTTATTGGTGGCCAGGAATGAAGTATGATGTAGTGGACTATCTGTCCAAGTGCTTGACTTTTCAACAGGTAAAAGCTGAATATCAAGTTTCATCTGGCCTATTGAATCTGATTCTTATTCTACAATAAAAATGGGATAATATCACCATGGACTTTGTTACAGGTTTACCCCTTACACAAAGAAAACATGAGGCGATATAGGTCAAAATTGAAAGGCTCACCAAATCAGCTCATTTTATACCAATTTGATTTAACTATTTTATGGATTGATTAGCTGAGTTGTATGTGAATGAGATTGTTCAGCTATGTAGAGTGCCATTGTCAATTGTTTCTAATCGAGACCCATAGTTTACATCAAAGTTTAGAAAAGTTTGCAAGCAAATTTGTGTACTCAACTGAGCTTGAACATAGCCTTTCACCCAAAAAAAGGTTGGCAATCTGAGAGAATCATACAGGTGATGGAAGACATGATTTTATGGAATTTCTAGGCAGTTGAGATGGATACATTCCTTTGATGGAATTTGCCTATAATAATGGTTATCATTCCAACATAGGCTTGGTACCATATGAAGCATTATATGGTAGGAAATGTAGAACCTCAATTTGTTGGACAAAAATGACTGAGAACAAGATGATTGGGCCTAATATAGTCAAAGACACATAATAAAATAGTAAGGGTTATTTAGCAAAGATTGAAGGCAGTAAGTGATAGTCAGAAATCATATGTTGATTTGAAGAGGAAAGATATTGAATATACAGTAGGTGACAAAGTTTTCCTAAAAGTTTCGCCCTAGAGAAAGGTGTTAAAATTTGGAAAAAAAAAGGGGGACAACTTATTCCAAGATTTATTGGTCCATATGAAATCCTGAAAGGATTAGACCAATGGCATATAGGTTGGCTCTTCCTATGGAACTATCCAAGTTACACGATGTGTTCCATGTCTCAATACCACGGAGGTACCAATCGGATGATTCACATATGTTATCGGTACAGAAAATAAGATCCAACCAGACTTCCCATATGATGAAGAGCAAAGGAAATCCTATCTAGAGAAGTGAGATAGTTAAGGAATAAGAAAATTCCTCTTGTACAGGTCCTCTGACAACATCATGGCATTGAAGAGGTAACTTAGGAACCCGAATCAATGATGATAATTCAATACATGTAGTTATTCAATACAAGTATGAATTTCAAGGACGAAATTCTTTTCAAGGGGAAAGAAATGTAAGGCTCCAACATATACTTTTGAAATATTATAGCATGTCTAGGGTATATTAAGAAATAAACACAATGAATTAAGTGCATCTAAGTAATAAGAGACATAATGATACTTAATGTAAAAGACATGGGTAAATGCGTGATTTGTTTATTTCAACATGGACATACATACTTAGACGTGAAATATGGATGGGAATGAAATTAATTGATAAGATTATAGGCCAATGTCAGAGTTAAAGGAAGAAAAAGGACCAATATGCAATTTTCTAAAGTTAACGTATGGATCAATTGGATTAAGGCATGCGTGACCAATAATAATAAAGCACGTGTGGCCAATAGGAATTAAGCATGTGTGTGAGTCTTGAGTGTTATTTTGGTGTTACCTTGCATAGAATTAGATAAATATGATAAGAGAGTATCATGTAGTGGAATTGTCTAGGGTTTGTTGAACCAATCACATTGTTTGGGTTCATAACTCAACCTACAGACATAAATTAGGTGATTTAAGTTTCATATGAAAACTAAGACACTAGAAATCTCTATAAGAGACTTTGATAAGTGTGGATTGCATCATATTTTAGGGCTTAGTTTGTTACAAAATTAAGTGTTAATTTAATTGTTTAGCATGTGTTTAGGTAATTGTTTAGCATGTATTCAGGTTAGAATTGTGTTAGTTTGTTAATTAATTGTGTTTAAGTGTTTTTATAGGTTAACACAAGTCTTTGAGCTTAAATGTTATGTTTTTGAAGTACCTTGATGTGTTTGTTAGTATTTCAGGGTCAACATCGAAGAACAGAGAAGTTTTAGAGACACTCGGTCCTAAACAACGGCCCACAATTGAGGCACAATAAGCCACGATCATGACAGAAGCACTGCAAATAGCCCATAACTATGGCATATAGGCCACGATCGTGATAGAAGCCCATGATACAGCCCATGATCATGGCCTGATAGCCACGATCGTGACAGAAGCCTATGACACAGCATACAATCTTGGGTTGGTTACCACAATCGTGACAGAAGGTCCAGATCTTCTCACGATCGTGGCCCTGCGTCGAAGCATATGCACAAACAAGTAAAAACATCAAGTTTTGAGGGATTTTTTGAACCTTTTCGATCATGAAAAAACCTGCCCAGAACACAAATGGTATATAAAGAGTAAGACAAAGGAGAAGAGGGGAGCTTTTTCCATCAACCACAGTTGAGAAACCATAGAGAGAGTTCATCGAGAGATTGAGAAAGAGAAGAAGGAAGAGAGACATGGAGAAGAAGCCAACGTGAATTACTTCCCAGAGTAGGAGGTTTCTCGCCATTGTTGCCTCTGTCATCCATTCCAATCTTATTTTCGGTTTAGTTTTAATTTTATTATTATATAGAATTGGGGTAGATGTTGATGATAAGATTGTATGAATGTTAAGAATGTCTAAACTCACCTTCGGGTTGTTTTATTTTTAATTTAATGGAATTTAATTGTTGTGTTTTTACTGGATTATTGTGATTTAATTTCTATAATTGCATAACTCAGTGATAACTGAGAGATTAAATCAAGCGACAAATCATTAAATTAGAACGAGAGTTAGGTAATTTAATAGAACAATAATTAAATCAAGTTGGTAAATTATACGAAAAAAGATCTTGCATAAGTTTCCGATAGTTTATGGACAACTTCGAATCTTATTAGGATTTTGGATAGATTGTTAATCGAGAGATTGTAATTCCATTATCTTATTAGGGTTTATCAATTAGGTTTAATGGTTATAACTCTGGAGAGATTAATCAACCATATTGTTTAGAACCAATAATCCAGTAGTTCATAATCGATTAGGATATCATTGAAGATAGATAAAATTCCCTTTTCTCTTAATTGATAGTTCTTTAGGTTGATTCTTAATTGGGTGTTGCGACTACTATCTTGTTAATATTTTCATAATTGATTGTTGAAATTGAGTGCGTGATTGAATTAAATTCTTGCCTTAGTTTGTTCATTTTAAATTATTGCGAATTATTTTTGGCCTTAGATTTTAGGATTAGATTAACCCTTCTCATGGGATTGGCACGTTAGGCACTACGCAAACGACCCATACGTTTGCAGAATATCAAGGTTAAATATTAAAACTTACCCTATATTGAAAAACCGCGATTAAACTCTGACTTACTTATGGCATTATGACATTGGAAATTGAGATCGAAATGGTAACCTAATGTTGTCCCTATTTTAGAGCATATTATGATGTTTGGTATATATATCGTGATTTAAAAGTCCAAATGGCTTTCCTTTTAGGGCTTTAGAAAATAAAGATATAAGGAAATAAATGTCTAGAAGACTTCAAAACCTAATTCGAACTTTTTATATTAAAATTTTGAACAAGTGGAGGTATAAATTATAGACAGGGGACACGATAAGAAGGAAATTGCACTATTTTAAGTTTGTTTTCATTTCTGATTTTTAACGAATCATATCCGAACCTTTTTTAATGTGTATGAAACTTTTAAAACACCTAGAAATAAATAAAATAGGACTTACCTTATGTGAATTGGATGATTGAACATTAGAATTTAAGATTAAGCATAATGCATACTAAAGAAAATTTACATGTACATAAATGATTTGTGTGTATATTTATCGTTCATATGTGTATGGTATGATTATACAAGTGTGATTTTGATACCCTTCTAATGGTGGTAAGTTATGACTCGCATGTATAAATGCAAATACAGATTTTATGATATGAAATGTGTATCATATGATTTGTCAATATATGAATTGTAAAATTGGAAAATGGTTAAAGGAAATATTATAGTGTTTCTGCTATTGTCTTGGAGATAAATAGATAAGTATGCCTATAGGGTTATAGTGCAACTGCTACAGTTTGACACAAATGATGTCTTCATTTCGAGACTATAATGTCTCCACAGTTTGAAGCCTTCAGGTATCCACAATACTATCGAGTATCCACAATTTTGATATCTTCATATATACATAGCTCTCTTTATCCACACCTACAGGAATATGGAGGCCTAATACAGAAAGTAAAGTAAATAGTTATAAATAAGAAATACAACATGGCAATATAAATAATTGGTATTGATAAGCATTTGCATTTGTATTGATATTTTGTATCAATGAGCATTGAATATCAATGTTTGGTTTATGAATTTGAATTTATGATATATAAGTTGTGATATTTCTGAATGTGTGTGCTTAGCAGATGACTGCTATGAGTAGTCATCCAAACTAAGTGTTTTCTCACTAATCTTTCAAGCTTAGCACGAGTGTTAATCCTTGTAGGTTCAGGTCATTGGATTGAGGTACATGAAACATCTACAAAGACCAATGCGAGCAGCTAGGAGTAGAAGTACCTTTGGAATGTGTTTTGGTTTAATATGATTGTACATGTAAAAGAGTAATTAAAATTGTATGTTTTCTTTTTAGATTATCATGTAAATATAAAGTTGTAATATTACTTTTAAATGATTAATTAAGTGGTGTGAAATTTTGTAATGTGTATATGTATAGCATTGAATAGAAATGTATGCATGAATGTATGTACAGGAAATTGGTTTCCATGTATGTGGGTGGTTGTAGATTCTATATAGGGGGTGTTACATTTTGTGGTATTAGAGCCTGGTTTAGGTGGTTCTAACCAATAAGAGTCTAGTAATAAGTGATATGGTTTAGTGTTATGTTGGCCTAATAAAGATGTCCCTATTTTCTTATGACTAGTAGAGATGGAAAGATCTCGTAAAGTTGATGAGGAGTCAGCTGATAATGTGATAGGGAAAGATCAATTAGTTTTAAGTCCTTTTGAGCCTCCAAGGGTTTAAGTGCCAGTCCCATCAGCACCTGGGGAGATGTTTCTAAAGCTCTCCCATGATATGCTGAGATTTATGGATAGAATGATCAGGCCTAAAGCTCCCATAGAAGTTTTAAGAAAGCATGGGGCAGAAGAATTTGTGGACTTGACTCTAGAAGAATCAACTAAAGTAGAATATTGGTTAGAGCAGACATAGAGGGTTCTGGATGAGATCAGGTGTCTACCTGAAGAAATGGTCACCTGTGTTGTCTCTCTCTTACAAGGGGCTACCTATGATTGGTGGAAATTAGTCCTACTACATCCTTAACTGGCTAACCCTCTGACTTGGGAGTTCTTTACCCAAGAATTCAAAAAGAAGTATGTCATAGAAGCTTATATAACAGCTCAATGGAAGCAATTTTTGAATCAGAGACAAAGAAACCTGTATGCAGCTGAGTGACAGCGCGTGGTAACGCTAGCCAAAATAAAATAACTAGACTACTACTATAGCAGTGATGAGTCCATATCGATCCCTCAGAGAGTGTGTGTAAATTTTATGAAATGAAATTAATTGGTGTTTAGATTTAAGGGGTTTTGGATTTGTTTAAAAAGAAAATAAAATGAAACTAGACTAATAAAAATAAATTAAGAAAATGTACAGACCCAATTCTTTGGTTTAATCTCAACCTGCACCCTAATTAAGCATATTTCATTGATTTGTTGTTCTCAAACCTCTCATAGCAACTATTAATCGTGGGTTAATAGTTTATTCTAGTTTTTCCTTAGGTTTTGTTTAATCAAGATACGATCATTAATAAAACGTAAACACCGAATAACCTAGTATATGATCTCTAGATTTAATTAGGTAGTAGCATTACGAATTAGAAAGATTGATTAATCAAGGCAGTAACCACATACGATGCGTCATTTAACTTAGGTCATATTATCCCTAATGATTACGAATCGTTAATCGCTAGACATGAATTTCAACATAACAATTATATCAAAATTCTAGCAATAAGTTTGCAATTAAACGATTCAGTGAACGCATTGAAATTATCCTTTCACAATACCCAATTGGTTCATACATAAATAACCAAGCAATAACGAAAATTCGATTATTCATACATAAAACCCAAATTAATTAACACAAGATACATAATCAATTCCTAATGAGAGAAAGAAACAACAAAAACAAAGAAATACACTTAACGAGGGTCGTCTCTAGCATCGGGAACTTACACTTCCATGAGTCTCTCTAAAGAAAATGCTTCAGCCCCTATGAAAATATCCTAGCCAAAGACCCCTTGTAGTGCCTCCACTCTTCTCTTTTCTCTCCTAGCTACTTTTCATGTGATGTGACAAATAAACATGTTGGGTCACGCATATTATTCACGCCTCCACTCGTCTCCCGCAATCTCTCTTCTCCTATTTTGTTTCACGCAACTGTTATGTTCTCTCCTTACTATTCACTAATACTATTCACTGATGTGATGAATAATGTTTGTGTCCACGCTACTATTCACTCTTAAAACCCTTGCAAACATCTGCTCTTGAAAAATATTCCTATTCTATGTTTAATGCACATCGTCTGCATGAAACACAAACATGGTCTTCGTTTTTCATATAGATGTTGGAATTTTTGAAGCTACACATTTTCTTCGTGCTTCACTGTCGTTTTGCTTCTCTTCTAGCTGCTGGCTTATACACTGTCGCATCAGTCATCGTTAAATTCACGTGTATGGGGCTGTCCCATCTCATGCCTTCATCTTCTTTGTATTTTCAACATATATCTCCTTTCTTGGCATTTTCATGTCTTCTTCTTGCTCTATGAAGAGAAGTGAGTATTAGCCTTCAAAAAATGGTCCAATTGTCGTGCTTTTGACTCACTTTAATTTCTTTGTTTCCAAATTATACCTAAAATTATATATGAATTAAAGTGACCATCTTAAGCATTTTCATATCAATAATCTCCAAGTATTATAGGATAATTTCATAATCAATTAAGCATCTATCATTGAGTATGAAAAGGAGTTCAGCAGGCTTAACAAGTATGCTCCAAAGCCTGTTTTAATAGAGGCCTTCGAATGGATTGAATGATTCCATCAAAGAGTATTTAGTGGGAGTAACTTCTATACAACAAGTGAGCTACAATCAGTTGGTTAAAGCAGCTATTATAGTAGAGAAGCAAGATACAACTAAAAGAGAAATGGCACAAAGGAGAAGTTTCTATAAAGGTGACTCATCTTCGAGTAAGAAAACCCAAGACTCGCAGGGTGCGTCCCTAACAGAATCAGTTTATAGCCCAACCACTAAAGGAAGACACTGTGGACACTTTGCAAAATCTAATACTAGTAGAGGCTCTTCAGCTAGACAAGGAAATGGACTACCAGAGTGCTTATACTATACCAAGAGACATTGGGCACTTGTAGGTGGTTGATTAGGGTTTGTTTTAAATGTGGGGGTATAGATCACCTGATGGCTAATTGTCCACAAGGCTCGGGACAGATTAGAGCATCTCATGGGAGCAGGGGCATCCAAGGCACCTATTGCATGTAAAGGATGATGTAGAGGCAGAGGTGCACCAATCCCTATAACTTGAATTTTCCTTGCTCTAGAACATAAATCACTTAAAGTCAAAAGGAACGTAAAATCACCTAGTACTCAAAAGAAATAGACTTTTGATATTTCCAAAATAGAGAAATTTGACTTCTTATTGTAGGAGAATTCATTTTTTTTCTCTAGAATACATGATTGAGATAAATTAAGAGATTAATGGGAGGGATTACTGTAACTACCATAATACATAAACTTTCGCTATGAAATCATGTTGGGATTTTATTATGAAATTCAATATCGAGCCAATAAGGGAATTCTAGTGTTTGCTTAAGCTAATTAGACCATGTTGATAGATGAGATGAAGATCCATTTCCACTGGTTTTGATTGTCCATTACAAGCTTAATACAAAAATTGACATTTGGAGACTATGAATCTTCTAAACCTCAACCACTTAGAACTTAACTAGTTCTCATCCTAAATACTAATTTACAGGATTTATAGTGTCAAAGTGTATAATAATGAAGTAATTAATTATTTACTTATCTTATCATTATATCAATTTTAGTGGTTAACTTGTTGGCAATTGAGGTCCATTCCAATATCCCAACTTCACACCATATCAAGACTTGCTTTTACGCCCAAGCTTCCCAACATCATCCATTCTCTAATTTTGTTTACGCTGTTAAACTTGAACTGAACAATGATGGTAAGGGACTTCTTATACTTTCTACCATTTCTCTATTTTTATATTAGGTAAACTAAGGAATAAAATGTAAATGTGAAGATCTACCAATATCCCTTGAATTGGAATATAGAATTATTTGCCTAAGAATTAGATTATTCTAATTTAATAATTAACAAAATATGTTGCATTTGAATTAAACTATTCCCTATAAACCTGTAAAATAGTGACAGTTAAAGAAAGTGAGAGACAATTTTATATTCCAAATTACATTAAAAAAACATTTCAAGTTACTGCTTCCCTTAATCCTATCAATTGTTTTAAGCCACTTTAATATTGCAAGCTATATTATGAATGAGGCTTTTAGATAGTTAGACTCAACCTTATAGTTTTAGATTAAGGGATAGCTAATTTATGCTCCCTAATCACTTCTAAGCAAGATTTATTTGTAAACAACCCTTAATTATGTTTAAGTCATCCGATTGTATTGGGTTAAGCTAAGTTATGAGAGTATTATAGGAAATGATCTGTTATAATTGCATAAATCTTTGCAAACAATTCCATTAATTACTTTGTATAATCTCTTTTACTTTAGTCATACCTAGAATACTATGTCTTATCAAAGCCCTTTCACGTTTAACTATTAAGGGCCATAATTCACACCAGTTATCATGCGAAATGCTTTTCATATCTTTAACAATAGCTTTGAAATTTATTATTAACAAGCTCTTTAACTTTTGCATTTGATTCAATATCTAAAAGTTATCAAGCTTCTTTATTTAAGTTTCAAAAATTGTTTGCCTTTAACTGGTGAGAATGCGTCCCTTTAGCCCATATAGATTCTATATCAAGGAATACTTTTTAAATCCACTTAATGATGAGTATCTTATTCATTGCTTATATTTTATGCAATCCCAAATTGCCATCATTCTTATGAACATAAAGGTCAGCTTATTTTACCTTAGAGGCTTTACCTGTAACCACATTCTAGACCATAAGAAATATGTATGCTCTCTTTTATATAGATTTATATAGATTTAGCAATGTTCTTCAGAAGTATAATGTATAAACTCCAATAAACTTGCAATCCATTGAGGATAGAAGATATCAATTACAACATCTAATATAAGATTGGAACTTATTTTACAATCCATTAAGGATAGATAATATCAATTGCAACATCCAACATAAGATATGAACTTATTTTCCATCTTCCAATCCTCTGATAAATTGAGTCAAGAAGAGGTAAGCAATAAAAATTAAGTTGGCCTCATTATTTTAATAGGAATGTCTAAATATTTGAAAGAGGTTTAGTGCACCTAACATCTTGTTAACCTTGAGAAAGAATTAGCTAAATGTGCAGCATCCTTGGAGATGCAATACTAATTCTTCACTTATTTAATTCTCCATCTAAATAGACTGGAGAACTCTTATAGTAAATTCATTGGCAAATTTATTGAACCATAATGAGCCCATCAAATTAAGAGAAAATCATTACCGAAAACTAGACTAAGTAGCTTATTTCCTTATAATTCTTAGGAATTTAAAAAACACCCTTATACTCAATCATGTAAGAGATAATTTTATTAGAACCTCCATAAAAAGGGTAAATTATAAAGGGAAATTGGACCCTTTTGCCTAATACTTCTAGTTGTATTAAATGTGTAAGTTAGTTCATTATTCATAAAGATCTCAAAAGAAATGGTTGTTAAATATTGTTTGATCCAATCGACAAAAAGACCTAGAAATCCAAATGCCTCTAAAATTTTGAATACAAAGCCCTCTTCCAAATAGTAAAATGCTTTATAGAAATAAATCTTCAATGAACAACCATATACAGACTTCTTAGTGTGATAATTCTTTAAGAGATCCTGAATAATGAGCAAGTTATCTATAATGCTTCCACCTTTGATGAATGCACTTTGACTAAGATGAACCTCTCAAGGATTTCTCTAACCAGCAAGCTAGTATCATTAAGATGGCTCTATATATAAAATCATGTGTAGAAGAAGGGGTTAGCAATTTTAGGAATTAAACAAATATATGATTTACTAATCTCTTTAAGCATTCTACTATTGGAAAAAATCTTCAAGATAGCCTCGGTCACCATATCTCCAATTATGCTTCATATCTTTTGAAAGAAAAGTGTATTAAAACCATCTGACCCTAGTGCTTTCTTAAGATTTTAACTGAATATAACCATTTATGCATTAACTCTACTAAAAGGTTTGACAAGCTACTGCATCAGCTCCTGACTCAATGTTATCCCAATATAACTCCCTAAATCTTATAAAGATTAATATAACAAGTTTCACATAGTAACTTCTTAAAATGGTTAAAAGTCAACTCTTTTATGTTGTCTTACCTATAAATAAGGGTGCCAAAATCATCATAGAGAAAGGTAATCCTGTAGTGATTTTTCCTCACATTGATAGATTTATGTTCCTATCTCGCTCTTTGATCCTCATTACTTTAGCTCTTTATCTCAACAAGTTACTAGAAACATTGAGAGCTTATGTATATTGATGAATCATCTCTTTTTCAATGTTCTTCAATTCCAATTAATCAAGAGCTCGATATAATTCACCCTGCAATATAAAAACCTCCTTAGTTCTCCTAAATTCCTCCTTAACATTTGGGAAATACCTTTTACTTAGCAATTTTCATTCTCCCTTAATGCTCTTAAGCTTCTAGACATAAATGTAAGCTTTATATGCATTGACCTGCCTTTCCATTTGCTTTCTTAAGGCATTCCAAAAACCATGTGCATAAATTAAATGGTTATTAAACCTAAATAAGCATATAGTAGGATTTAAGAGATTAACGTTTGAGACTTCTAATAAAGCATGTTCAAAACAAAAGGAATTCCCAAATTTATAGGAATTTTATCATCTAATAATTATTTACTAGTACTCTATCAACCTTCTTTCAAATTCTCTAATTCTCCTATTATTTATTATCCTAATTGAAGTAATGTCCTCCATATCTAAGATCAATAATCCCAAATTCTCAACACAACTTCTCATATCATCCTTTAAATGCTTAAAACAATATCTACCATTTTCATTTTCATTAGATTACAAAATATTGTTAATAGATAGTGACTTAGTTTCTTTTATATTGAAATAGCAAAGCCACAAGTTTTATTTCATTTATAATAGTAAGTATAAAGTCTCATATTTATAAAATGTTGTATGAATTTTATACTTTATAACATCACCTTCAAAACTTGAACTTGTATTGTCAATTATTAAATTAAATATCTTAATTCCGCGTTAGAAGATATAATTAATAGATAACACAAGCCCTATTTTGTATAATAAAAAAGAAACTTAAGAGTTTATAAAATGAATATATAATCTTATAATCCATAAATGTAAAGATGGGGTAACTTTGTGTTTAATCTAGTAGTTTTTCATAAGTTTTTGTTACACCAGAGAACTCTTCACACCATATTTATGGTACAAAATGCCATAATTATTTTATAAACTACATCATAAAAGTCTTAAATAGTAAAGGATAGCCTACCTTGAGGCAAGTTATAGCTATAATTTTATGAACAAATAGTAAGCTTTTTAATAAATTGATTTCTCATGCATCCTCAAATATAAAAATCTAACTAACTAAATTTGGGAAGGGATATAATATTTCTATTCGAAATTTCTTACGATTGCATGTCTAATAACATTGGAGGAGAAACATGCTTTTAAAGAATAAGTATTAAAAGGACGCATTTTCATTCTTTAGCAGTAACTTTAATTTAGGAACATGATTAATGGATTCACTAATCTTTTTGTCAAGACTCTTACTAGTTAAACTTCACATTACACTTTGTAATTTTTATATAACCTAATTAAGAGGCAATATAAAAGGTTTTATTTTTAAAATATGTAAAATATAAGCAACGAAAGTAAACATCATTTTGTTTAGATCAATTTAAATGAGAAATAGTAGGTATTTTGAATTTTAAATTTTGATTTTCTCAATGTTATCAAATTTCAAATTATTAGAAATCATGTTATTAAAAATATTTTTAAGTTACTCTTTCGTTTATTTTAATCTTTATTACAAATAATTTTTAACTGAATTATTTTATTTATAAAAAATTAAACTAAAAATTTTAAAAATTAGTCACTAAAATTAAAATATTGACAAGTTATCCTATTAAAAATAGATAAAGTTTAATAAATTCGATGCATTATTTTTATTGGTTTATTCACACAGTTGCAGCAAAACAGTTGTGACTAATTATTGCTTCTTGATTTCTTCAAACGCTTAATAGCAAAGCACATACAAAGCTTGAGAATCTTTGGCGTAAAAAGTAATGATAAAGCCCTAGTCCATTTTTGTGTTTAGAAATGATTAAACAAGCTGGCGCACAAGTACGCAGCACGCGTGTCTGTATATCGTTATCAGAATTTTGCCTTTTCATTTTATTATATCATTATTCTCAAATTACATAAAATTCTGAATCGTAAATTCAAATAACCGTAATAATCTATAAATTTTTGAATATTTATAATAAAATTAACAAATAATTGTTCTATTTTAACCTAAGTTTATACAAACAATGCCTAAACTACTTGTTTCTTTCTTTTTTTAGATATTCATGCAAATTAATTAACAGCAGAAGTAATTTATATTTGCTTGACCATCTAATCTATCTCTTTTTCTCTATTTGAAATTTCATGTTAATTAATTTACATAAATAATAATCTATATTTATCAATGTTTTGAAAATCAAATCGATTTGATTAATTTAACAATATAAATCTTAAATTGACTAATTTTTTAATTTTTCAGTTTAATTTAATTTAATAATTTTTATAGTTAACAACTGATCAATGTGTTAATTAATAGGTTAATTTTTATAAATTAAAATAAGTCGATTAATTTTTATTTATCAGTTTTATTTTTAATTAAACTTTAAAATTTTTTACGAGTAAAAACAACTTTTTTCAATTATCTGTTAAAATTTTTAATCTTATTCATTCTTTGATCAATTTTATGACATCTAATATTAGTTGAATATTTTTATTTTTTATTTTTTATTTTTCCAGTTTAACTTATAATCTGATTTGAAAAACATTGATATTTATAATATTAATTACGTATATACTTTAGGTTTTTGAGTGCATTATAAAATTTATATTAACCAATTATTTTTAATGTATTTAAATTATAATATACAAAAATAATTATTATTTTGTAAAAATAGGACAACCTTTAAAATTTAGGAATCGTAAGATCTGTAGATGAGATTATTAGGGACAAGATTGGAATTAAAAAACGGTACAGAAGATTTGGTTCCTCGATGCACACAAGCAAAGCATTTCAAAAGTTTAAGAATCTATCACATTAATATAGACTGTAGATGACGTCAAGAAAAAGACAAAGTTCCTAGTTAGGCTCAGAATTCAAAGAACGAAAACACGTGAATGCATGCATGAACTTTATTTACGTAAATAATATACGTATTTTATAGGTAAAATTTATTAGACTTTAAAATAATAATAAAAATAAAATATATGTATATTTTTCATAAAGATAAACACCTGGGGAATTCATGAAGTAGGAGACCATGAAAGGTGTGTAACTCGACGCATAAACAACTGAAGCAATTTTAGGTGAAATGGTGCCGTAACAAATGGAACCGAAGAATCCCAATACGGACTTTTGATACAGTCTCACGTGCCAAATGTCAAACTCAACACGCCACGTAAGCCTTTTCTGTTTTCATTTCGCTCACGTGTTTGAGCCAATCCTCGACGCTTAGTCATTGGTCATATTCTCTGGACATATTTGCCCCTGAACGAATACTCCATTATCCAATTAGTAAATTACTCAAAAACTCTTAATTAGACCTCGAGAATCATATCTACAATTTTGAGAACACGACACAGAGGCAAATGAAGTCGTGAATAAATTAAAGCGTAAGTTGGGTTGGGTTACTGGGAAGAGGAGTTCTCAGTTTCAAGGAATTCTCTAATGTAAAAGCTCCTATCTTCGTGTTTGGCTTCTTTTACCTAATTTTTCTCTTGCTTTAAAGAAACACTGTTGTACATTTTCCGTTTCTCTCCAAGTCACTGAAATAGATCTCCAGCATTGACTCAATCTGCAGGTAAATTTGTTGGTACCATAATCTTTTTGCTCTTTTCTACATCAGTTACAATTTGATTTTACTTGATGTAACTAGCAGTATAACATAACCGAATAAAATGACCTTTGTGATGGAATCCGCTGAAGATAATCTCTCTTACCATTAGAGATAGTTAAGGTAATTGTTGGGAATCCGTAAGATTGGATATCTGTGCTTGTTTCTGCTTGTGAGATCTGAAGATAGAGATAATGTTTTGTAGTAATTCAAAGTTAACAATGTCTTAAAGTTAATTCATGCAGAGCGGGTTCTCTGTCTGTTTTTTTCTGGTAACCCATTCAACTTTTCCTTCATGTCTCTTCTCAATTCGGTTAGTGTTTTTGTGCAGGACAGTTCCTGGTAATGGCGTGTCAGAAAACGAGGTTTTTCCCAGGACTCCAAACTTCAACTCAAGCTTTGCCGTTGACAGGACCTTGGTCAACATTTAAGGAAGGTTCTACTTGAAAGCAGTTAGGGAGGTGGAGCTGACTAAAAGTTTAGATTTTTAACTGATTTTTGAAGTCGCATAATGGATTTTGGTCGACAAGACCAAAAGGAGTCGCAAATTGAGATTCCAAAAACTCCATTCGGGCCTATCCCACAAAAACTACCTGTGATCTACACAGACGAGCTGGGAAATCAGATAAACCAAGGAAATTGGATTAGACCAGTGGGGATTTCACCTGTTTTTACTCAAACACATGGCAATTTGGTGAATGCACATTTGGCTCCTTCCAATTGCAACTGGGAAGCAGCTATTGCAAAAAAAATGAGAACTTATACTGACAACGTCCAAGCAAGCAGAGAGCATTATAACCCATCATGGAACAATGTTCCTTTCGAAGTTCTCTTGGCTTCTCAAGAAGCAGCAGCAGCTTCTGCAAGTTGGGCACTGTGCGAGAATGTAGGCTCCTCACTCAAATCAAAGTTATACATTAATGGAAATTACACACAGCCACAATGTAAGACATTTCAGTATTTCTTACATGAAATAAGCAATGCATATAGACAAGACAGACATTTTCTATGCTATTTTAGACTCTTGGGTGATTATGTTTGCAGCCCCAAATTTGGGGTTGTTCCATGCAGTTCATTTTTGCACAAATGTAATTTGCTTTGGATTCTCTGTAAATGAAGCAAGTTATGGAGGAAACAGAATCTTGCTCCTGTGAACAAAAGTTCTTAAGGTAATAGGAAATAAACTTCAAAGAATTGTAAGGAACCTGAAATTGGCAGCATTAAACATCAATTGCCAGTAATAAATCAATATAGAGCATATCGCATTCAAATGAATATTAACAAGCTAGACCTCACCATGGGAATGCCATCTTTTCCTGTAATTGTTTCTGTTTTAAATGGAAACTTACTATTCAATTTAAGTTCATCAATGTTTTTCGGGAACAAGTTTATGAAGGCTACGCCTTTCAAGTTGTGAAGTTTTCAATTTGTACTCTGACTTCAATAGTCTGAGATTATGACCACTTGCAGATGAACCTCGGCCTTGTTATCATGCTGCTGATGACCTAAACTTGCAACAAGAAATCACAAATGGATTCTCTGCCACAACCTCCTGTCACTTTGCTCCTGTAACACCAGAAAAGAGCATCAGAATAGAGCACAATCAGCTAATGGAATTCCAATTCTTATTTCAAAGTGAAAGAAGAAGCCAAGAAAGAGATGAGCAGGAGAGCAAACTTGCAGCCGCAGGGGTCAATGACAATGAGATTCATGCCAGTAAAGAACTCCATGACCTGGAGACAGATTCTTCACTTGCTGATACTTCAACAATGATTACGGATAATCACAACTTTGAAAGGGAAGGTGGCAATACTATTGACCTAAACAAAACTCCACAGCTAAAACCTAGGAGGAAAAAGCACAGGCCTAAAGTGATTATAGAAGGAAAGCCTAGGATTCAAAAACTGGACACACCAAAACATGCTGCTTCCGGTAGGACCCAGTTAGGAAAGAGGCAAGTACAAGAAAAAGCAGTTAACACAGTGGTATATCCAACAGGGAAAAGGAAATATGTTCGAAAGAATGCAGCCAAGAAGCTCTCAACTCCAGATGAAGCAACTGGAGAGTCCACTGATTTAGAAACACTTTTACCTATCAAAAGGTCGTGCAGAAGGACATTAAACTTTGATGTGGAAGGACAACTATCAGGTGAAAGCTCTAAATTCCAGTCAACTATCAATCAGAAATCTGAAACTGATGGACAAGATGCTGCTGGAGGAAAGCAAACAGTGCATCTAGGCCCTGGAATTGAAGTTCGGCTTAGAAACACTCAAAGAGGAATTGCCAATTCTCATACCCTTTCTATGCAGGAAGTGCTTTTAGATTACCTTTCAGTGCCTGAGAAGAAAGCGCCCAAACTACCACTCTCTGTTGATAATGCTCCACAGCAAGAAAAAGTGAACGCTGATTTTGAACAAAACCGAACAGGAGATACAGTATCTGTTCCCTGTGCAGAAGAAAATACGACAAAGGTCTTGCTACAATGTAACACTCAATTATCACCAATTATTCTTAATGGCTCCAACTGTAGCACCTGCAAAACTTCGACCGTGGAAGGACAAGCACAGAGGTCAAAAAATAAGCCCTACATATTTGTAGATTATCCAGAAACTTTCAGCACAAATATAGCAGGAATTCAATACAATGCTTTACCTGCTAATCAGTCAGTGAGCTGGTTGAAATTTCCAAGCACATGCAAGAAAAAGAGAACGGAAAAGGGTCAGAATTCAACCACACCCAGCACAGAGTCTTCCATGACTGCCCCTAAAAATTTACAATTTCAGCCATGCCCACAAAAAGATTGCAATCTTGATCCTTCTACCTCAATATCCAGCTGTGCTTCTACACTTTATTCCAGAGGAATTCCAGATGCACTTGAAGCAGGAAGAGTCCTTCAGCATGAGCCAGAAGTTTTTGGGTGTATGATACATCCAACAGACAGGTCAACAAAAAAGAGACCAAAAGCTTACACTCAAGTGAGGGATTTAGCTTCACTGGCTGGAATTGCACAGTGTGCAACTAGTCCAACCTGTGCAGGCAGACAAGCAAGTTCAGACAATAACCGGCAGCAATTTGCAATACCAAGTCGACCTCTTACAGTTACAGAAGCATCACTGTTAGGGCAGCCGACCAAAAAGAGAACCAAGAGGAAAGTTCCTTTGGTTAATCTAACATTGTCCAGGAGAAACCGAGAGTTATCACTCGGAACAATGACTTTATACAATAACCAAATTCCTGCCGAAATTCAAGGTATCACCAATATCATACTTCAATTTTGGATATAGTTAACTCTCGGTTTGGTATATCCAAAATAGCCATCTTGTTTGCCATTTGCTTCTCAATCAATAGCCATCTTGTGCAGGTGCTCGTAATGCAATGTGTAAAGAAATGACTGCTGCTGACATAATAGTTGAGCGATTAGCACATTTTGACACAAATAGGGAAGATAATAGCATCTCATACATAGAGCAAACTGCGCTTGTGCCTTACAGTTTTAAAAATGAAAAGCAGAACGCCATTATCCTTCATGGGAGAGATGGCACTATTATACCCTATGATAGTTCATTTGAGCCCATCAAGAAACTTCGGCAACGGCCTAAGGTTGATCTAGATGAAGAAACTAATAGAGTATGGAAGCTTCTTCTAGCAAACATCAATAGTGAAGGTATTGATGGAACAGACGAGGAAAAAGCAAAGTGGTGGGAAGAAGAACGAAATGTATTCCATGGGCGTGCAAGCTCATTTATAGCTCGCATGCATCTTGTTCAAGGTCAGAATAGAATTTTCTTAAATTGCTTTATTCAATTTCAACAGGGCCAACAACCTCCTTGAAGTGATTCATGAATAGTTGGTGAAAATATTATATTGCTAAGTGAATCTTTGTGTTGAAACACTAGATGTAATCTAACTTCGGCTACAAAAACACATTTCCAACATGTATCATTAAACCTGTAATTTATTCATGTTATAAATGAGATCCCTGAACATTACTTTGCCAAGTAACTTGACACACTAACTATGTCATAAGAAACATGGATTCAACCAACATAAGTCGGATAATGAACATATGCAAAGATGAAGGTGTGAAATTTAGAACTGTTTCTGCTAATATAAAACTTAACACTGAGCTAGTAGATGTTTCATTATATAACACTGAGCTAGTAGACGTTTCATTCTATAACCACCGGATAATGACAGAATGCATGCAAACATGAAGGTGTGAAATTTAGAACTATTTTTGCTCATATAAAGCTTAACACTGAGCTAGTAGATGCTTCTCATTCTATAACCAATGTCTAAACCCAAACGTTTAATCATTATCCTCAGCAGTTATAGTTTAAATCTCAAGAAATTGAGCTTTTGTTATATTTGCAACTCAATGTTAATAACAAAAGTCTTTGTACAATTAATTTGCATTTGAAGAGCAACATCTTTATACAGGGGATAGACAATTTTCTCCATGGAAGGGATCTGTAGTAGACTCAGTTATTGGGGTCTTTCTTACTCAGAATGTATCAGACCATCTATCAAGGTGAGCCATAGTTTTCTACATATTACTACTAAATTCTAAAATTTTGGGGAAGTGCAGAAGGGAAAAGTTTTACTGTTTCTTTCCAATTGCTCCTTTTCCTGTTTTCTCTGCAGTTCTGCATTTATGTCTCTTGCTGCACACTTTCCAGTTCAGTCAACAAGTAAACATACATCATGCCATGGAGGAAGCATAACAAAAACAATTGACGAGCCCATCATGTGCATATTAGACACCATAAAATTGGATGATATGTCAAACCAATTGATTTGTGATCAGAGTTCCATGACTATTGAAGAAAATGAGCTTGTCAAAGAACAGGAAGTAGTCAACAGTAATGAATCATCTGCAAGCAGTTCAAGCAGCCTTGGCTCAGGACTCAACAAGGAGACATACTACCAATCAATAGCGGTCAGATCAACCACGAGCACCAATCACAGAGAGGGGAGTTACACAGGAGAATGCAGGATAATAAACAATGCTTTTTCATCTCAAAATTCCGGACTTTCATCTCAGAATTCTATAGATACCCCAAATGTTCAAGCTGCTGAAATGAAAGAATCACTTCAAGAGAGCAATCCAGTAGCATACAACCTGACTGAGGCATTTCAACTGGACAGTTTCTTTACCTCTACTCCTTGTATGGAGCTATTGCAAAGATTCAATTCTACAGCTGAATCCAATATGCTTTACGAAGTTAGCAGTCAACTAATCAGCATGTCATCTGATCAGAGTTTGAATAGTAAATGTGAAACAACACCAAGTCTGCATAATGACTTCCTGGGCCAAAAGATAGATGGTTCACATCTTACCTCCTATTTAAAAGTTCAGGAGGTTGAGCACATTGATTTGGTCACCAATGAAATTAGAGGGTTCAACTTATCCAAGGAACAAGGCCTAAGCAGTGTGAAAGATAATAATTTTATTGCAACACAATCTGGCAGTCAAAGTGCAGGTCATCAAGAGCCAAGAATGAAAGCTCAAAATTATCGTACATCTCCAACAGCAAGCCCGTCATGCAACGTTACTCAAGAAGATAAGCATATGAGTGCCCAATCTCAAAACCGCCCAGATAAAGGTTGTTTTGTCGACAAACAACTAGCTGAGTTTGGACAGGCTCTAGATATCATGGAGAGTACGAGTACATCTCTTGAGCAACAAAAGATTTCACTAGATACCATAGTGTCAGTCTTGACAGAGCATACCCAACCTGAGATTAAAGAGCTTAATAAGATGGATGCAGCCAGAAAAGCCAAAGGTAGAAGGGTTGGCAAGGAGATACAAAGTAATGTTGACTGGGATTCCTTGAGAAAGCAGGCAGAAGCAAATGGCAGAAAAAGAGAGAGAACAGAAAACACAATGGACTCATTGGACTGGGAAGCTGTAAGATGCGCAGATGTTAATGAGATTGCCAACACAATTAAAGAACGTGGGATGAACAACATGCTTGCAGAAAGAATAAAGGTAGAACTGTACATCGTACAATAATTCATCTAATCCAATCCAACTACCTAAAATTAGTCACTTGATTCCAACAATCACATCAATAATCATGCAGGAGTTCCTTAATAGACTGGTAAGAGAACACGGAAGCATTGATCTTGAATGGCTAAGAGATGTTCCACCAGACAAAGCAAAGTAAGCCCAAGTATTAGTTCTAGACTTCAAAAGCACCAAACACTTATCTCTGCCATTAATAAATATATATATATATATAAGGCCATGCTGATTTTTAGAGTTTCATGTAATGAATGCAAAGTACACAAGTTCATTGGTTTATAACTTTACACAGTCAAAACAGTAAGCTACTTGTTTTCAACTCACCTTTGCAGGGAGTATTTGCTAAGTGTCAGGGGATTGGGGTTGAAAAGTGTAGAGTGTGTACGACTTCTAACACTTCATCATCTTGCTTTTCCAGTAAGTTCCAGTGAACTGAACACACATCGAAAGTAAAAGATTCGCACCTTGTTGATAGCAGATCTCAATTAACTAAACTGTGAAACAGGTTGACACAAATGTTGGACGCATAGCTGTACGACTGGGATGGGTCCCACTTCAACCACTTCCAGAATCTCTACAGTTGCATCTTCTGGAGCTGTCAGTATAATAACTAAAAGATTAGAGATGCTAACTAATATGTTTAATACAAAGTTACTAACATTATTCCTTTATAGGTACCCGGTGCTGGAGTCAATTCAAAGATACCTCTGGCCACGACTCTGCAAACTTGACCAAAGAACACTGTAAGGGTTTTCCAGTTGGCAACTCAAACAAAACACTGAATGCAGCTATATATGAATTGTCAAGTTACTTGTAAATAAAATCCTTTGCTAATCAATTTTATAATGAGTGAACAGGTATGAGCTGCACTACCAGATGATTACATTTGGAAAGGTGCCCTTAAGTTTCTTTAGATATTACCTAACATTTACTGGTTTCTGTAATAAGAAGTTGAAACTATATTACTATTTCCTTTGAGACTTTATGCAGGTATTTTGTACAAAAAACAAACCAAATTGCAATGCCTGCCCAATGAGAGGAGAATGCAGACATTTTGCAAGTGCATTTGCAAGGTCTGTGTATTCTTTTTTTTTTTTCAATTATCACTGCCATGTAGTTGCCAACCATAAAAACCTGACATGTAAGGTCAAGAAGCCAAGTGAAATAAAGCCAAAAATACTAACTGTACCACAAATTTACATATAACCAAAATTAGGAAACTTAGTTTCCTGTTTATCTTGTACTACGGGGTAAAAGACATCCACGGTCATCAACTGTGTCATTTGCTAGGCAATTCTCAAAATGAAAAGTTAGATATGCCAGCTAACAATGAAACCTTGTTTGCAGTGCAAGGCTTGCCCTGCCAGGGCCGGAGCAAAGAGGTATTGTAAGCGCAGCTGAAAGCAGAACTACCCAAAATCCCGATGTGTTGGTTAAACCAGTGCCCCTATCTCTACCCCAAGCAACTGAACCAGACAAAAATTATCAAACAAACAAAAACCAACAGTTAATAAAAACTGAGGGAAAAAGCTGTTATCCAATTATTGAAGAACCATTATCACCACAAACTGATGACAGTGTACTGGCACCAAACGATATTGAAGAAACATTATGCGAAGATCCTGATGAAATTCCTACGATCAAGCTCAACATTGAAGAGTTCACCCAAAATTTACAAAACTATATGCAAAAGAATATGGAGCTTCAAGAAAGTGACATGTCAAAGGCATTAGTTGCTTTGACTGCAGAAGCAGCTTCTATACCTACACCAAAGCTTAAAAATGTGAGCCGGTTACGAACAGAGCACCAAGTGTAAGTATTTGCATCCATCTCTTTTTGATAGAATAATATTTAGTACCAATATGATAGCTTTTAAAGCAAGTATTTGCATACAAAAAGTTATTCATGTCTAAGACTCAGATAGTTGAATTTGAGGTGATAGGTAGAAGTTTATAGTTATTACTCCCCATAACTTGGAAATTAGTTGCTTCGATGTGATTTTGCAGCCAGTTAAAGAAAATAAAATTATGAGACTAACACTCTCCACATTCGCCATTCTCAAATTTGATCAACGACATATTGGCTTTTACAATCTTGGAAAAGTTATCATCCACTTTGCACTGAATTTCATCTTCTTGAACTACAGATATGAACTTCCGGACGCTCACCCTCTTCTGCAAAGGGTTAGTTTCTATATCTTCATCAGTAGGGAAGTTGGTTGACCCCCTCCCCCCTTCCAAAATGATATTTCTTAATTGATTTGACTTTGGTTCAGTTGGATAGAAGAGAGCCTGATGATCCGTGCTCATACCTTCTTGCCATATGGACACCAGGTAATGCTATTATTATATACTTTCTTTCAGTTGAGCAAATTTATCTAGGAAAGACTAGCAATACAACAAGCCACAGTGCTTGTTTTGGCTGGATGAAAAAGCAACCTCATGCACAGCCTAAAATAGCATCATCATGACCAGAACATTTTGAAACCCATTGGAAAGTTGCATGCACTATATAAAGGCAATGATGGTATGCTTATAATTTATTCTTATTCTAAATATTATGTGGAATTGCTTTGATCAGGTGAAACAGCAGACTCCATTCAAGCCCCTGAAAATAAATGCAATTCTCAAGAGTATGGCCAATTGTGTGAAGAGACAACATGTTTCTCATGCAACAGTTTGCGAGAAGCAAATTGTCAAATTGTACGAGGGACACTTTTGGTAAGAATATCTGTTTCAGTTATGATTTTGATGTCCTTAAACAGAATATATCCAAACAATTGCAATCACCAACACTTATAATATCTCAAAAACAGATACCATGTCGGACAGCTATGAGAGGAAGCTTTCCACTAAATGGAACATATTTCCAAGTAAATGAGGTTAGTGCAACACACATATTAATTCCACTGAGTTCATCTATTTTATATTTCAACAGAAAATACAATTTTCCTATGCAGGTATTTGCTGATCATGAGTCTAGTCTAAATCCAATTGACGTACCTAGGGCTTGGATCTGGAACTTGCCAAGACGAACTGTTTACTTTGGGACATCCGTGCCAACAATATTTAAAGGTAAAGCTTAGTAATTTATGCTGTTTAAATATTTAGCACATGTCAAACAACACTGAGATTGTGTCTCTGAGTTATCAGGTATGACCACAGAAGCTATTCAACAATGTTTCTGGAGAGGTGAGTAAAACTGTCAGTACTCTTCTATGCAATGTTGAACGATATGTTTTGTGAACTTTGTGTTGATTATTACTTGAGGAATGCATATAAGTGTAAGCCAGTATACTGACAATCCATACCATTATTTAACGCTCATTCAGCACATTGATTCCTTAAGCTATCTAGTGTTACAAGAAAACCGTCTTAGGAGGAGTATTTTCCTAATCATTATCTACTCTATACCTTTCCCTGCCATTTATATTCCATGGCTTGTGTGATGTTACAGAATTTAGTTATTTCACAATATTATCTAGAAATATGTTAAAGTTCATTATTTGCTGATAAGTTCAACAAATTCAGGATACGTTTGTGTAAGAGGATTTGATCAGAAGACTCGAGCCCCGCGTCCTCTAATGGCTAGGCTGCATTTTCCAGCCAGCAAGTTTGCAAAGACAAAAGTTAAGAAAGCGGATGGTTAGATAACATTTTCTGCAACATTCACTTAATAATTTTGTGGCGCATCCTGATTGACTAAGACCGTGTTTGGGGGACAATAACTAGCACCTTTCCATGCCATTTTTAAGTAGCTTGACTTATTTTACAGAAGAATAGGTGCAAAACCAAAGTGTACAATCCCATTAGCATATGGGCATGTAGCATGTACATGTGTAACATGGTTTAAATCTTTTAATATTAAGCTCATCTTTCTGAGCCATTCATCCGAAAACACTACAAAACACGAAAATGTCAAGCAATGCAAGCTGCTAATTTGTTCTTTCCTTTTCTCTTTCCAAAAAGATAATCAAGGTTTGCAACTATAATTGTGGTTGGCAACTATAATTGTGGTATAGTGTTGAACAAAATTTGTGATATTGTGTTCTTGCACAAATAGTGTCAACCATTGTACCCTATTAGAACTTCGCTGACAACTATCAGCTAGTTAAAAGTAAAAGGCTGGAAATAGCGACTGTAGATATCGCTGCTTCACTTAAGCGTAAATGACTTAAAACAAAAACCATGCTTCGTCGGAGATTTCAAGTAACGAAGATTGTTTCCATTTGTCAGTCTGATACTAAAGGTCATTGAACTCCTTGATGGACTCAAAATTATTCATCACTAGAACATCAACACGTTACGTTTATCACTAGAACACTGCATCGATACAGACACCATAAAATAGGCAACACATAGTGCCACTGCAGAAGAATCAGACATGAAACTGATGAAATGAAACAGCAACTTAAACGCAGAGCGGACTCAACAACACAAGTTAAATGGAAGCCACAACCATTTAAACTTAATGAAACCACAAAAAACATTAACAGAAAAGAAGAGAAGAGAAGAAATAAACGTAAAGGTTAATTCACTGAACAGAGTGAATCAATGAAAGGAGATATCGTGGATTATGGATCGAGAGCGTACCTTTCGATTTCATGGAGATGGAGGAAGAGGAAAGGAAAGAGAAGGAGAGATGAGTGTCTTTGCGTTTAGCGCCTTTTTTTTTAAGCGCCCTTTCTGTTTTCGTTTCCCTCCTAACTTTTGGTTCTTCAACCCACACGTGCCAACTACTGGGCGCTTTTGGTGGATTTAATGGGCTTAGTCCAACATGACCAGTCACATTAGTATCCTTTTAACTTCCAAAATAAAGTAGATTGTAGGATTCCTAAGACGTAAATGTATGCTTGATTCAAAAAGAAAAGGCTAGTAAAATTCCATACAATTTTTTAAACAATGGAAAAATATTCAGGAGCCTAATCCAAACTTGATTCGATCCTCTAGAGTATATGTTATTATTAGTATACTTAAGCAGTGGTTAACATTAAAAAATATAATTAATGAAACGTTTAATCATTTTAATAAAGTGACGTTGTTTTTAAAACATCAGCGTTTACTAAAATGATTAAACAATTTCATTTTATTAATCAAAATATTCAATGTTAACCACTGCTCATATACAATAATGATAAAAATTTTTAAACACGTAGTATATCACATCATTAAACATAACAGAAAAATTAATGTCGGTTTTGAATTAAAAAAATAAAAATTTAAATATTTTATTGTCACTTTTTAAAGTTTGAGTTACATTTACAAAATTGAAAATTTTTTGTAATTAATTATATTTTATTCGATTTTCAAATGAAATTTTTATTTTTAAATAAATTTATATAATAATAATTTATACATTATATATTTTAAATAGATTACTTGACAAATTAATAGTTTATATCAATTTAATGATTAACGTTGTTATATTAATCATGGAAAAAAAAAACCTCGAGACATTTTGCTTTTATCGGACCTAATCACACTTAAAGCGACAAGCAATGCTATGCTGGCCTCAGGAACCAACTTGTACAAAATTATAATATAAATGGTCAACACGCTGTAACGATTCATTGAATCAACTCCACAAGTCAGTTTCTAAGTTCTAAATCTTTCCCGATTTGATAAAATTAAAAGGAAAGTTGCTTTGCTTGTGGCTAATTGAATTTTGAGATAAAGGAAGACCACGAGCCCAAGATGCTAGATACTTCCCACTAGCTGAGATTTCAAAATTCAATACTTACCTTGTAGAAAAGGAAAATAAATGTCAACCTGCAGCTTAATTTGAGAAAGTGGTGGCAATTAATAACCTGCTAAAATCAACCATCTAAAATGATAAGTACTTAGGTGTTTGGGATTGCTGTTTTGATAACTACTAAAATATAAAAATAAGTATTTGACTTAAAATTATAAATAATAAAATAAGAAAATATAAATAAATTAAATTTAGTAAATAAAATATTTTATAAAAATATATTATTAGTCATATTAATTAAGAGTATAACGAAAAATATCACTAATAGTGAAGGTTATTAATAGAAAGTAAATTTTTCACAGTAGAAGCAGTTTCTTACCGCAACCCTTTTTTTGCTTATTGATTTCTAGTGACAACGTAGTTTTCTCCGACCTCCAATTGTTCACAGCAGACTCGAACATGTGACTGTGCTTGAAAACTGCAGTAAATAAGTACTTATTCTCAACGTACTGCAAATTCAAGCGTAGCCTTTATTTGGTCCTTTCTATATATAAATATATCTAGGGGGAATTACTATTACTGATATTGGAGCAAAACGATTCTTGTTTCGTTTTTATAATAATGTGGATGTTGACAGAGCCTTAGAAGGAGCTCCTTGGCTGTTTAAGAAGCATCTGCTGGTTTGGAGCCCGATTAAACAAGGTGAGGATCCTCTTCGTATTCCTCTTGTTTCTGCCGATGTGTGGGTGATTGTGAAGGGCCTGGAGCTTGGTTTTATGCAGGAGGAGGTGGCAAAATCGCTGGGTAATTTTATTGGAAGATTCATCTGTTATGATGCAAAATACCTTATGAATTATGATGATTATTCAATGAGAATTAAAGTATCTTTGGATGTCCGACAGCCTCGGAGATGAAAGAAGAAGTTGGTGAATAGTAATGGTCGAACGTTTTATGCCCAGTTTTCCTATGAACAATTGTTTGTATTTTGTTATCTCAGTGGAATACTTGAACATACTGACTCTTATTGTGAACTTAGGCTCCATAAGAAACCAGAGGAGCTCCGGTTTGAATGGGATGAGCGGTTGAGGGCTGTTCCACGATGACGGAACAGACAGCCAAGTCAATGGCTTTGCGAATTTGGAAATTCCCAATCTGCTCCAAATTTCGCGGCTGGATCAAAGGAATTAGTTGAGGATTCTGCGCACTTATTATCCTAATGTTTCAGGGATTCTTTATTTGGTTTCCATTCCAATTTAGATGATGGCAATGAGCTGGGCCCTATGGAGACCAGCTCAATGGGGAGGTTGAGTATTAGTGAGCTTGAGGAAAATAGTGGGCCTGCCATACCAGAGGATGTTAAGAAGAGGCCCAGGAATGAAAAAACAAACCCACCACTATTTGGTGTTTCTAATAAAACAAAGGATTCAACAAATGGTTTTAACTCTAAGATATCAGCTACTCCCGGGATTCGTGACAGTCGGAAGCCATGACGTTACTAAGTTGGAACTGTCGGGGCATCGGTAATCCCCGGGCAGTAAGGGCACTTCAAGATTTGATCTCAGTTTATAGCCCTGATGTTTTTTTATTATGGAAACTAGAATGCATGCTAGTAGAATGGAAGAAATTAGAATTAATATTAATTTTGACCACTGTTTTTGTGTTGACTATATTAGGCTTGGTGGGGGACTTTGCATGTATTGGAAGTCTCATTTGAATTTGTCCATTTTGGCTTATGCTAATAATTTTGTTGATTGTAAAATTCTCAGTAATGATAATGAATGGAGATTAACTGGGTATTATGGGTTTCTAGAATCTAATAGGAAACGTGCTTCTTGGAATTTATTGAGGGATTTTGCTGCCCGTAATTCTCTTCCATGGCTCTGTCTCGGTGATTTTAATGACATTGCTGCTAATATTGAAAAGCTAGGGAGCCCTCCAAAACCATATTTTTCACTTAATGGTTTTAAAGAAGCTTTGTCAGATGCTGGGTTGGTGGAATTGGAGACTTTTAGGCCTTTCTTCACTTGGGAAGGTACTAATCCTAATCACTGTGTTGAGTACCGTATCGTTTCGGCCGGTATCGTACCGGCCGGTGGCTGGAACGATACGGGCTCCTTATGGTACCTGTGACAGATACTGGCTGGCGGTACCGTAAATTTTGTACAGTGTAAGGACCAATATGTAATTTTAAAACTTTTTTAACCATAAAACCCAACCCCGCCCTCGACACTCTTCTTCTTCTTCGTCTGTCATCTGCCGCCTCTCCTCTCATCTTCTCTCATCTCTGTGCCGCCTCCTCCGCCATCGCCACCCGCCTCTTCTCTTCTCATCATCGCTGTTGGGTTGAACCACCACCGCACAGCTCTCTCTAGCCCTCACCTCCTTCGCTGGTGTCATTCCCGGTTCCTCCCTTTGCTTCGTGGTTCGTCGACGCAGACCCGAAGACTCCACCACCTTCTCCACCAGAAGTCGCTGCACCGTATGGAAGCCATCAGAGACGCATCTGAAGCCACCAGAGACGGATCAACACTCTGATGGTCTGACCTATGCCAAAAACCCAAAGACCCATCAAAGAGATCCAAGACTTGACGTTGGTGTTTTGTAAATTTTGTTCTGATTTCGAAAATTTTATGCTTAATTAAAATTTTTGTTGTGTTGGATACTTGGATTGGAGTAGTTGAATTGTGAATTTGTGATGGATATGGCTGGGCTGATGCACGGTGTTGGAGTTGGACTGTTGGAGACTTGGATTGGGTGGTATTTTTTGTGTTGTTACGTGATGTGGGAAGTGGGAATTTGGAATTTGGAATTTGGATATAATGAATTGGTTCGGTTCGATTTTGTTTGTGTATAAAATTATTTGGTTGGAGTTGGAATGTGATCTGAAATTTTGACTATTGAATTGAATTAGTTGTGTTTTGTGTATTTGAAATCTAAAATAGATGTCATTTGTGTTGTTTGATTCATGGATGTTCGGTTTAGAATTTGGTGGTTAAGATGATGTTGCAAATTATAAATTAAGGACATAAATTTATAATATAATGAAACACATTTAACTTGAAGGTTAAGTAGAAAAATTGTAATTTAAGGTAAAAAATTAAAATATAATGAAAAACCCTTTTTAAATCAACAAATATAGAAAATGAATTTGCATTGGTTCAGTACTTCGGTTAGCAATACAAAAGGGCTATTGTTAAGAGTTAAGATTCTTAGAATCAAATTGAAAATTTTGTAACTTTTAATTTGAAAATTATGATACCATAAATAACGTATATATAATTTTTGTATTCTCACGTGATTTTTATCAAATTAAATATTGATTTTATAATAAAATGAAACTGTTGTTGATGTATGTTTTGTGATTGTGTGAAATTGGAAATTGATAAAAGTGGAAAATGTTGATGTATGTTTTGTGAATGTTAGAAATTGGAAATTGTTAGGAATTGATAAAAGTAGAAGTTGTTAAGGTATGTTTTATGATTGTGCGAAATTAGAAATTGTTGGAAATTGATAAAAATGAAATTTATTGATGTATGTTTTGTGATTGTGTGAAATTGGAAATTGATAAAAATGGAAATTATTGATATATGTTTTGTGATTGTTGGAAATTGGAAATTGTTGGAAATCGATAAAAGTGGAATTTGCATATGTATGTTTTGTGATAGTTGTAATTAGAATTTTTTGGAAATTGATAAAAATGTAAATTGTTGATGTATGTTTTGTGATTGTTGTAATTGGAATTTGTTGGAAATGAAATTGTTGATGTATGTTTCATTATTTTGTGAATGTTGAAAATTGGAAATTGTTAGAAATTGATAAAAGTGGAAGTTGTTAAGCCATTAAGGTATGTTTTGTGATTGTGTGAAATTGGAAACTGTTGGAAATTGATAAAAATGGAAATTATTGATGTATGTTTTGTGGTTGTTAGAAATTGGAACTTATTGGAAATGAAATTTGTTGATGTATGATTTGTGATAGTTGTAATTGGAAATTGTTAGAAATTGATAAAAATGTAAATTGTTGATGTATGTTTTGAGATTGATGTATGTTTTATGATTGTTGTAATTGGAATTTGTTGGAAATGAAATTGTCGACGTATGTTTCATTATTTTGTGAATGTTGGAAATTGGAAATTGATAAAAATGGAAGTTGTTAAGCCATTAAGGTATGTTTTATGATTGTGTGAAATTGGAAATTGTTGGAAATTGATAAAAATGGAAATTATTGACGTATGTTTTGTGGTTGCTAGAAATTGGAACTCATTGGAAATGAAATTTGTTTATGTATAATTTGTGATAGTTGTAATTGGAAATTGTTGGAAATTGATAAAAATGTAAATTGTTGATGTATGTTTTGAGGTTAATGTATGTTTTGTGATTGTTGTAATTGGAATTTGTTGGAAATGAAATTGTTGATGTATGTTTCATTATTTTGTGAATGTTGGAAAATGGAAATTGTTGGAAATTGAAAAATTGAAAATTGTTGATATATGTTTTGTAATTGTTATGATTGGAATTTGTTGGAAATGAAATTGTTGATGTATGTTTCATTATTTTGTGAATGTTAGAAATTGGAAATTGAAAAAATGAAAATTGTTGATATATGTTTTGTAATTGTTATGATTGGAATTTGTTGAAAATGAAATTGTTGATGTATGTTTCATTATTTTGTGAATGTTGGAAATTAGAAATTGTTGGAAATTGAAAAAATGAAAATTGTTGATGTATGTTTTGTGATTATTAGGAATGGAATTTGTTGGTTATTATTGGAATTAAAAGAATGATTAAATTAATTTTTATTATTTGTTTAAGAAGTCATTATTAATTGTTTATTAATTGCTAATTTTGTTGATAAAAACTAACATCTTTGTATTTTTGTTATAGATGAATAGAAGGAAGCTAAACTACTCCTGATCAAACAACTTCAGGAAGATATAATGATCCAGCTTGGGCTCATGCTGCATTAGTCCCAGGCCAAAAAAATCATACAATTTGCTTGTTTTGTACCGAGCATTTGAAAGGTGGAGGAATCACTCGATTGAAGAGGCATTTAGCTGGGGTTAAAGGAGATGTAGAACCCTGTAAACAAGTAAGTCATGATATGAAGTGGCAAATAAAAACATTGCTTGATGAATATCAAAATGAGAGAAATAGAAGAGAAAGGTTGAATTTTGAAATTGGTAGTGGAAGTTC
>JANZXR010000005.1:40587667-40641746 GCA_027575705.1 Erythroxylum echinodendron | reverse complement strand
ATATTTAAAAATTATTGTCATTTTATATTAAATTACTAATTGTGATTATTATTTGTTATTATGATTTTTGGAAATAGAGTTGATGTAAACTTGTAAACAGGAAACTGTACAGTATATAACTGTACAATATATCAGTGGACTATTTTGCAAATTTTAAAAATTTCAGGGACTATTTTATAAATATAAAAAATTGCCAGAAACGGTACCGGTACAGTACCGTTCCAGAACTCAATTTGGTACCGAGTCCGGTACGGTATTCGCAACATTGATCCTAATGGTGATAGAGTGTAAGAGAAGCTTGATAAGGCCTTAGTAAAAAATAAGTGGGCCGTTCTCTTTCCAAATGCTATGGCCAATACTCTCGTCACTCCAGTTTCGGATCATTATGCTCTACTGGTCGATGTTATTCCTTCGAATTAAATTCGTAGTTCTAACCGGTCTTTTAAAATTGATAATTCCTGGCTGTCAGATATTGGATTGGAAGTGGTGGGAAAAAATAACTGGTCTTCTTCGGCGCTAGGTGATTTTATGGAGAAGAGGGATGAGTTAATTCTTCGGGTTAGACAATGGGGGAGTACCAGGAATAAGCAATTTTGGGTTCGAAGAAATATCATTGTGAAAGAAGAATGGCATGATATTCTGTGTACAGAAGATATCCATCGAAAGCAACAGGCCAAGCTTTTTTGGTATTCAAATGGTGATAAGAACTCTAAGTTCTTTCATTGACATATTAAGTGGAGACAGAATCGGAATAAAGTGACTCAATTGAAGGCAGATGATGGCACGATTGTTACAGAGGATGATGGCATGTCCGAGTTGGTGAAAGGTTATTTTGAGAAGCTCTTTAATGCTGGTGACGTTGTTGATTTTGACAGAATTATTAGCCTCACTAAGAAAGTGGTGACTGATGAGGACATTACTATTTTGACTGAACCTTTCAGGAAGGATGAGTTTCGGGATGCTCTGTTCAGTATGCATCCGGATAAAGCTCCGGGTCCAGACAGTTTGAATCCAGCTTTTTTGCAAAAGTACTGGCATATTTTGGGTGACGACATTTTTAGTGCTGGTTCTCATTGGCTTCACGAAGGTTCTTTTCCAAAAACTCTCACGTTGACTAATATTGTTCTGATTCCAAAATTGCATCCCCTGAGTTTGTTAAGGACTTTCGCTCTATTGCTCTTTGTAATGTTATTTACAAGATTGTTTCTAAGGTGCTTGCAAATAGATTTAAGCGTGTCCTTCCTCATTTAATTGCTATGAATCAATCGGCTGTTGTTCCTAATTGGCTTATTACTGATAATGTTTGTGTGGCTTTTGAAACTATTCATAATTTGAAAAATAGAAGAGCTGGCGAGTTGGGATATTGTGCTCTAAAGATTGATATCAGTAAAGCTTACGATAGGGTGGATTGAAATTATTTAAATGATATGTTATTGGCTATGGGGTTTCCACCCTTCTGGGTTCGTTGGATGTCTATGTGCTATTCTAATGTGAGTTATTTGGTAAATTTGAATGGAGCTATGGTGGTTCCAATTTCTCCTGGGCGTGGCCTTCGTCAAGGGGACCCTATTTCCCCTATCTTTTCCTTATCTGTGCTGAAGGGCTTTTTACCCTTTTTGCTGAAGCTGAAAATAGAAGAATGTTACACGGGTGTAGTGTGGGTAGGGGTTGTCCGCGGATCTCTCATTTATTATTTTCCGATGACTCTCTATTTTCCTTTGAAGCTAATGTTCTTGAAGCTACTGTGGTTAAAAATATTCTACTTGAGTATGGTGTTGCTTCAGGCAAATCTGTAAATTTTCAAAAATTTAGTATCATGTTCAGTCCATGTATTCGAGAAGAAGTGCGGAATGCTATTTCTGAGATATTAGAGGTTGATAGTCCTTTGGTGGGTGGTTCTTATTTGGGCCTTCCTTCTCTAGTAGGAAGAAACAAGAAGCAAATTTTTTATTTCATCAAATACAAATTATGGCACAAAATTAATAGTTAGAACAACTATTTTTTGTCTAGAGCTAGAAGGGAGGTTCTCCTTAAGTCAGTTGCACAAGCTCTACCATCATATTGTATGTCTGTGTTCCTTTTGCCTAAAACTTTATGTGACGAGTTGCAAATTATCATGAATAGGTATTGGTGGAATGGCAAGAAAGAGGTTGGGAAGGGGATTAATTGGCTATCTTGGGAAAGGATGACCTGTTCTAAGAAGGAGGGGGTATGGGCTTCCGGGATCTTCATCACTTTAATATTGCTATGCTTGGGAAGCAAGGTTGGAGGCTGCTCACGGAAACAAATACTTTGTTTTATAATGTGTTTAAAGCTAAATATTTTCCATTAAGGGATTTTTTGAAAGATCAGAATGGTCGTAATCCTAGCTTTGTTTGGACAACTATTCATGCTTCTATTGAGTTATTAAAGAAGGGGATTAGATGGAGAGTTGGTGATGGTAAGAATATTTTTGCTGCTAGTTATCCTTGGATTCCTAAAGATGATAATTTTGTTGCCAATGATGGTGATGTTTTCTTTAATCAGACAATGAAAGTTTGTGACTTATTTGTGGAAGGATGCAAGCGTTGGGATATCAACAAGTTGATGGAAATTTTCTTGGCCAAAGATGTTAGGGCCATTCTCTCTATTCCTCTTAGTCTTTGTAATGTTCAAGATTCGTTATTATGGCACTTTGATAAAAGGGGAAGATATACGGTTAAATCGGGTTATTATGTTAGTAGGAGTGGGGGGAATGCCAATGCTTATGTACTTCATGAGGATATTTGGAAGTGCCTTTGGAAATTAAAAACGCCTCCAAAGGTGCGGGATTTCATGTGGAGAGTTATGAGGAATGTGTTGCCCACTAAATCTAATCTTAACAGGAGGGGCTTATCTATTGATCAAAGCTACCCTTTTTGTGCATCCGTGGAATCGCTTGATCATTTATTTCTACAATGCCCCATGGCTCGAGAATGTTGGAGATTAGTGGAAGTTTTCTATCCCTCACCACTTAATATTTTTCTAACATATTTATGTAGGTTTGGAACACTAGTGGGAAAGAAGTGACAGAATTATGTGCTTTTGTGGCTTGGCATCTATGGAATTCAAGAAACAAATTGGTGTGGTCCTCCACTTCTACAAATGCTAATCAAATTGTGTATGCAGCGGTTTCTCATCTTGCGGATTGGAATTATTTTACTAAAGTCAGTTGCAGCCAACACGTTGCTGCCAACATTACTCCTATTGTTGATGATTTTCCTGCAGTAGCAGTTCTGTTGTAGCTGCTGCTACTCATTTGTCAAGTTCTGATGTTGTTGTCCATCGGGTTCAAGCAGTTCTTTCCTCTGATTTTGCTATTGCAGTCTCTGCTGCTGGTCATTCTTCTGCCGATACAGGTTCTATTACAACTGTTCAATTTCAGCAGGTCCCTATTGTCTTCCATGGTGCTGCTGTCAATGCTTCTGCTGTCGATATTGTGGCAGCTACAACAACTTATGCTATGCCTATTGTTCCAGCCACTTTTAATGCAGTTGCTATTTGGAATTTGTTTGTTGACGCCGCTCAATTCCAGGCAGAAGCTATTTCTGGTTATGGTGCGGTGGCCGAGACGGCAGAAGGTGATTTTATGTGTGCTATTTCAGGTTTCCAAGAGGGCTCTGCGTCCGTTGATATCGCTGAAGCTTTGACTTTAAGGAAGGCGATTGTGTTTGCTACTCAAAGACTTGAAGGTTCTGGTACCATCTTTACTAATAACCAGAATCTTGTTTATGCTTTCAACTCTTCTTGTTTAGATGTTTCTGCTTTTGGCCTCATTGTTTCTGATTGTAAAACCTTGGTTGAGTCTTGTCCAAACATTAAAATTCGTTGGATTAGACGCTCTTCGAATGGTGCGATTCATGCTCTTGCTCGAGCCTTTATTTGGTACTCCCAATATGTTCTATGGAGTCTTTGCCGGATGTTATTTCCAGTTATTTTCCTTAATTAATTAAATGGTTTTAGCCTTTCAATATATATATATATATATTACATTATTAAAAAATTCACAGTGTTTTATTAATAAACATACTAGAAAGACATAAAAATCTCTTTTAGTTTAACTAACTTTAAAAAATATATAGTATTAAAATTTAAAAAAAATATAGTTTTCATTTTTTAGAAAAATACTTTTCTTAAACTTCTATTGAAAAATGCATGAACATTACATGTTGATTAAGTAAATGTTATTGAAATAATGATCTAATTTAATTCGACTAATTAAATATGACTTAAAATAATAATTTATTATTATTATTATAAATTATTATTTTATGTCGAATTTAATTAGTTCATATTAAATTAAAAATTGTGAGTTGAATCATCATATGTGTAATATTTAGTTATTATATATATAATAATTATATTACATGTATTTTGTTGCTATTTTAAATCAAAATTGAAGATTATTTTTTGAAAAAAATTGAAAATTGTAAAAAAATTGGATTGAATGTGATGAGGATGAAGATGAAAATTGAAAAAGCTTAAAACTGCTATTAGGGTCTGTTTTGGCAACAGATACTTATCATCACAAAACATAAATTTTCAAAATCTAGATGTGTACCTTACCACCTTTTGAATGAATGGTACTAATTCCGCTATATAATATGATGCATTCTTGGAACTGTCCACTGTACTGAATGTGATAACATAATACCTTGAATCTTCTAATACGCCAAGGTTGATAAGTCTTAAGAAATTTGTCTATTCAAAATCATTTTCTTTATTCCTAAGCATAATCTTCTTAGAACATAATTTTCCACACATATCTCAACCAATTATTTATTTATTCCCAAACTTTAAATAAACACGTTTTTAGTTTTTTACGAAAGTGAGAAACAATGAGTAATGGTTTTGCAAAATTGAAAATAACGAGAGCGAGGTGTCTGGCAAGTAGCTTGATACTTGTCAGTTCTCCTCTTATAGTTTTCACTTAGTTTTTTTTAATAACTAGTGTATTTGTCCTCTAATTTCTAATTCAGTTGTCTCCTAATTTTTTATAATACAGTGCCACTTACCAAAAATTTTTACTGCCATTTTATATTTATTTCTACTACTATTTATTAATTGTCTTGACAATTAGCATTTTTCTTAGTCCATAGATACTCATAAATATCAGAAATTTACCACTTTTTACAAAAAAAATCTAAATTAATAATATAATTCACCAAATCAATTTTCAAGACATAACATTCACTAATCACATCATAACACTTTAATAAAAATCATTTATACCTTGGAATATGTCAAATGAGTAATGTCTGGCAAATTCACGCATATGTGTATGCTAATATTATGCATGAAAATGAAATGTATTTTTTAATTTTTCATTGATATTTCTCATTTATAAAAATTTAGGGTTCTAATCCTTAGTATAAAAATGAGATGTTACATTTGCAACCTAAAATAGCTTAATAACGTGACTACCCAAACCTTCAACTTTTAAGAGACGAAGGAAAAAACTTTGTCAAGCACCAAATCTTCATTGCCTCCATTATTGACCTTTTCTCAAAGAGGATGGAGCAAGCAAAAAAACGAGGCTGAAAAAGATAACAAAATACATTGAAAAAATGGGGTGTTGTTTTTACAAAAAAAGAAACCGGTTTTAAAAACATACAAAAACATCTTTTTTATGTTTTCATAAAGTTGTTGTGGTTTTTCATTTTAAAAACAAGAAATGACAACAATACTCAACTAAACACATTTTAATGATTGGTTTCTTTTTTCATAAAAACCACAACAAAAAATTAGAAAACAAACCAACCCGAAAGAAACGCTAATAATTATTACTTTATTTCTTCTATATTTGTTTCAAAATCCAATTCTCATGCTTGTGAATTATTTGACTACCTCTTAATAATACATAAATTAACTTTTATTATAACATCATAAATCGATCTAATATAATGGATAATTAATTTTTTGAGTAATGTAAGTAACTTTTCTATAAGAATTAAGTTGCATTTGATTTTTTGAATTTGTTAAATAAATAAATTATGGTAGCTAAGAAAAAAGACTTTAGGATGTGCTTAACAACACTGTAAGAGAAGTGATTATACATGTGGAATACGTTAATTCAAGTTCATTTAAAACAATAAAGACCCGAGACCAAATGTGTGATGTCTATTTGTTAGTTCCTCATTTTTGTTTAAACTTTCTTCATTTGAAATATATTCAAGAACATTCTTTGTTTGGAATATTGTTCTATGATATTGTTTCTTGTTTTACTTAGATCCTTATATATTTTCTTCCTATTTTGTTTAGGATACTATACTACAACATTTTTTAAATATTATTTTAGAATATTCTCTTTTTATAATATTATTCTCTTTTATGTAACTTGCAGAAAGGCCATTTTTTTGTAAAATTCATTCTTCCATTTATCATACGATTCTACAGGATCTTAAACTTATATAATTCTCACATAATCAATTATTGTACTTTGATTCATGACGTCGTTGATGTTGAATCTCTTCCACATTTCTATTCTTTTATCCTCTTGTTATCACTTCTGTTCGTTTTCGTTTTTTTGATGGTTATCGCAGAAGTAACGTAATAGACAAGAATGGAACCAAAAGAGGTAACGGTTATATGTAGTTTTAAATGAGAAAACTACCCCTTAACTACCACACCCATTATGTCAGTATTCCTAATTACATGAGACATAATAATCCAACATTCTCCCACTTGGCTCATATAACATTGTCGTATACATCAGTCATTTAAATTTCATATGCATTATATACATTAGTCATCATAATCAAGAATTAGAACTAAACAAGAGTTATAGTGGTTGTAGTCTTCTCCATGAAATGATCCATAAATGGGAAACACATAATTGATCAGAAACAAATTCAATAATGAGCTCAGAATGTCAATTACAATAAAACATAAACATCACCATAATATGCATTAATTCCTACTCAACAATAATGCCCATACTTTCAATATGCCCCATAAATATTTTGGGCGGTAATCCCTTAGTCAAAGGGTCAGCAATCATAAGATTAGTGTTAATGTACTCAATTGACACTCTCCATTTTTGAACCTCTTCTTTAATGTTTAGCACCTTTGGAATACTTGTCGTTTTTAGAAAAGAAAACTGCTGTGAAATTATCACAATAAATTTTCAGCAACTTGGCATTACTATCAATTATTCCAAGTCCTGAAATAAAGTTTCGCAACCACTTAGCTTGAACAATGGCCTCAAAACACGTCACAAATTCAGCTTCCATAATGGATGCAGCAATTATTGACTGCTTCATACTCTTCCATGATATTGCTCCTTTGGCTAAAAGATATACATAGCCAAATGTAGATTGTCTAGTATCCACACAACCAGCAAAATTTGAATGTGAATATCCAATTACTTCAAGATGATCGGACCTCCTATAAGTAAGCATGTGATCTTTTGTCCCTTGGAAATATCTTAAGACTTTCTTTGCAGCTTCCCAATGATCCAATCTGAGGTTACTTTGGTATCTACCAAGCATACCAACTGTAAAGCTAATGTCTGACCTTATACACATTTGAGCATACATCAAACTCCCAACAACAAAAGCATAAGGAATTCCTTTCATCTGTTTTTGTTCCATATCATTCTTTGGACATTGTATGAGACTAAATTTGTCTCCTTAATGAATTGGAACTGGAGACGATGAACATTTATCCATTTTGAATCTCTCTAAAACTTTATTAATATATGCTTTCTGAGACAAACCTAATAGTTTTTGTGATATATTCTGAAATATTTCTATTCCGATCACATAGTTTGCCTCTCCCATATCTTTCATTTCAAAGTTATTAGAGAGAAATTGCTTAGTCTCACTTAATATACCAAGATTATTAGTTGCGAGCAAGATGTCATTAACATAAAGAATCAAAAAAATAAACTTACTCCTACTAACATTCAGATATATACACCGATCAACAATGTTTTCTTTAAAACCAAAGGAAACAACAGTATCGTTAAACTTAAGATACCATTGGCGGGAAACTTGCTTGGGTCCGTATACTGACTTTTTCAGTTTGCACACCATATGTTCTTTCCCATCAACTGAAAAACCCATTGGTTGATCTATATATACGTTTTCCTCTAAATTCCCATTTAGAAAAGCAGTTTTCACATCCATCTGAGGTAGCTATAAATCATAATGAGTCACTAGTGTCATGATAATTCAGAGAGAATCTTTCTTGGAAACTGGTAAGAACGTTTCCTTATAGTCAATGCAATCTTTTTGAGTAAAACCTTTAGCAACAAGTTTAGCCTTGTAACGTTCAAGGTTGCCATGAGAGTCACGCTTTGTCTTAAATACCCACTTACATCTAACTCTCTTCCATCCTTTAGGTAATTCTACAAGGTCCCAAACACCATTATGTTCCATGGATTTAAGCTCATCTTTCATTGCATTTAACCATTTATTAGCATTAGCACAATTAATGGCTTGTGAAAAATGAAACTGGATTATCACTAATTCCTAAGCCATCTTCTAACTCTTGTAGATAGACCACGTAATCATTCGGAATAGCATATCTTCTTTCTCTTTGGGATCTTTTTAATGCTATTTCCTGTGGTTCTTCTATTGTAGGTTCATGTTGAATGCCAAGAGTATATATTTGTTGTTCTTTATGATTGTTATGTGGTGCAATAATTTGAGGAACAACAATTTGAGTAGTGAGAACACAAGTTAAAGGGACTTGTATTCTAATTTCCTTAATTTCCACATTTCGTGAAACATCACTCCCACTTTTTTCACCATTCGCAACAAACCTAGCATTTTCAGTTTCAACAATTCTTGTACTATGAATAGGACAATAAAATCTATACTCTTTAGATTTTTCTAGATAACCAATGAAATATCTACTTATTGTTCTTGCATCCAGTTTCTTTTCTTGTGGATTATAAATCCTTATTTCTTCCTGTCAACCCCAGATATCTAGGTGCCTTATGCTAGGTTTCCTATCAGTCCACAGTTCAAAAGGTGTCTTTGTAACTGCCTTACTAGGAACCCTATTTAACAAATACATGGCAGTTTTTAAGGCATACATCCATAATGATAAGGTTAAAGATGCATTACTTAACATACTTCTAACCATATCCATTAAGGTTCGATTATGTTTTTTGATATACCATTTTGTTGTGGTGTACCTGGCATTGTGTATTAAGCCCATATGCCATGCTTTTCTAGGAATTTAACAAATGGACCAGGGTGTTGTCCACTTACATCATATCTTCCATGATACTCACCACTTCTATCAGACCTAACGATTTTCACTTTTCTGTCTAGTTGCCTTTCAACTTTAGTCATATAAATTTCTAAGGCATTGATTGCTTGAGATTTCTTCTGCTGTAAATAGACATATCTGTAATGTGAATAATCATCAATAAAGGTGATAAATTATTTTTTTTACCGAAAGAATTAATATCAAAAAGTCCAAAGATATCGGTGTGTACAATTTCAAGAAACTAAGTGCTTCTCGTGGAATCTTTCTTTGTGTGCTTTGTTTGCTTTCTCTTAATAGAATCCATAAAAATTGAGATCAGTAAAATCCAAATCTGGAAAAATTCCATTCTTTACTAATTTATCCAGTCTTTCTTTGGAAATATGACCTAAACGCTTATGCCACAAGCAGAACATTCATTCACGAAACTACGTTTAGTTCTAACTTTATGATGCAAGATCATAAGAGTTTCAGTGTATAAATTATCAAGATTCAATTGATATAAACCATCACAAAGTATACTAGATCCAATCATACTAGTATGCTTAAACAAACTGAAACATCCATTACCAAACTTAAAAAAGTATCCAGTAACATCAAGTTTAGATAAAGAAATCAAATTCCTAGAAATATTAGGTACATAAAGAGTTTCAAATAAATCTAAATGATATCCAATATTTAGGATTAAACGGTAGGTCCTAACTACTTCCACTGGAACCTTTACTCTATTCCCCATGAAGACAAACTTCTCATTTGGGTTTGTGGATTGGATCGTAAGGAATCCCTGCATAATATTAGAAATATGAGTTGTACATCCATAATCAATCCACCAAGTATTATGCAGAACTTCAGTTAAATTTGATTCAAAACATACATAAGCCTTAAGCTTACCTTTTTTTTTTAACCAAGCCTTACGTCATGGACAGTCCTTCTAGAAGTGTCCAAATTTTCCATAGAAATGACATTTGTTATTGTTTTCCTTCTTCTGGATATTAGCGGAGGACTCATTGGTCTTCAGTGGTCCTTTCCCCTTTCCATGTTTCTTATGTACTTTCTTATTAACTCCTTGATATTTCACAAAATAGATGGAATGATTTCCTTGATTTTGAAGTCTTGTTTCCTCCTGAGAGCGACATACTGTGTAATTAATGCCCATTCCATTTGTCTTTCATGGTGTTATAGCTCATTTGGAACGGACCATACTTAGATGGCAAAGAGTTCAAAACAAAACGTACAAGGAAATTCTCATCCACTTCCATTCCCAAAGACTTAAGTCTTGCTGCAATATTTATCATTTCAATGACATGTTCATGCATAGTACGCGAACCATCAAATTTCATGGTGGTCAAAGTACCCATTAGTGTCCCAGCAAGTGATTTATCAGTTGTTTAGGAGCGCTCTTCCACAAAACTCATAAATTCTTTAGCAGTTTCAGTTTTGAGAAGAGCTGACTTGATGTTGTTTGCTATGCTCATTCCCATAAACATCAAGTGTTTGATTTTACCCAAGCTTTATAACGAGCCTTTTTGTCATCACTACTAGTATCAGTAATAGGAGTAAGCTTTTCAACTTGAAGTGTCAAATCAAGATCCAATACACCAAGATGAAATTGGACTTGTTCACTCCAGTCAGAAAAATTCAGCCCATTAAATATGGGTACAGATAAAGCTTGAGAATGTAAAAATATAGGGACAGAAACTGAAATAAATACATGCCTAACATTAATGCTTTGAGTCATAAAATAACATACTATATGGATTCAGATAAAAGATTATGTTAATAATTAATGTACATTAATGTTCTGCTTTGGGTGATACATCAATGCACACAATAATCATAATGATGTCAATAATATTTAACATTATTAAGTAATGATGTATACATTACTTAGAAATATTTAATATCTTTAGATAAATATGTAAAACTAATAGTGTATTTACATTACCAAACAATCATATTCATTCATTATGAGAACAACCATTTAACCTTTGGGTAATTCATAAATGTTTTATAATAATGAATTTCAATTTACTCATAGATAAACATCATTTATAGCTTCAATTTTATGAGTGAGTGATTGAAAAAATTCTAGTCAATTTAGAACTAAATTGGCTTAAAGATTTGACCACTTTAGTGATTAACAAATCTAACATAATATTGTTCCAAATTTGAAAAATAACACGCACATACTTCATTCTCATTCACCTTAAAAGTTTTTTTTAATATATACATGCATAATACGGTTCACATGTATTCCTCTTTTCTTGTTTAATAATATCTAACACTTTCACTCACGTACACTTATATAACTATATTCCCTTCATCTTTCACTATTTAACAATATAAACACCATATACGTACACTATAATAAGCATGCATAACATCTTTGATTGTTTAATAATATAAATACTATTATAAGTACACTTTACCATAAATGCCTACAATGCATATTTGTTGTTTACTAATATAAACACTGTTTATGTGAACTTTTTCATAAATGCATGCAGTGTATATTTTGTTGTTTAATAAGATAAACACTGTTTACGTGAACTTAACACAATTGCATGCGCTATTCATCTGTTATGGTGTAGTATTATTAATGCCATGGATACACTCTTCACTTTCATGTTCACGTATCTATTATTAAAACAACCAGTTCATCCATCTATTATATCTGTTATTAAAACAACCAATTCGTGCATCGTTATTCTTGCATTTTTTATTTTATTTTTAATAACAGTGATGATGCTACATCACAACAGCTACACACATGACTAATGCATCAATCCATGCTTACACCACCAAGGGAAAAATAATCGCTGGTAGTGTCTTAGATCATCGAGAAAAGAAAAAAAAACATTTCTCACATAATTGAAAATAAAATTTCCTAGTAGGTATATGTATCGGTTTTGTCCAAATAGAAAAGCTTCAATACTAAAACAAATGTAACGGAGAATTATAAAGTTCATAACCTAATGCTCTGATACCACATGTAAATTTTGTTCTTCCATTTATCATACAATTCTACAGGGTCTTAAACTTATAGAATTGTCACATAATCAATTATCGTACATTGATCTATGACGTTCGTTGATGTTGAATCTCTTCCACGTTTCTATTCTTTTATCCTCTCGTTATCACTTCTGTTCATTTTCTTTTTTTATGGTTATCGCAGAAGTAACGTAATAGACAAGAATAGAACCAAAAGAGATAATGGTTATATGTAGTTTTAAATGAGAAAACTACCCCTTAACTACCACACCTATCATGTCAGTATTCTTAATTACATGAGACATAATAATCCAACATTTTTCATTGATTTTTCATATAACGTTTTGAACTTATCAATTCATTTATTCTTGGTTTTATTTCTTCATAACAATGGGTCAAAATTCTTTCATAACTTTGGTTAATGATTGCATATATTCTTGACTCAAGGTTTCATTCTTAATTTGATTTTAGTTTTTTTATGGCTTAATTACAATTAAATGTATGGGATTTCAAAGTTTCTTCATTGATGCAATGTTACTAAGCGTATGTTGTTACTCAAGGTTTTAATGTAACAAAATGTTCTTCTTCAATGAGTAAAAATGAAGGACAAAAATATGTGATGTTCACTTATGATTGTGGAAGGAAAGGAAAAGATGAAATTACATGTAAATTTTGGAAAAGTTACTAAATTGATTTTAATAGCAAGGCAACAGTTATTCAATGTTGACAATGATATTTTTTTTAATGTCTTATAATAGCGATGAAATGAGACTGAATATCAAAAAGATGTTTAACGAAGACGTCACCGTAGCTTGTTTAAGAAAAGATAGAGAAAATTTTAAGGAAATGATATTGAAAGGATCCTAACCAAGAAAAAAAAAGAGTTTGAGGTCTAATTGTAAAATAGGAATACATTTTGAAAAGGTATTGCAATTTTGGAAAGCTTTTTAAAGATATATAAACTTGGGTGTAACTTTTAAAAAAGCAAACGAATAATGTGTAAGATTTTGTGATTTTAACAAATGTTTAAAATAAAATAGCTAGAGTCATGTTTAAGGGTTAAAATGAAAACAACTAGAACTTTGATTTTTAAAAGGTAAATTTTGATTTGCATGAAAATGTGATTTAAACAAAAATAATAATGAAAAGAATTCTTAATGGACTAAAAAATAAATAATTTGAAGGATTTTATTTTAAAAATATAAGAAATACTAAAAGGAGGCTACAAAAATGACTAAATTAATTTATTTAATCCAATTTGGATAAAAACAATATTGAGTTTTTAAAACATTTAAACTAAGAGTTGAATTCAATCATTTATTTAATGAAAAGGATCTTAAAAGTCTTAAAGAATTCATTAAGTAAGCTCAAAGAGATACTTTAGGTTACATCTAAAGGTCCATGCACTATAAAGTGTTAAACTATTAAATGCTTAACCATAGAATCATAATAACATCACTTAGAGTAAAACGTAAGCTCTAACATGAATAATAAAAGCGTATCACTACTACAATTTCCACAAATTGACAAGTTTTTGGACTTATGAGATTAGCAATGTCTATTGCAGTTATAGTTGTCCTAATTTTCTCTAATAGTCATTGTGTGATAGTTTCAACACTGGATTTCCTACTACTAAAGATCCTTTGATTTATTTCAATCCATAAGGTATAAACTAGTCACTCTACTAGTTTTTCATTAGTTAGATGTGATGTCCTCATTATTTGGGAACACGTGACATGTCAGATCAGTTAATGTGCTAACCTAGCAGCTGACGTGTTATTTGTCATTTAATTTAATTTAATTTTAATTTTTTTAAAAAAATAAAAATAATGATAATATTTTGATTAAACCTAAATAATTGACACCCGTTCTCCATAAATCCCTAACACAACACTCATCTTCCAAAAATCCTTAGCACAATACTCATCTTCGTCTTTTTCCCTAAATTAACAAAACTATATCATAAAATTGGTGTTTTTAAAGTCTATTTTAACATGATAAAACTAAAACCTAAGAAATTGTGAGAGAAATTGGGCAATAAGAATTGGATTGGGGATATTTGGGAAAAAAGTGTTAATGAAGAGACCAGCCTATTCAACTTTAGGAAGCATAGTGGATCCACAATTGAAATAGAAGCAGATTCCATCTCCTTCCTCTATCTTAGATAAATTCCTCGATTACCTCCCCCTCACTCAGATCTCTCGAAACTCTTTGCCAAGTTCGTCAAACTCAATAATTAGGAGGCTTGCTTCTTCCCCTATTTCATTCTTTCAATATGTTTTATTAATTGACTGAAAGAGTAACTTGTTTATCTTGAAGAGCCTTGGTGTAATACAAAAAGACTTTTTTAAAGACAAAATCAAGTCTTTGCTTGTAGGCAAAGACAAAATTAGGACCAGCGAGATTGCCAAGTTGCTTCCTAATAATTCACTAAGGGTTGATTGATGATCCTTTAATTTTCTTTTCAGAATACCTCGTGTACTTCACCAAAATTCAATAATTATTATGTAGGCTTTATGGCTTACTTAGTACTTGAAAGATTTGAGATTTTTTATTTATGCTTATGAATATGAAAGATAGTTAATGGTTTTTGGTGAACTGCTATACATGTTTAGAAGTTAAAGGATTACCTATTGCTTATCTATGTGTTATTAGTGATATGAATGAAGGTGCTAAGACTACAGTAAGGATGATATGAGGGGATACAAAGTATTTTTCTATTATATCGGGTTTCAGCAAGGATCTTCTTTGAGCATCTTCATATTTGCAACAATTATGGATGAGCTTACCAAGAATATACAATTTGATATGCCTTGGTGTATGTTGTTTGCTGATGATATTATTTTAGTTGATGAAACAAAATAAGGTATTAATGTCAATCTAGAACTTTAGAGGGATATGCTAGAGTTTAAGGGCTTTAAAACGATGAGGACTAAGACAGAGTACTTAAAGCGTTACTTTTCGGACTGCAGGGTTGCATCCAATCTAGAGATCAATATTTTTTATATAGTTAGTACCTTAAATTCACTATCCAAAGTGGTGGAGAGATAGATGATGATATAATTCACCATATCAAATCAGAGCGACTAAAATAGAGGAGCGCCTAGTAAGTTTTATGTGACAAAAATATATCAATCAAGTTAAAAGGTAAATTCAATTGATTATAGTAACGGAGATAAGGATGCTCTGTTGTATATGCAACCTTACAAAAATATACAAAGTCAAAAATGAAGTGGTAAAAGACAAGTTTAGGTGGCTAATATCAATAGTATAATGAGAGAGAAAAGATTGGAAGGTTCAAACATTTTAAGAGAAGACATCTTGACGTCTCAATAAGAAGATGCTAGAAGATTATACTTGAGGACTATAAGGGAAGAAGAGGAAGAGCCAACAAGAATTAGGTAGTTGTGATAAGGAAAGATATATACTACCAGAGCTTACCAAAGACTTAACCCTCAATACAAACTTTGACAAATTAGGATATGATTAGAGGACCCTATATAAAGAGGTCCTTTTTTTTTATAGGCCTTTTGAACCTTGTCTTTTGATTTTCGTGTCTTTTTATTAGCTTTAATACCTTTGCTTATGCAATTGTTCCTTTAGTTTTTTTATTTCATTTTTAATTGTTTGTTTGTTTGCTTGTTTTTGTATTTGCTTATTTATTTACCTACTTTTATTTTTATTTTTATTTTATGCAGTTATTATTTAGGTATTTGTCTATTGGTTTCTTCCAACCGTTTTTTATAAACCTTTTTTTTTAGACCTATCAAAAACAAATTCTCTACTAAATATGGATACGACTGTGTACTGTTGAACTTTCTCAAATCCTACGTATAAGTGAGATTTTTAATGACAAATTGGTATTGTTGTTGTGATTATATAAATGGTCAAATATCAATATAAGCAACAATTGTCAAACATGTAAGCCTTTGTGCCTCGTCAGTTAGGTTCATTTGTTCGATATATGTATGTCATATTCTAGTATCGCACTCTTTAACCCAATTAATTTTTGTCAGTGTCCACTATTGCTGCACTCTACATATGTCTAACATATGTGTATTACTTGACCCAGCATCCTTCCATATATATATTACTCTTAACATCTTATTCCTGCTCACTTTCCTTTTACAAGCTTCCTTAATAAAAAAATGTCGTTCTAGTGCATTGTCAAATTATAAGAAGGAATTTGAATTTGATGGAGTATCGTAAAAGGAGTTTTATTAAACATAATAATGTAAAAGTTTTTTTTCATAATATTTATACAAAGTGTGAATTGATATACTATTAAATTAGATATGTAATATCGATATCATATAAATTAAACCATAATAATTATTTTGCTTATTACACATTTCTACGAAATTCAAGGAATAAAATATAATAAAATGACCTAATATAATTTAAATCCTTTAACTTTGAAATAGATATTAAATATTATTTCAATAGGGTATTTAATTTATGTTCTTAAATGATACAAATTATTTTTCAAAAATTTTTTCAAATAGACACTCTTTTATGTGATAAAAATTGACACAATCGATTTACCAAGCATCACTCTTTTATTTATTGAATAAAATACAATATATTATCGTCTAATTGTCAATGATATACTCTAAAAATGAAATTTAATTTATTTACATGTAAGGTTATAATTTACTAGACTGAGCTTCAAACTCGAACAAATTAACTTTTTGAATGTTATATTATGGAATTTATGTACAATATATTAACAAATAATGTTGACTATTCTTAATCAACTTATTTAAGAGTTTATCTGGTTCTATTTTTATTTTTATTTTTTTGCTTTCTTTTTTAAGTTCTGTAAAAAGTTTCTAATTTCTAATTTTAGTTTTTATTTCTTATTGTTTTCATAATTTATAAAAAAATCATAAAAACTAATGTTGATTCTTTGTTTTTATCTTTTTTGTAATTTATTTATATTATCAACTAAATATATATTATTTAATACTAATTACCAACTCGTAATTAAATTAAGGTTTAATTTTAAAACAAAATATTTAAAATTTTATTTTTAAGTTTGATAATTATTTAATAAATTTTTTTTGAATTTAGATACCTTGAAATACATAAATTTAGAAAATAAAAATATAGTAAATATTCTTAGCAGACAAATGGCTACCAACCTCTATAATTGAAAACCTATTGTAATTTAAAAATCTCGTAGAAAGTTATTATATTTTGTGAAAAGTTATAAGTTATTCCTTAGTCTCTCTAGTAATTTTTATCATTTAAAACATATTAATATATTATTTTAACCTATAGTAATTTTATCATTTAAAATATATTAATATATTAATTTAACCTATTTATATATCATTACTTATATTACAAATATAATAATATTTATTTTATTATAATATAATTTTATCACATAATTATAAATTATTGTAATATGTTAACCGTCTTATTTACTTACTATTATCATTATATAATAAAATAAAAATTTACACGACTATTATTTTAAACTAATTAATATATTATTAATTATAATTAAAATGTAATAAATCATTAAGTACTAATAAAAATAAATTATGTTTTATATAAAATATTTATTTAAACCTTTTGATATAAGTAATGAGATGCAATTATTAATTTAACTATAAATTATTTACTAAAATATAAATAAAATAAGAAATTGATCATTTTATTTTTAGTTTAATATCATATTATAAATATAACAAAATTTTACTAAAGTAAATTAATTTTTATTTTTTATTTTAATATATCATTAATATGTAAATAAGATAAATCAATATGTTTGATATATACTACATTATAACTTGCTATCTTATTCACTTTTTATGAAGTAGCTATCTGCGCAGAGTTTTATGTGTCCCAAAAATGATAAATGAAAGAAAATTAATGAATGATTAATTCTCAATTTTCCACAAAATAAAAGGTTTCTCATAAAATATTTAATGTGCATACGAAAGGCTAGTGGTTTTTCGCCTAAATAAATAATTTTTTACACAAAATTTTTCTTATTTTTTTAAATAAAACATATTCAATTTTTATCAATCAATATTTTATAAGAAATTGAATAAGATTAGTTATTTATAAAAATTAATTTATCTTTAATATTTAAGTTTTTTAAATATAACAAAATTTTATATTAGTAACAAAACGAAGAAATAAGAAAAGTTTCCTGATAACCAACCAAGGAGTCTTAACTCTTACGCTGTTAGAATTATATACTGATGAGTTGGTAGTTAAGTTAGTTAGATATATCAGTTAAGTTAGTTAGGCATAGTTAGTTTTGTTCATTCAAACTTTCTATATAAATACTTCTAACTCGATGAAATGAAATAATAAGAATTCTTCTTTCTCAATCTGATTTTCTATCATGGTATCAGAGCAATTCTTTTCCGCTGTTTTAGTGTTTCTGGAAACTTTCTAAAGTTTACTAGTTCTTTCTTGTTTTGTCTTTGCATAAACGTTCTCGTTTCTTTACTTTCTTTATTTTCTTTACTTCTTGAGTTCTTTGAACTTTGCTGTGATGGCTACTCATAATGCCTGGACAACTAATACTCGTGCTTCTGGTTTAATGTCAAAACTAGAAGATAATCCCTCCAATCCCTATTATCTCCATGTAAATGAAAATCCCACTCTGGTTCTTCTGTCTTCAGTTCTCATTGGCCCGAATTATCATCAGTGGCAGAGAGCCATGAAAATGTCGCTATTATCCAAGAATAAATTGAGCTTTGTCGATAGATTTATTATGCAACCTCTTCGTTCCGATCCTTTATTTGTCCCCTGGGAGAGATGCAACAATCTGGTTATTTTGTGGCTCATTCATTCTGTTTCTCCCTCAATCGTACAGTCCATCATATGGTTAGATTCTATTTATGAGATCTGGAATGATCTCAAAGCAAGGTTTGCTCAAAGCAATTCTTTTCGTATATGTGATCTTCAACTTGCAATTTATACTTGTCAATAAGGAGAAATCTTTGTACATGAATATTTTACTAAACTAAAAATCTTGTGGGATGAGTTACAAATCTTGAGACCCCTTCCATCTTGTTCTTGTAACCCTCAGTGTTCATGTGGTCTTTCTAGGAACATTAGAGACTTTCATGAAAATAACCAAGTAATTGTTTTCATTAAAGGGCTGACTGACAATTATTCTACTGTAAAATCCCAAATCTTATTAATGGATCCTTTGCCTTCTTTGAATAAGGCATTCTCCTTGGTCATTCAACAAGAACGACCTTTAGCTTCTGATGTAAGTGTTTTAGCTGTTAAAGGTGCTAATGCTTCAGCACCAAGAAAATTTTTTAACAATTCCACTCCACCGATTTGTATTCATTGTGGAAAGGAAGGTCATACTATTGCCGATGCTTTAAGAAGCATGGATATCCTACAAAGACGTTCAAGAAATCTGCTAATCAAGTCTATGTTAATATTGTTGACACTGATGATCCTTCTACTCAGACTGTGGATTCTCACTCTTCTGACAATACAGTTCGAGTCTCTACTTTCCATAAAGAGGATCGAGTCTCTAATTTTCAGTTCACCAAAGATCAGTATGATCAAATATTACAGCTGCTCCAAGGTTTTTCCTCCACCTCTCATCATATCAATTCAATGGCTTTGCCGAGTTCTATGCAGACAAAGTCTACTTCAGGTTTGCTTTCTTCTTTTGATGAGAAAGTTTCCCATATTTCTTTGAATATTTCTACCACTATTAATTCTCATTGTCATGACTGGATTGTTGATACAGGTGCTACAGATCATATTTCATGTTCTTTAGCTTCTTTTTACTCTTATCGGCTTGTTCACAATGTTTATGTCACCCTTCCTAACAAGTGCAGGGTTCGGGTCACTCATGTTGGCACTGCTCATTTGAACAATTCTCTGAAACTTTTCAATGTTTTATGCGTACCTGATTTCAATTTCAATCTTATATCTGTTAGTAAATTAACTTGTGATCTCTCTTGTTGCTTAATTGTTTCATCTTCTTATTGTATAATTCAGAATATTCAGCTATGGAAGATGATTGGGGTTGCTGAGCATTCTCATGGCTTATACAAGATGATTTCCAATGATGCTTTATCTGTTTCTAACGTTGTAGTTGCTAATACTGTTCTTTTTAATAAAGAAACTTCCTTATTATGGAACAATAGATTAGGACATCCCTCTTTTACTCGATTAAAGTTGATTGTTCCCTCTGTTTCTAATGTTGCTCCTTGTGATATCTGTCGTATGTCAAGACAAAAACATTTTCCATTTCCTATCAGCACTTCTGTTAGTATTGCTACTTTTGATCTGATTCACGTTGACATTTGGGGTGACAATTATGCTCCAATTTTTAAAGGACATAGATACTTTCTTACTATCGTCGATGATTTTAGTAGATTTACTTGGATTTTCTTAATGAAACATAAGTCTGAAGCAAGAACAATCATGCAAAATTTCATTTCTTATGTTTCCACTCAATTTCATAAAACTGTTAAATGTATGCGAAGTGATAATGCGCAAGAGTTTAATGTTCCAACTTTCTATGCCTCTAAAGGCATCATTCATCAGACTTCTTGCATCAAAACCCCTCAACAAAATAGTATGGTCGAGAGAAAACATCAGCACATTTTGACTGTAGCACGAACTTTGCGTTTTCAAGCAACATTATCTATTCATTTATGGGGAGAGTGTGTCTTGCATGCTATTTATCTAATAAATAGAATACCCACATCTGTTCTTTACAATTTATCACCTTTTGAAGCTTTATATTCTAAGCCACCAAGTTTCACTCACTTACGTGTTTTTGGCTATCTTGCTTTTGCTTCAAATCATTCTAATATTAAAAACAAATTTGATTCCCGAAGTATTAGATATGTCTTCTTTGGTTTTTCTCCAGAAATTAAAGGTTTTAGACTTTTTGATCTTAAAGCTCAAAAGGTCTTTATTTCTCGTGATGTTTCCTTTTATGAAGATATTTTTCCTTTTTCCACACTAACATCTTATATAAAGATTTCCGATGGGCCATGCACTGATCAATTAATTTTACCTTCTTCCTCGGTTCAGCCATTATATGATAGCTTTCAACATGTTCCTGATGTTTCCGCTTTCCCAGTAACAGAGGTTGACTCCTCTAATTCTGCTTCATCCAACCCTAATGTTATTCTCTCATCTGTTCCACCTGCGCATCTGATGCTTGATACGGCTCTTCTTCCACCACTTCCGACTCAACCATTGCGTCGAAGCACCAAACCTAAGTCTATGCCACAATATCTGACTGATTACAAATGCATGGCTATGCAGTGCACAAGTCCTCATCTCCTTTCTCATGTCTTCTCTTATTCTAAACTCACCCCTAAGCATTATGTATTTGCAGCTGTAGTAGATCAAGATCGTGAGCCCCATAATTATAAACAAGCAGTTATGCATGAATGTTGGAGAAATGCCATGCAGGCAGAGATAAAAGTCCTCCAACAAAATCATACCTGGGAGCTCGCTGATTTGCCACAAGGTAAGAAAGCAATCGGTTGTAAATGGGTCTTCAAAATCAAGAGAAAGGCAGATGGCTCAGTGGAATGGTACAAGGCTCGGTTAGTTGCTAAGGGTTATACCCAACAAGAGGGCGTCGATTTTTTGGACACTTTTAGTCCGGTGGCCAAAATGACAACCATTAGCCTTCTCCTTGCGTTAGCAGCAATCAAAGGTTGGTATTTACATCAACTAGACATCAAGAACGCTTTTCTTCATAGCGACCTTGGTGAAGAAGTATATATGAAGCTTCCTAAGGGCTTTGAAGGTAGTGGAAACAAAGTCTGTTAGTTGGCTAAATCTCTTTATGGCTTACGTCAAGTTAGTCGGCAATGGAATGCAAAATTGACTTCCACCTTACTTCAGTATGGTTTCACACAAGCTACTTCGGTTCAGACGTTGTTTCTCAAAACTGGCAATGCTGGTGTTATGGCGCTCTTGGTCTATGTGGACGATGTCATCGTGGTTGGTGATAACATGTATGAAATTATTCACATCAAATAACATCTTCATGATACATTCACCATACAAGATCTTGGTGAACTCAAGTTCTTCCTTGGTCTAAAAGTGGCGAGAACAAAGCGCGGAATCAATATTTGTCAAAAAAAGTATACTTTGGACTTGCTTCAAGCTACTCAGTTTTTAGATTCCAAGCCAGTCTCCACGCCCATCTTACCAAACACGAAGCTTTCTAAGGATGGAGGTGTCAAATTGGATGATGTTACACAGTATAGAACATTGATTGGTAAGCTTCAATATTTGACCATGACCAGAGCCGACATCACGTTTGTTGTCCAACAATTAGCGCAATTTCTTGACTCTTCTACATTGGATCACTTAGCTGCTGCTCACCGAGTGTTATGATATTTAAAAGTACGGATAAGGTCTCTTTTTCTCTTCTGATAGTGAAGTTCGTCTCAAAGCTTTTTCAGATTCGGATTGGGGAACTTGCCCAGATACTTGACGATCTATTACATGTTATTGTGTGTTTCTTCGCTTTTCCTTAATATCTTGGAAAACCAAGAAATAGGACACTGTTAGCTGTAGTTTTTCCGAGGCTGAATATTGAGCACTAGCAACTACAACTTGTGAGGTGCAATAGCTGCACTATCTTCTCACTGACCTACTGATGTCTCCTACTGTTCCAACATCATTATTTTGTAACAATCATTCTACGGCCTGTTTGGCTCAAAATTCAGTTTTTCACGAACGAACAAAACACATAGACATTGACTATCATGTGGTTCGTGAAAAATTACAGTCTAATGTTATTGTTTTACTTCCAGTTGCCTCCAAATATCAGCTTGCTGTTTGTTTTACTAAAAGATTGCCCTCGACTGTTTTTAAAGATTCTTTTTGCAAACTGGATGTACATAATATTTACTCACCGGTTTGAGGGCGGTGTTAAAATTATATACGGATGAGTTGTTAGTTAAGTTAGTTGGACATAGTTAGTTTTGTTCATTCAAACTTTCTGGATAAATACTTCTAACTCGATGAGATGAAATAATAATAATTCTCCTTTCTCAATCCGTTTTTCTATCATACGCGTCCAAGTTTCCTGGTAATGGCATGCAAATGCGATTATAGAAACAGTAAATGTAAAAGTAGCACTTCATAAAGTATTTACCACGATAGTGAGACTCTTACAGTGTTCAACGTTAGTCGTATTTACTACGTAGACTTGCACCTACAAGGAAATTACTTTGCTGGCGACTTTTTAGATCTAATAATGTAACAACTAATTCTACTCATTCACATAAATATATAAAATATATATAAATAAAATTATGTAAAATAGAGTTGATACAAATTAACAGTTACAAGCTACCGAGTACAGAGAACCCACTAGCAAATAATGTTAAATTCTGACAATGGAACGTCAGTTGGCCACTCAACTTGTTTTCTAATAATGCAGTTCACAAGTTGGTATTTTCCAAGGCAGGAATTTTTAAGAGTTTAATTTATGCTTTTCCAAATTAGAAACTTGAGTTGAAAAATGAAAGAGAATAATATTTTTGTAAGGGTATTCCATTTCCACTGCTTTGGACTGGTTAATGTTATTGACTAATTTAGGAAATTTTATTAATTAATACCAAAAGTGCAAAAGAGAGCACATATTGTTGGAAATTTAAGACGGTGACATATTTTCACGTCATGAATAATCCAAAAATGTTACGTGTTAAAATAAATGTTTAAAAGGTTAAAAAGCAAGGATTGGACCGTTTAGTTTATTGAATCTGCCAAACAACAACAGCAGACTCAGAAATTTCAGGAAACGTAGCAGTCACTCTCTGTTGTCAACGAATAGCGGAGGAAAGGAACCATTTCCCAAAAACTTTAATTAAAAACATAAAAAGGAAATTCTGTTTGATATTACGATTACGCCACCGAATAAAACCGCACCGCTTTCGCTCTCCGACAATAGAATTCTAGAGAGAGAGAAAAAAAGTGGAAAAACAATTCTAGAGAGAGACTCATTCCATCAGGTTCAGCTCACCTTTACCAGACCTCCGTATTCCTCCTCACCCCCCCCTCTCTCTCTATTTTAATGGCGGTTCTTCTAGGGTTTTTACGCTTCTTTTTTAGCTAAGAGCAAAAGTCTTCAAATCGGAGATCTCACATGGAAATGCCTGGTCGGAGATCCAACTACAAACTTCTTAGTCAGTTCCCTGACGAACAGTTAGACCCGCCGCAGTACTATGAATCGTCCATTTCGGGCGAGTCAAAGAGTAGTAAGCTCAAGTCAGAGAGAGGCTTTGATTGGGAGTCCGATCATAGGCCGAATCAACAGTCTAGTAACAATCGGATTGGGAACTTGAACTTATACTCGTCTTCGATCGGATTGCAACGGCAATCGAGTGGGAGTAGCTTTGGGGAGAGCTCGTTGTCTGGAGAGTATTATCCTCCCACTCTGTCAACGGCCGGAGGAAATGAGATTGAAGCGTTCGGCGGTTACATGCATGAGGACGGCAATTTGATTAGGGCCAGGGCGGGAGATAGTACCGCGTTTTCGGGGATGGGTTCTTCTGGAAAGAGCTGGGCGCAGCAGACGGAGGAGAGTTATCAGTTGCAGCTGGCTTTGGCGTTGCGGTTGTCGTCCGAAGCAACTTGTGCTGATGATCCGAATTTTCTGGATCCGGTTCCTGATGAATCTGTGCTGCGCTCCTCCAGCTCTAATTCTCCGGAGGCGGTCTCTCATAGGTTTTGGGTGCGATTATTATTTATAATTTTCGTACTTGGCATTATCGTCGTGTTATTTTCTGCCTTTGACTGCGTGCGTGTGTCTAAAAGAAATCCAAGTGCGCAGATTTTCATAGTTATATGGTGTAGAGGTAGACGTGTTTCGACAAGTTAATTTTAAATCCTTGAATATGAATTACTTATGATACTGGCATATGAATTCACTTGACAGGCTTAATATGCTTGTTTTGTTGACGGTAATAATTATTGATGTTCACTTCCATACTTTCTGGTTCCTGGCTTCCACATGTATGCGTTTTAATTGAGGCGGAGAACAACATCCGTCCAGCTTTACTTGCAAAGTAGTTGTCATAGTTTGTGGAGGAATGTCCGCTGTAATTTTGTTGGTAGTTCGATGATTGAAATTGACGGACTTGGCAAAATTATAGTACTTGTTCATATTTGATGTCTTATTATTCTTCTCTAAGAAATACGTGACAGTGCTGATGCATGGTAAAATTGTTTCTCTAGATGATCATTACTACTGGGGTTACTGATATAACAGGAATTGAATGTACCAACTGGTATCTTTTTGAGGAATTTATTTTTGTTGATTTCACATTTGTTGCTCTTGAAATTATGCAGTTGTTTTGCTAATAGTTTTGATGAAAATTGTATAGCAAAATTTCTTATGTAGGAAAGAAAGGCCCATACCCTCCTTTCTTATCCTTATTATCCTTATTACTGAATATGGAATTAATTGCTCAAGTTAAGAACTTTTATCTATATTATTTCTACCTTTCTTTTTCTTGAGAAGCCCACATAAATAATAGCAAAGTTAAGTTCTGACATTAATTTCCTCAGGGGTACCTGACAGGCAAGGTTTAAAAAGATTAATAACTTATTACTGTGATTTTTCCCATTTCTGTTTCTTACCTTTATTTACATTGAATCCTTGTCATGGTAGTATACTATATTAGCAACCAAGTAGGGTTTCTCTTTCCATCTGGTTCTTAGCATAGTTCTATAAGAACAAGTGCTGTCATGCACAATGCTTTGAATAGAGAGATAAGAGGAAATTTATAAGTGGAGGGCCATAGATTGTTGAGACAATAATGGGACTGGTGGAAGAAACCAATGGGTCCACAAGTAATGTTATTCATTATTAAACAATAGGCACAGGGAACTGGAGATGATGTAATATGCTACCTTGGGTCTTTAACTCCTCTTCATTGACATTGTGATCTGTGGAACTAATTGCACTTAAAATTCCCATGACTTGAGTAGAAAATATGAAAGTCAGTTTGTAATGGAGTTACAAAAGACCAATGGATTGTTTCAAAAAGTTTCGTGGCAGGGAATTTCATTGGATTTAGCCGGGTTTTTTTTCCGATCCTTCGAGTGTTAGTGTGGATACCAACAATACATTATTTTAAAGTCAGCAAAAATCATGGTATTTGATAGGAAAACGTTTTGGGCTCATGATTGGGTTTGCAAGTTGTTGATTTTAGATTTTAGTGTCAAATCAGTGTAGCTTTGTATGGTATTCTCTGTTTCCAGGTTAGAGGGGGTTGCATGTTCTCATGTTAAAATTGTTTTCTTCTGGAGTTCTGAATTTGTCTTATATACTCAACATGCATCAGGTGAATGGTTGCTTGTCATACTTTGACAAAATTCCTGATGGTTTTTACCTGATTCATGGAATGGATCCATATGTGTGGACGGTGTGCACTGATCTTCAAGAGAATGGTCGCATCCCATCGATTGAGTCTCTGAAATCTGTGAATCCGAGTGATGGTTCTTCACTGGAAGTGGTTTTGATTGATCGACGTAGTGATCCAGGCTTGAAGGAACTTCAAAATAGAGTTCATAACATTTCTTGCAGCTGCATAACATCAAAAGAGGTAGTTGATCAGCTGGCAAAGCTTGTATGCAATCGCATGGGGTAAGTAATATTCCTATTGGAGCAGGTTGAAGTGGTTTTTACTTTGCAATTGATATATAATACTTTGTTTATCATATTTTTTTGTTGTTACCAAAAGGGGATCAGCTTCTGTGGAAGAAGATTTACTGTTGATATGGAGGGAACGTAGTCATGATGTAAAAGATTGTTTAGGATCCGTTGTGGTCCCTATAGGCAGCCTTTCCATTGGCTTATGTAGACATCGATGTTTACTATTTAAGGTAGATTCTATCTTGGTGTTTTGTAATTGCTAATTGGTTTTCTACTTTTCTGTTTAAACTTTTGGGTGAATCCTAGTATTTTGAGATGCCAAGAGTGTAACAGATTTCTTTTAGTAGCTTAACCAGATTCGATACTCTGTCTTATGTAGCTTATCTTTTTTCTTCCTAGGAAGAAAAGAGAGTTAATGGTGAACTGTGTGATCTTGTCTAGGTTCTAGCTGATATCATTGATCTACCTTGTCGAATTGCAAAGGGGTGCAGATATTGCAGAAGAGACGATGCTACCTCATGTCTTGTACGTTTTGGTCTTGAAAGGTATTCTTTCTTAGCTTTTAAGATATCTGTTGGTTATATATGGAAGAATTGAAACAAATGGTCAAATGTTGTTTAGTAGTCTATCTGAGAAGCAGAGCGATACTGTTTACTTTTCAACTCTGGGTATTGCTGTCTTCAATCCAATGTTTACCAAAGTGATACGGTTGCGTTTTGATTTCCCAAATACTTAAGCTGTAGCATCATTTTGAATTTGATAGTCTCTATCTTCTTGATCAACTAAAATTTTGTTTAAAGTGTGTAGCAGTAGCAGGTAAACATTACATTTGTTGAACATGTGTCTTGATAGCTTTTGCAGGGAGCTAAAAAATAATTTTTTTTTCAACATTTAGACTCTCAGTATTAAATTTTTTTATTTAATTGTTTTCCCAGTGCACTATAATGTAATTCGAGCTGTACCAGTAGTCTCTAGTTGTTTGATTCTTGTAGCCAGAATCTATCAAAGACATCTTACAAAGTGTATTTCTCCCATTCCAGAGAATATCTAATTGACCTAGTAGGGAAGCCAGGCTGTTTATGCGAGCCCGACTCCTCGCTCAATGGTCCTTCTTCCATCTCAATTTCTTCACCATTGCGCTATCCCCGAATGAAATCAGCTGAACCTACCGTTGATTACAGGTCAATGGCCAAACAGTATTTTTCGGACTGTCAGTCACTCAATCTTGTCTTTGATAATACTTCAACAGGTAATGCATCAACAGGCCAACCCACGTGACTTCTTTGGCTTGTCTCTAGTTAATTCTTCTTCCATTTATTGTCTTTATCTTCTGCTTCTGTGTATGCTTTGTAGTTGCTGGTGCCTACATTGTTTCTAGTTTCACATGTTCCAAAACATGGTATTGAAAGTTGAGTCCTCTTTTAATTGATTCTTTGCATGCCAATCCATCTCCTTGCTTCTATTTCAATGATAATAACTCCTTTACTGTTTCTGGAATTTGTTAAACCTCCTGCAACTGATGGGTTGAAATTTTTGTTTCAGAATGCTATAGATTGACATTACAAACAGAAGTATAAGAAAGAGAACTAAAATAGACAAGCTTTATACATATCTCTAGCTGTATCACTTCGGGTATTTGATTTCTTTTTGATCTTGCCACTTCGGAAGTGCCTCATTTGGCAATGCATAGCAAGTGCAATGCTCTAGAAGAACCCCCACCCCACTCTATCGGATTTTAGTGTAACTCACATTTCAAGGTCTCAACTATTGACCTTTCAGTTGTCTCCACAAGTTGTCATATTTAATAACAGCTGAGATGCCAGTTGAAACTCAAGATTTGCTTTATTGCAGTTTGTTCCCTTTGTTCTCATTATGCATTTGGATTGTGAAGAAGATTGATGCTTCTTTTATTTTTGAATGCTTAAAATAATGAATTAATTAGATCATGGCTCACATTGGTAGAGAAGACTGATGTAGTAGTGCAAGTGTTAAAAAGTTTTTTTCCTTGCTCATTCTGTGCAAGAAAACTCTAATATTATATATGCAATTTGCTGGATTTCTCGTTTTGATCTTTTACTTCATCTCTTCAGGTGTTTAGGCTATTGTAATGTAAGATTTCAATAATAACTGCTGTTTTGTTGTGTTTTTCCAGGTGCTGTTACTGAAGAGGATTCTGGAATTTCTATGTATTCTCAATCAGTTGACCTGGCAGGCAATGAAAGAAGTAATATTGTTCAACAAGAAAGAGATTCCCAACTTTCCAAACCATATAATCCTTCGCATAATGCGAAACAATCAATAAACATGACCAAAGACCCAATCCCTGCAAAGCATATCCCACCCACTGGGCACAGGGATGTCCAACCACTTTTATCATACGAGATGGTGAAAACTAGTAAAGATTCGAGGTTTTTTGACAGTAGTCAATTTGTATCTAGTAAACAAAGTAAAGAACTTTCACATGATGTGGAAGATTTGGACATCCCTTGGAGTGATCTTATTTTGAAAGAGAGAATTGGAGCAGGTAGAGTATTTCTGGTTTATGCCACTTCTTTGAGAGAAACAGTAATGCTTACTAGCTATATATTAGCTAATAGTTGTTCCTTGTGGCATGGTGATTGACATTGAATTGGTTTTTCTTGTTAGGTTCCTTTGGAACAGTCCACCGTGCTGAATGGCATGGCTCGGTAAGCTGCCTCTCTTATCATAAACATTGTCTTTGAAGACATGTCACACATCTCTTTGTTTCCTTTTTGCTTTCAGTGTGAAATTTAACAATAAATGCGAAAACCTATGGAACTTGTGATTGTGCATTTAGTGGTAAAAATTGCCAGTCAAGGAGATATGAAGGTGAAGTCTATGTCACTGAATTTATGTGTCAATCGATTATTTACCATAGTGCACTATAGATGAATTATGTTCAAGAAATTTCCTTAATCTGTCCTTGGAGATTCTGAATATTTAGAGCGCCGTGTTTACCATTTGTTTGCAACTTAACCTGCCCACTAACAGGTTGGGACTAGTTTTATTGAATGTAGGTCTTAATGTTTGGCACTATAGTCCTAATTGCTAGAATGGCAACTACTATACCTGATCAGTAGAAATGTTATGGATTTTTCTAGGGATTTGTTGGTTTTATGAGAGTGAAGTTTGGTTCTATTTTTTGCATAAAAGTCTTTTATGTTTGATCATTCATTTGTATGATCTATCAATGTCTTATTGTTGAGTTTTATAATAGTAAATAGTGTTATTTTAGCTTCCAGTACAATTAGCTTAAGTATGTTTTAGCATACTTAAGTTTTCTCAAGATGTTTTAACTGATTAATTGAGTTACAATGTTCTTTGCACTGCCTCTTCCTCTTCTTCAACCTCCTTATCCTTATTCTTTTCTCGATAATAATTTTAACCACAGGAAGTTGCTGTGAAAATTCTCATGGAGCAAGAGTTTCATGCAGAAGGGTTCAAAGAATTTTTGAGAGAGGTGAGTGTTCACTGTGAGTTCGATAAAATTTCACATGAACTTTTGACAACACCTTGCTTTTTATTCTCATATGTATAGTTGTTTCTTTTGCTTGTTAGGTTGCAATAATGAAGCGTGTTCGGCATCCAAATATTGTTCTTTTCATGGGTGCAGTAACGCAGCCCCCAAATTTGTCCATAGTGACAGAATATTTATCAAGGTCGCGGGTTCTTTCCCTTGTGACATTCCTTTTGTTCTGTTTCTCTCAAGCACGGAGTTTAGAGAGAATCCCCATCTTCCAATGTTTTTGCTAGATATTTAAAAACTTTTAACTTTTGTGGTTTGATTAAATCTGGTTTGTCCTTCAGAGGTAGCTTGTTTAGGCTGTTGCATAAGTCTGGTGCAAGAGAGGCGTTAGATGAAAGACGACGTATGAATATGGCTTATGATGTGGTATGCATTTTTGCTTATATGCTCACTACCTTTGCTTTGATTTTAGCTTGCCAAGAGCTTTTTGTTGCATCTTTCAAAACTAATCAAGGTGCTTTGAACTCTCACAGGCAAAAGGCATGAATTATCTTCACAAACGAAATCCTCCTATTGTCCATAGAGATTTAAAGTCTCCAAATCTTTTGGTTGACAAGAAGTACACAGTAAAGGTTAGACAGTTGACTCCAAATTTGGCTCGTTATAGATCTCCGTCATTGCCTGTTTAATGATTGTTTGATGCCTCAGAAGTGAAATCTTGGGATTAAACTGGAGCTCCATCTAGGGTGAAATATCCAAAAATAAAGTTTCTTACAAGGTTCCTGTGTATACTTATGGATGTCGCAGCACCCTTAAGTTGTTTTCCAATGTAGGCAGTTGGATGTTTATCGATATGTCACATGGATGGAGAACTGGACATCGACCAAACTATCCAATCCCAATTAGTTTCTTGCCATTATAAACTTGGCATGGCTGTTTATGCAGCCCTATGCAATTTACAATATTTCTAGTGTCTCCTCTTGTCATGAATATGTTACTGTTTAGAATTGTTACTTGGCCAAAAGGCGATTCTTTTTGTTTATCTCTTAAGTAAATAATCATGTTTGTGCTGTTTGAATTTTGTGATGTGTAGAGTTTTGCCGTTGAACCAAGTGCTGATATTAATTATGCAATATGTATAGGATTTTCTGTTCATTGCACTTTTACTTTCTTTGACCCGTTCAGGTTTGTGATTTCGGCCTTTCTCGATTAAAAGCAAATACATTCCTGTCATCAAAGTCTGCAGCAGGGACGGTAAGTGATTCTGAACTTTTTCACTGTCTTATAATTCTTTGTTTTAAGTTGTTATGAACATGCTATTCTGATATTATGATCTTATGTTTCATTTGTCCTATCTATCAGCCTGAGTGGATGGCACCAGAAGTTCTCCGTGATGAACCGTCAAATGAGAAATCAGATGTATATAGCTTTGGTGTCATCTTGTGGGAGATTGTAACACTGCAACAGCCCTGGAACAATTTAAATCCAGCACAGGTTTGTTTTCTGTAGTTGTTAATTACTTCTGAAATCATACAATCTTAATGTAGTCTTATTCTGAGTTGACTTCTTATTTATGTTGTTTGGGAAGCAGAATTGAGGAAGTCTAGCAATTTGATAGTGAATAATCGATATTTTAGGCATACCACTAGATCAGTAAAATAATATATCTGCCTCGACTCTTTTAATAAGTAGAGAACATATTAGTCCTTTTTGTTGACTAGCTATTTGATGCATACCCTATCTTGTAACCTTTTTTGGTCCTTGATTGTCTGTTATGATATACCTCAGCAATTGGCTGACTAGGGGCCCAAGCGCAGGGCATCTATTTAGGAATGGATATCCGTGAAAGTTAAGTAGCTTCACTTACTGACTATTTAGACATCCCAGGTTTATTATGGCCAGACATGGAAGCTTCCCAGCAATTCCCAACTTGCAGTCTACCTGCTGGGAGAGTTGTTCCAAAATAATAATCTTCCCTTGTGTTTGCACTTTTTGATTTGTAATCATTTTGGTGCTTTCTCTTTCTGCATTTACAGCTGGAAATTTATGGATATGATGCCTACCTTGTAGGTTGTAGCTGCTGTTGGTTTCAAGGGAAAAAGGCTTGAGATTCCTAGAGATATAAATCCTCAAGTGGCCGCCCTTATTGAGGCTTGCTGGGCAAAGTGAGTTCGAAGTTCTAGTTTTGGTTTTAATCCTCATCTCTCGTTAATTTTTATACTGTCTCAATACAAATGGTTTTCCTGCAGTGAGCCTTGGAACCGTCCCTCCTTTGCTAATATCATGGAATCTTTGAAGGCTTTGAGTAAATCCCCTGTACCCCATTCTGGTCCTGCTGATATGCCATTACTTGCGTGAAGGGTGGAACACCACAGGTCTTATTTATGCACATAATACAGCATTCTTTTGCGATTCAATATCTGGCAAGGATAGCACTGCCTAGGTAGTCTCAGGTGCGCCGTATTCGTCCTCTGATCTACCCATCCCGGTTTAATAAACCATATATTTACGTCGATTCACTCTCATAAGACTTCCGGTAGATGCACTTAAGCACAAAGCTCGCTGATGTACTAGCAATCAGTGAGCATCAACTATTCCTTAAAAGAGGAATGCATGCTCTCTGCAGTCATTATATGAGTTGCAAATCTGGTCTGATGGGTTTAAAATAATTCTTCATTGAAGCCTGCTTCGATCAACTGTCCTGATATTTTGATTAATTTACTTGACCGCAGAATCATTGACGTACATGCCTGTCATCTCGGAACTCGAGAATTTTGTGTTTTTAGCTCTGCCAGAGGAACTACATCGCTGCCTTAAATACATTTTCTTTTGCCTGTAACAGCGGTTTCCTTAATGGGAAGTCTGTATAAATCTGTTTCATAATTTTGTATGTAAAATTTGTAACTTAAAATTAGCTCAATGAAATCGTTGGCATTTTTCTTCATCATGCAACTGTTCCATTCTTTTTCTTTCCACTGCAAGTCTCGAGGACACATCTCCTTGCATCTCCATTTTACGTTTCTTGATGTTTAACAAGTAAATAAAAAACAAAGGGCTATGAAAATAGACAGAGAGCGGAAAAGGCATTGTTTAAGACTTATCTGCAGAATGTTTCATGAACCTCATTTTCCGAATATAGTAATGATAAGGAAGCGTGGGTATTGGGATTCTCGCATTAATTCTGGTTTGATTAGATGTTAATTAATAAAATGGAATGCAATAAAATGAAACAGAATAGAACGATTTATATGGAATAAATTGTAATATAATGAAAAGTTGTTTGGGAGGAATGAATTGATTCATAATGTAATGTAATGAAATATTGTTTCGTAGATAGATGAAATAAAGACCTTGTTTGGTTGGTATAAATTCTTACTTAGGAAAGTAATCTTTTTTCTAAAATTTATATTATCATATTTGTTTCATTTTTTTGAGTTAAAAATTTTTCCAACATAAGAAAAGTAAGTAATATTTTACTTAGATTCTAAATCACATCATCTCCTTAGTATTTAGATTATTTTCCTCAGAAATTTAATCTAAAAAATACACTAGCCAATTCTATCCTTCCTTTTCTCTCAACTCTATGACAACTCTTTTTATAATAATAAGGAATTTAATAATAATAATAATAATAATAATAACAATAATAATAATAATAATAATAAATAATTTAATTAATACAATTAATAAAATTAATAAAAATGAGAATAATAATAAGCAGAAAATTAATAATAATAATAATAATAAAATTAATTATAATAAGAATAATAATAAGTAGAAAAATAATAGTAGTAGTAGCAGCAGCAATAATAATAATAATAAAAATAATAAATTTAGTAATAATAAAATTAATGAAAATTAATAATATTGTTACATACCAAACACTATGATAAGAATCCATCTAACTTTCTTAATAGAATTCTTATAAGTATCTAAACATGTGAATATCTTTACTTTCCATAGATATATTTTTCGAAGAATCATATTCCAAATTCACTTTACTTTCCTGCCAACCAAACGGGACCGAAATGTAATGTATAATAAATAACTATTATATCCCTAATATTAAAATGATTGTTGCAAGAGGTTTAACGCTATGATTTTAAAATAGAAATCATGTCTAATTAAAAAGTCACGGTTGTCACTTGTTCAAGGCACAACCGTGACAAGTAATTTTTTTATATTTTTTATTTTAAAAGAATAAAAATTTTAATAAAATTTTAATAAATTTATTATTAATTATTTAATAAAATTTATTCTACTATATGTGATTTATATTTAAAAATTATTTATTTATAATTTTATTTATATAGAAATATATACAAACAATTAAAGAATAATTTTTTGTATTATATATTTTTCATTAATAAAAATTTTATTAATTTTTTTTATTTTTTATTAATTATATATAATTTATTATTGATAATATAAAAATATTATTATTAGGGTAAGGATAAGTAATATAAAAATATTATTAATTATATACAATTTATTATTAATAATATAAAATATTATTATTAAGGTAAAACAAATAATATAAAAATATGATTAATTATATATAATTTTTGTGAACCGTAATAAATAAGTCTGGAAAAAAGGGATTATGACTAGAAGAAATAATTGATATTAAGAAAAATTATTGAGGGTATATTAAATAGTATATATTTATTAGTTTATATTCCATCATAAATCTTTCAAATCGGAGGTTTTTTTATTTTCACTGTTTAGGATGGAATAGAGCGTAACATAAAACCCTCCGCTTCTGTCCCATTCTGTTCAATTCTATTATGAAACCTTCCACTTTTATCCCGTTATGAAATCTTCAATCAACCCCTCAATCAAACAGTTTATTATGCCATCATTGTGTTTCTACAACTTCTTTTCTGGGGATCCTGTTCCTTGTACGCTTGGCAATTGCAAATTGTTTATCTTCTGGAGCGAACAAAGACTCGACTCAGCTCTATGATCATGAGTTTAAGCCTGCCACCAGTTTTGTTTGAGTTTGCTCGCTTCACTTGGATATGCGAGGAATTGTTGAAATTTCCCTCCCTATCCTCCAACCCCTTGATGCAAACAGCTAGCTTGCTCTTGGGATTGGAGTTAGTAATATGGTATTCTTATTAAGTAAATTAGTGTTTCTGTATACAGTATAGTCTCCAACCTCTTGTCTCTAGTAGCAGTGCAGTAGGCCAACGATACGCAATCCCTTCCGTATACTGTACGGTCTCCAACCTCTTGTCTCTAGTAGCAGTGCAGTAGGCCAATGATACGCAATCCCTTTCGTATACTGTATAGTCTCCAACCTCTTGTCTCTAGTAGTAGTGCAGTAGGCCATCTTTCTTTAAAAAAGAAAGAAATCTACGCCGCCTAAAATGTGATTGGACAGTTACATAGCTTCGCCACTAAGTATTACGACCAACTGCAAGTGGGCCACCATTTTCAAACATGTAACAGTAAACTACCAATCACATACGAGAAAATGAAATCTTAAAACCTGGTCAAAAATATCTAGTGCCCACCTGTCTCCTAAGTCCTAACCACAACCTGCAATTAACAAGATTAATATTTTAAATACATCACCACCGGGCAGTTAAGGTCGGTGACTTGAATTGTGCTCGTCGTCGTTTCACTGAAAGTGAAAATAATAGACGAAAAATGGCTCGAAATTCTTATGGCCGTGGCCGTGGAAGGTGCAGCGAGCCTTCACCGCCTCTTTCTAGATTTTTATCGAACAGTTTGTCGGCGATCACTCTTATATATCATTTCAGCCCCTCGAATTTCACGGACACGCTGTTAATCCCCATTTCTTCGTCCTCCTCTTTTCTATTTCATTTCATCCTACTGAAACCACATTTAAAATTCTTTGATTGTTCTGATGAGCTCAGAAGACGCAGAAAAGTACCCCAAATCACCCCATAAGCCTTCCTCTTCTTCGTCTTCTGAACCGGAGACAACGCCGCCGGTGAGTGGTTCTTATCATTTCCCATCTGGGTCTTCGTTTATGGAGGACATAAGCTTCTCTGCTTCTCCTGTGATGGATTTCGAGGCGTTCTCTGCTTTCAATCCTTCGAATTATGCTCCTCCTCCGGTGTTTGAGTTCAAAGCAAGCCCAGTTTCAGAAACAGTTGTCAAAGCTGAAGAAATGGAGGAAGAGAGTAGTGGGGTGCCTCAGCCATTGGACTGCTTACAAGGGACTCCAATTCCGCCATTTTTGTCCAAGACTTTTGATCTTGTAGATGATCGGAGTTTGGACCCGATAATTTCGTGGGGTGCAAAAGGAGCGAGCTTTGTGGTTTGGGACCCTGTTGAATTCTCTAGGATTGTGCTCCCTCGCAATTTCAAGCACAACAATTTCTCAAGTTTTGTTCGTCAACTCAATACTTACGTGGGTATTGTAGTGTCATAACAACCTTAATCGGGTTATTGTGCTCTTTCTTTGATGTATATTTGTTCCGATTTTGTGTATTGTTTTCGGACTTTGTCTGACTTTTGTGGGTTTTGCTGACAATGTTTTCTTTGTAATTGAATTAGACACTGATCAATCATTAAAATTTTGTACTATAATAGCGTTTATGGATGATGTATATATTTCTCAGGTTTTGAATAGGCGCTTGGTGTATCTTTGTGTTAGTTGTATAGCGTTGGTTTAGGACTATGTAGTTTGGATGGTTTAGCTTATGTAATTGGGGCACTGCTCATGTAAAGTGTTGTTCATTTGGGATTGTTGTAATGGGGTTTACCTCTAGTCAAGTAAATACATTATTGGAAGTAATCAAGTTTATTAGGTGTATTTCTTCTTCGTGAAACTGTTATAGAAGATTTTTAACCAAATGAGTAAGGGATCTGCATTCTGCTGATATTCATACTGCAAGGAAAGACATCCTTCCCCTCTGAGTCTGAAATGGAGCGGGGAGTTGCATCTTTCACAGGTAGAATTTCAGGTTTCAGTAGAGCAAATAATATAACAGTGAGCTGCTTGTTATATAGAACGGCATTGTGTATGTTACAGAATCCTGTTTTGTATTTTACAGATGATTTTAAAGTCACAACTCAATTCTTTCTGTGCATTAAATCAAATGGTTTCAGATTATCTCTCATGATCCACATCTTTGTGACTAATGTGCAGTACAATGAACTTCAGCTTCTTCCCAATTCATTCTTGAATCACTTTCATCATGTATTCAGGGTTTTCGCAAGGTCAACACTGATAGATGGGAGTTTGCAAATGAAGCTTTCAGACGAGGTGAGAAGCATCTGTTAAGAAACATACAGAGGCGCAAGTCGCCACATTCGCAGCAGATTGGAATCTACACTGGGTCCTCCACTGAATCTGGAAGGGCTGCACTAGAAAGTGAAGTTGATAAATTGATGAAAGATAGGAGTGTGATGATGAACGGCTTAGTAGAATTGCAACAACAGCAGTGTGGAACAGTTCATCTCATGGAAACTGTTAATCAAAGGCTTCAGGAAACAGAGCAAAAGCAGAAACAAATGATTTCTTTTCTGGGGAAGTTGTTTAAGAATCCTACATTCTTAGGTCGCCTTAAGGAGAAAAGGCAACAGGGAGAAATTGCTTCATCTAGAGAGAAAAGGAAATTTCTTAGGCATCAGCAAAGTGAGCCGGATCAATCTGAGTCATCTATGGAAGGTCAGATTGTGGAGTACATATCTGACTGGAGAAACCTAACATTATCTTCTGCAGCCCCAGCTACAAGTCCAGTTCCTGTTGAACGACCTGATTACACTTTACATGGTATGGTAGAAATGGGTCTAGGAATAGAAGATGTGCCATTTCAAACAGAGAATGCCGTGTCAGATGATTTCGCCATGTCAGATGAATTAATGCTATCACAACCATTAGGTAAAATCACAGAACAGGCTGTTGAAGGGGCGTGTAGTTCAAGAAGTGATGATACTTACAAGGGAAAGAGTCTGATGACCCCAAAACAGGATACTACTCCTGAATATTTTGTCTCTTTCCCTGAGGGTTTAACACTGCAGAAGAATTTTTTGGAATACTCATCGCCTGCGAGGGAAGGTATGGTTAAACAAGACAATGAATGGACTACCGGATTCGAGACTCATGCTGGTCTGCCTAGTTCTAGCAGTGAGTTATGGGAGAATATTATCAATTATAGTTCGCCAGAGTTGGGGCCAACAGGCAGCTTCTCAGATATGTGGGATCTAGATTCTGTACAACCAGCAGGTGGTTCGAGTTCTGATAGGCAGCTAGCTGAGGGAAAACCTGTCGATGAGACGGGGAGTCACTCTACCCAGCTGAAAGATTGATAGATTACAAAACTTAGATCCATAGGGCTTCATCTGCATTAGCTCTTGTTGCCCTTGTGGAATTTAGCTATTTTTTGGTCGATAGGGTCTATTGACTGAATTTTATTATGAATATCAACTAATTGATTACTAGATTTTATTTGTTATGCCTAACATATTTGTCATTTATAATGTCCAATTACCTTCATTTATTTGCTAACTCTTTTATCTCCATATTCTTTCCTCGAGTTTAATTACACCTTTCTATGCTCAAGACAAAGTTGTCTTTATTATACATGTTGGTTGTAGGTACTAATTGGTACCTAAGTTGTGAACCTTGCAGGTGTAATTAGTGAGAGGATTCACAGCTGGTGGGCTAGTCAGAGGGGACATTCTAATTATCCTTCTCCTGCAAATTTTATGGGTGGATACAAGAGGATGTTTACGCCATCTCTAAGATGCAAGAGAAGTAGTCGCAGCAAGCATTGCGTCCCTGGAAAATAGGATGGACTACGCCATCTCTAAGATGCAAGAGAAATAGTCGCAGCAAGCATTGCGTCCCTGGAAAATAGGATGGACTGCCTTCTTTGACAGAGAGCAGAAGAAGTAATACCTGCTCCTTTGTTTTTTGTGCAAAGACAATAGGTAGGTTCTATATACAATGTTGTAGATTTAAGTAGTAGTAGTTTTTGTCTGCGAGAAAGGAGCCAATCCATCTTTAACTATTAACTGATAGAATGAAGCTGGCGCGTTAGGCTCCAAAAACTTTCATCTGGGTCTGTGGGATCAAATTTCGTCTTTTTAGTCTGATAGTTAACATGCATATGATATTCCTCAACTAATGTCTGCTGCAAGTGCAACCCCTGATGTTCCATTATCATTTTGAAAGGAACCTTGAGAATAATTTAAATGTTGGACCCTTTTGCTATATATGATTCCACTTTATTTCTTAACGCATAGTTTCCCAAAAAAATAAAAAGGGTATGAATTTGGTTTGTGCTTACTATTGGAATCTGTTAACAACAATGTGGATTTTATGTTTTTATAAGTAGAATTAGATCCAAGAAATTTTAGCATGAGTGGATGGAACATGTTTAAGTTCTACCTGTAAGCTTTCTCCACGCTCATTGCTTTAGGATCTTTTATTTACCAAACACTTTTTAAATAGGTCAATTGAATTATGCTTAGCGAGCTTCTCCATCACCTACTGATCGTTCAAGTCAATCCTACAATAAGAGTCTCCAAAAGAAGAATATTTAATGGCATTATGCAAATCAAACTCGAGTCTGTCATCACCAACACTCAAATAAAGCTTTCTATTTTTCACATCAATAACAACTCTAATTATAGCTGGGAAAGGTCATTCAAGAATAATAGAGATTTCAATATTCCCCTCCATCTCTAAAGCAACATAATATATATGAAAAAAAATTACCATCCTTGATAGTGTACATCATGTAACATACATAGAGGATATTCGACGGAATGATCCTCCACCAGTTGTAACAAAATAGTAGTAGGGTTTAAATCACCCTCTTCGAGCTTCTTAGATAAGTGTACGAGACTAACACTTGTTCTTACTCATATCGTTAATAACATAAGAAATTAAAAAACATTGCTAGGATCTTTGAGTTTAGAAGGCAATTTGTTTTGAATTATAGCATACACTCCTCGATCAAAGATATTGTTTTATAATCTTTAAGCTTTCTTTTTATTAGAAAGTATCTCCTTCAAAAACTTAGCATAAGTGGGCATTTGTTTCAAAGTTTATGTGAAGGGAATATCAATATATAACTTTTGAACAGAAATTCTCCAATTTGTTTATCAAGTTTAGCCTTTAACCAATCTTTTGGGAAAAAGGTGGAGGCGACTTATGTGGTATGGGAGGAGCATATTTGTGCTCTTTATCTTCTCCTCTCTTCTCTTCTCTGGTCTCACTCTCCTTACTGGGCAACACACCCTCTTTGTTGTAATCATTTTCAACCTCTCTCACCTTAGAATCCTCTATCTTCTTATAAGTCCTCAATGTCACAACCTTATAATGCTCTCAAGAGCTGGTTTGATCGGCAAGTTAAACTTCTAACTCCTTGTTATGGGTTATTAAAGCGCCAACCTTATAATTAAGTAAGCTACCTAATTGCCTAAGTAAAAACCTCATTTCGCTTCGCTTGTTTTGTTAGAATATTCTTAGGTAAAGACTCTAAACTGGACTTTGGAGGATGGCGAGCGTCAAAAAGCCTTAATTGAAAAATGGGGGTTGCCTTACATTATTTTGGAAAACATGGTTAAATTTGTCTCTATAAGATAAATTAGAATGATTTCTCCATTCATGATTATAGGCATTTGAAAAAAGATCATTCTTTTAGTTGAAGTTAATGACACAATTAGCCTATTCAATAGATGAATTTTAGAAAATTGAGTTCCTCAATTGACAATCAGTAGCTAAATGTACTGAAGATCCAAAAATTTCATATGAAACATTAGATGTTCCCGTATAATTCACACTTATATGATCAACTTTTTGGGTCTAAGCATCAACTTTAGTAGAGCATCAATATCATACTTACATTGAGTCTTCTTTGGGACTTCTGTTTCACTTAGCCATTGATAATGATTTTGAGTCATATTCTCAATCAAGTTGTTCACTTTGTCCACTAGTATTATTCGTAATAGCACCACCAGTATCAACATCCACCAAAATCTTGGTATTGTAGGTCATCCCACTGAAAAATGTTTGAATAATAAGTCACTTCTCAAGCCTTTGATGGTGGCATGACTTAATAGTTGTTGGTACCCTCCCCAGCTTTCATAAAGTGATTCACCTTCCCTTTGATTAAAAATTGTGGCTTGATTTCTAGTCGAAGTAGTTTTCGCTAGAGGAAAGTACATGATAAAAAAAAAGTTCGGGATATTTGATCCCAAGTGTTAATAGATCTCATTGATGAAGTTTACAACTAACTTGCCTTATCTCTTAATAAAAAAAGGGAATAACTAACTTGATGGTATGTAGAGAAAAATCATTGAACTTTAGGATACAATGGTACTCTATAACTATGTAAATGAATATCTTCGATAGGCAGATCACCAAACTGATCTTATTGTACCATGGAGAGGAGAGAAGGTTTCCACTTAAAATTGTTAGCTTCAATGTTGGGCCTCGAAATACTTGAACTAATTCCTTAAGTTCTCGGTATAGTAAAATCTTTCAAGGATGTAAGGTTTTCCACAACCATCTTTGTTTCCTCAACCTTTGGAGTTTCCTTCTAATGTGTAAACTTCTCTTTATCTTAGGGTCTGGTTTAACAAGGTTCCTAAGATTTTTGGTTTGTCGCATATAGGGCTGAAAAAAAAATTAGTTTCAAACCAAATCAGTTTCGGACAATTCGGACAAAGATAAAAATTTTATGACCATAAACTGGTTTGAAACCAAATTTTTGTTTACTAAGCTGACCCAAAACCGAACTGGATTGGAAAACACCCAACCTGGTTCGAAACCGATTTGTCCGATTTTAACTAATAGCAAGGGCTATTAAATTGCACCATCTTCTTCCCATCTCTTTTTCTCTGTAAAACCAATCAAAAAATTATAACAAAGAAAGCTAAATTATGGTTATCTAGTTGAAGTTCAAACCAAACAAATGGTAAGTCTACAACCAAATTCAAAAAAACAAAAATACAACCACCAAATTCAAAGTCTCTAACAAAATTATAACAGGAAGTCACAAAGGCACAAACAGTACACCAAGCCCAAAACCAATAAACCACATTGTTTATACTACAAATTCAAACCAATTAAAACATGCAAGAAATAACAAATCCTACTTCATCAAACTCTTCATATCCCACTCTTCATGTCTCAAAGACTCCATGATTTAAGGAAAAACAAAGATGACACAAGTTAGCTAACATGTATAAAACAATCAAAACTTAATACAATAAATTAGAATAAAGTAATGATAAACTTTACCACTCATCAACTACTACTTGATGAAATAGCTTCATTGATATCCAAGCTTAGCATTTCATCTGTTAATCCTTCAATGTCGCCATTACTTTGTTCTAAATAAAACACTAACTAATTAAAAATAAAAAAAGTTTTCAAAAGAGCACGTGACATACTTTACAATTAAAATAATAAAAAAGAGACATGGGATTTTAGAATTTTAAAGTACATACCTTTTAATTCAAACGTCTAATTTTGAGTACAAATGATTGCCCCAATACTTTCATGAGACAATGAACATCTAGACGGTTTCAAAACCCTACCTCCATAACTAAAGGCTGATTCAAATGCCACAGAAGTTATAAGAATGCTTAAAATACCATGTGCAAGCTTAGACAATTTTGGAAAACGATATTGTACTGATTTCCAAAATTGTAAGATGTCCAAATCTAGTTTCCTATCCATAGGAGGCTCTCTTAAGTACAAATCCAACTCTGATTTTTCCTTCAAGTACTTTCGATCACATTCGTATTCATCATAATCCTTAAAAAGCAAAAAAAATACATGTGGATATTAATAATAAAATAAAAAATTGTACAAATATAATTAAACTAACATATACTAAAAATATCATGACACTTACAGAAGAGTATGGATCAGTAACACCTTGAGAGCTAGACTGTCCTCGATAATCAATTTGGCTTGCTGAACTCACCCTTTGACATCTGGAATTGCCTAATGTTGCTTTTACTCCTCAAACAGTGTGTAAAGATCAACTTGTTTAACCTCAAAACACCATCATCTTTTCGATAGATCTTACAATAAGCAAAATCTACACACTTCATCTTATAGCGAGGGTCGAAAACAACAACAATGGCAAGAATCAAATTACTCTTTTCCTAATAATGATCAAATTTCACTTTCATTCTTTGCACCATTGAACTAATAAAAGGATCCGGGTTTTATAAACTCCTCAACCAATCTTGATTGAATAGCCCAAACACCATGAAAGAAAACATTAGCAGTGGGATATTTACTACCAGAAAACAAATGGGTTAGATCATAAAAGAGTTTCAAGAACTCGCATAAAGCCTCAATTTTCTCCCATTGATCACATGTGGGGCAATAGGTAAAATGAGGTTCAACATTAGCAAAACGATTAAGCACATCCTTGAAAAAAGAATAGATTCTAACATCTCATAAGTAGAGTTCCACCTCATTGCTACATCTTGCTTTAGCTTTTTATTACAAAAAATACTTAATTCTCTAGCACATTCTTTGAAATGCTTAAGCCTAGCACTTGAACCTCTAACATACTTAACACTCTCTTGAGCCTTGAATATTCCCACATCAATTTCCTTTAACCCTTCATCCACAATCAAATTCAACACGTGGGTTGCACAACGTACTTGCAAAAACTTACCTTTTAAATTCAGCACATGTTTTACGTTCAAGACATTCTTGTAACATTCAAGAAAAGCAACGTTGGCTTTTACATTGTCTATGGTGATTGTAAATATCTTCTCCGTGATATTTCAACCTCTCAACAATTTAAAAATCTTTTCAGAAATGAGCACACCATTATAGGAAGGAGGTAAATGAGAAAAATTAAGGATTAGATTATTGAGTTTCCAATCTTTATCAATAAAATGAGCAGTGATTGCCATGAAAGAGTCTGATATCAAAGAAGTCCACATATCTATAGCAAGACATATTCGACCAGGGCATGATTTAAACATCTCTTCAATAGAAGCTTTAGTCTTCTTATACAACTTAAAAATATAAGCCTTGGTAGTGTTTCTAGTTATGTGCTTGGCATCAGGATTAAGGTAGGAATGGAGCTTTCTAACATCATCATATTTAACCAAAAGAAATGGTAGTTCATGTTGCACAGTCATCATTGCCAAAGCTTCCCTATATAGTTGTTGATTCAACTTAGTAGTCCTTAATGACATTTCACCACTGTAGATTGGATAAATATTTGTTTCAAATTGGAATGTGTTTTGTTAGAACCAAACAATCTTTAATATGATGTCTCAAATTAGTGGTTCTATACCTACTATCTGCGATATACATTTTGTGACAACCAATACACTTCCCTCTCCTAAAGTCATCGTCTTTAGGTTTAGTGTAAGAACCTTCTTCTAGAATCTCAAAGTAGTCCTAAACATCATATCTGTTCTTCTGACGCTTTCCTTTAGTCTTTGTATTGCTCAATGATGAAGATGTGTTTGGTTGTTTCTACACAAATTAAAAAGAAAAGAAAAAAATTAGAAAAATAAAAATCATATAAAAATTACAAAAAAATATGAAATTTTTATATAAAAAATAGATACAAAATAAAAAAAAATCACTTTACGTCATCTCATAAAAGCAAACAAAAGAACTAGTCCTGTCAATTTCTTTTAAAAAATAACTAGACAAAACAAATTTTGAACTAAGCAAGCAGATCCAACCTTAAAAAAACTTGCTCAAAGTATCAATTTTTTTGGTCCGCTTTGATCGTCATCCAGATTTGTTGGGATATAGTTTCCATCAGAATTATAATTTTTGCTAGGCCTAGATCTAACACGCATAGGGGAAAAATTCACAATATAGTTAGCCAAAAAATATCTGAATCGAAAAACAGAAACCCAAAAAAACATAACAAATACAAAAAAAACAAACGATTTAACATTACCATGAGAAAGAAGGGGAAAAGGAGGAAAAGAATTTACCACTTTTGAATCGGAAATGTTGATTTCGTTTTCTCTCCCTTTACTACTGGCCATTTTTCAGTGTGTTGTCTCTTAAAAACAAAAATTAAAATGAAAAACCTAAGAGGCTAAGAAGAAAACCACAAGAATGAAGAAAAAGAGAGCATGAGGAGAGAGTAAAGTGAAATACAGAGAGGCGAGAATGGTTGATGATTAGCAAGAAAATGTAGATTAGGGTTTTTGGGTTTTTATATGGGAACTCCCAAGTATAGAGCATGTGTTGAGTGGGAGTGGGGGCCATATTTTTAATTGTAAAAAATAAAAATTGCAAAGTAGGCCTTTTGGTGTTTTCCAGCTGCCACAAAGAAAAAATGGCTAAAAAGAAAAAAGTGCACTTTAAATCAAAATTCAAAACTACATACATTTTTTTCTTTGCTAAATTTTGAAACAATGATTTTTTTTGTTTTTTTAAAATTCGGATTAGACAATTTTAATCAGTTTTAAATATTCAATGTTGACCAATTTTAAAATTTTGGACATTTTGTCCGATTAGGTTAACTCGGATTTAAATTTGATTTTAATTCGGATAAAAATTGATCATTCCAATTTAAATTCGGTCAAAAAAATTCTAACTCGTATCTAGTTTTTTCTGGATCAGATATGATCGGGTTATCGGTTCAGAAGAAATTTTGGCAGGCGTAGTCGCATACAAGAGATCAACTGTAAAAGAGAAAATATAGAGAAAACATAGTAAATAATAATAAAACAAAAAAAGGAAAAGGCTTGTCTAACTGGTTTGCACACTGAATCAATATTAGCAAAGCGTAGCCCTAATAGTGACTAAAAACTTTTGATTACTTTAGCTGCAAGCATTTAGTGTTGTCCGAGCCAGATTAAACTTGAACCTTCTACCAAGCCTAACCGAAATATCAAAAGAACAAATAAGTTACTATTTGACAATCTCCTTTATTAAAAAAATAAAGCGAAGATTTTACCTAAATCTCAATTTAAAAGAAAGGCAAATTATAATAAAGTAATGTTTTAAGAAATATCAGTCAATTATTTATCTATTTTTGATTTTAATAAATTATATTCTGATTAAAATCATTCAATTAAATAAATTTTAAAAATGATTTAATTACTTTATAAAAATTATTAATTTAAGTTATTAGTATTGCACAAAATTATAATAAAATAATTAATTTATTGAATATTATTTTATCAAAAATATATTAACCATGATAATCGTATGGAGATTATTGCATTTTTGAAAGAAAACATGTCTTTAAAAATTAAAAAAATGAGAAATAAAGATTTGTTCATAGAAAATTGAAAAATAATTACGATAAAAAATAAAGATTTATGCAAAACTAGATTATAAATATGGACTATTGAAAATATGAATACTAAGCAAAACAACAATTTATATAAATATAACTTTAAACAGGCCATAGTATAGTTACGATTAAAAAACAAAAAAATATACTCCCATTCCCACTAAAAGAGAAGGTCGTAAAGCAGATGGGATTTATAGAACAGGCCCATCAATCCAATGTCCTAAAACCCACCATCTACCATAAGCACCTGAAAACCTAAAACCCTCAACTTCCCTTTCCTTTCACAACCAAGTTCTTGCCTTCTCTCTGCTGACTGATTTCTGTTCCGCCTATTCGTAATATGTTGAAGGTTAAAACTCCCAAGAAGGGAAGAGTTAAGCGTGAGCTCGAAAAGCGTGCTCCTAAACTCGCAAGTCTTAATAACCCTTTCATCTTTTCTTTGTTATTGTATTCAATTTATCTGCTTGTATCCCTGGAAAGTTGTGTTTTTTTATGATAGAAACTTAATGGGTTTTGGGCTTTATTGTGTTTTGTAGGTTGAGACTGGGAAGAAGACGCTGATACTTCAAGGTACAAAGACGAGCAACGTGTTGAATTCGGTGTTGACTGATATTTACCATCTTAAAAGGGAGCGTGCTGTGAGATTCACGCGCAAAAACGACAATATAAGGCCATTTGAGAGTGGAGGCGAGACTTCCTTGGAGTTCTTTTCTCAGAAAACTGATTGCAGCATCTTCGTGGTGAGTCTAATTAAGTGATGCTATATTTTGGGCACGTTGTTTAGTGTTCAGTAATGTCGTCATGTGATGTTTGTTGGAATGTATAGATGCATTTTTAGGTTGTAAAAGTAGATATTGGAATGTTGCACTTGTTCCAGTTCATTTTTGTTTAACTTGGTTGCTATTCTGATCAGGATAAGGATGTTCCGCTGTTTAGTGGAATGGTTATGCTTTTTAAGATGTGATTTTGGATTTAAGTTACTGCCTTATTTGCATGTTTTAGATTTCTTATTTAAGTTAGCAAGGCAGTAACTTCCACAGATAACAAACGGTACACCAAGAAATTAAAGTTCCGAATTCCTATCTTTGTTCACGTGAAAATTTTTCTCAACTAACTGTATGACTCTCCTTCTGCAGTATGGTTCGACCTCAAAGAAGCGCCCTGATAATCTTGTCATAGGAAGAACATACGATCATCACATATATGATCTTGTAGAAGTTGGGGTAGAAAATTTCAAGCCCATTGGGTCTTTTAAATATGACAAGAAACTAAGTCCACAGCCTGGCTCCAAGGCTTTCATTACTTTTATTGGAGAAGAATTTGAGATTGTTGACGAGTTGAAACATCTGAAGGAGGTTTTGCTTGATCTCTTACGTGGAGAGGTGTTTCTCTATGGCCATTTCGACTTTCCTGTTTGAATTTAGCAGGATTACAAAAATAAACACTTTTATGTTATATGCAGGTTGTCGAAAATTTGAATCTTGCTGGGATAGATCGTGCTTATATATGTACAGCTGTATCTACCAATCGGGTGCTGTTCACTCACTGTGCTTTGCGCCTGAAAAAGTCCGGTACAATAGTCCCAAAGATGGAACTTGTGGAAGTGGGTCCTTCCATGGATCTAGTGATGCGTCGTCACCGGCTTCCTAATGAGAGCTTAAGGAAAGAAGCCATGAAAACAGCTAAAGATCAACCTAAGAAGAAGGTAGGTTAGACTGGTGAAGCTTATTTTTATCAGTGTATGAAACGGCATGTAAATTATGTTGTCTGCTTTCAGATTAAAAATGTCAGAGACGATGCCATAGAAGGGACCAAAGGGAGGATATATATTCCAGATCAGCAGGTGAGAAATTAGTTACTCATGCTGTGGCTTACCTGCTTCTTTTCATCCCTGAATCTCACTGTTGTGACAGGCACCATATTTTAGTCGTATTGATATAACTAATTTTGGTTCTAGATTGGAAATGTGGCACTGCCAAACAAAACAAAAGGACTGAAAAGAGAACGACGAGAAGCCAAAATGAAGCGTGGAAAAAGCGAACGTCCACCAAAAAAGCAGAAGGAAACTTCTGCATAGCCATACTTGGGCCGCTTCTGTATCAATTTTGTTTTTCCTTTGTTTTGGCACTCTTATATTGTTACTTTGGTTTCATCTAAAAGCCATTAGTCTTCACCAAAAACATGACATTTTATTGCTGAACGGCATCAGTCACTTTAACATTCATGGTTGAGAAATTTTGTCTGTAGTGATTGTCTCTAAAGGGGCTGCCTTGTCTAATTGGTAGGAGCTGACTGTCATCTCTCGCGCTTGGGTTCCTAATATAGTCTCTGGAAGTTGGCTGGGAGCCTTTAGTGTTTCTTCTTTATATAAAAGAAATTGTATAATTTCCAATCAGTTTTGGACATTGCAATTTAGCTGATTCCTTGGGTGCTTTTTTTCAATATTAAGAAGGCTATCGGTGACAGGTTAATTGGTCAAACCAAAAGTCAATTATACAAAAATTTAATTAGTTCTGTGTAATTATAAAAATTTTGAATTATTTAAATTTTTACTCTATTTATTTTAGAAATAGATTGATTAAAATTAATTAGTAGTTTTCATAAATTAATTGAATTTTATAAACTAAAATAAATTTGTTGATTTTTATTAGATAGTCTCTTTCAATTAAATCTCTCGGTAAAAATAGTTTTCCTTTTTAACCTTAATTTAATTTTTTCAAATTTTTTCAATGATACTGTATATTAATTTTATAACGGTATGATATTAATTGATTTTTAAATATTTAAATATTTTATCTTACTATTTTAATTTCTTTTAAAACATCGTTAAAAACACTTGCATGGAACTTCAAACATGATGATAAGTCTTCTAAAATCAAATGTAGTATTGTCTAAGATTAGATAGTTTTAAGATTTATTTTTAAATACGATCATAAAATTAGTAAAAAAATTGATTATATTTTTCTGTAACTTATGTTTGGAATATCAGTAGAATTTAGTTTAAATTGTAATGTTTCTTGTCCTATTATTATTAAAAGAATGATGCTTTAATTTTTTTACGATATTCGGTGAATATTATAAATAATATTAAAAAATTTGTAAGGGTTTTACAAGCTTTTTAAAAAATTAGGCAAGTTATATAGATTACAAGAAACTAGAATTATATATTGTACTTTTGGATATTTTTAAACTATAAATGAATTTTGTAAGTTATTTCAGGCAAATCAAACAGTGTAAAAGGTTTCTGTAACTAGACTCAATTAATAAAGCCAATCAATGATATCGATAAGGAGTATATTGGATTTGCATGGATGGTCCATGCTATTAAAAGATTTTTCACAAAATGACTTTGGCAATGTGTTATTAATGTTACGAATGCCTTACTAGCACTATATCGGATTCAGTTTTAGTACAGTATTATATTGATATTGATTAATGCCGAATGTTGTTTTAGTAAAATTTTAAATTTATAAAATAGTACGTAATTTTTTAAAACTACAAAACAGTCCCTCACAATTAACATTTTACAAGGCATCCACGATCACTTCCACAAGCGTCTGACTTCCCATTCATACATACATTTCACAATTAGTGATCCACAGTTTCGCAAATAGCAAAATGTATAAGTTTTCGTTTCAGTGAAGTATGAGATTCAGTTTCTATCTCAATCCATTGTTGGTGAATTGTTGGACACTCAGAGTTGAGACAAAATGCATCCTTTTGCAATTTAGTTTTATGAGTTTCAGAATTGTGGGAAGTGAACAAAGTACATAGAAGAATTATAAGGCTTCGAATCTTACAAGGAAACTGTTGGCTGTAGCAGCTACGGGCGAGAGCTACAAGGAGGATGTTGGTTGAGGGGAAGCTATGGTGGGTTACCGTGGTTGCCAGGAGGCTACTGATTGCAACTAATGCAGGTGAGGGCTGCGATGGTTCGATGGTGGGCGATGGTGCACTTGCGGGGCAGTGGTGGCTACCGACTATTTGAGTGAGGCAGGAGCTTAGGGTTGGGTTAGGGGATGGTGGGTAAGAGAGGAAAGAGAGAGAGTAAAATGAGAGGCAGACGTTAAAAGAGGGGAGGGGTTTCTTTTTTTTTTTTTTAGAAACAAACTCTTGAATTTTTTATACTTTCCAGTATTGATTGATATTTGATTGATATTTTAAATATCAATGGGTCCATATTATTGAGTTTTGTACTGTTTTTCAGTCGGTATGATACTAATATTAGGATATTGTGTGTTATTATTTAGTTTAAAATCATTTTTTTTATAATTTTCATTCAATTGGATGAATAATAAATTATTTACAAAGAAAAGGCAACTTATTAGTAAATGTAGATGAGATTAGGGATAAGAGATAAGCTTTGGCTCAGCCTGTAAGCTTCGGGCTAGGCCCCAAGCTTTAAATTGGACCTCGAGCTAGGTCAACTTCTAACTCGAGATTTGGCATAATTAAACTTGCAAAACTATGTTATCCTACATAGATGTGATTTTAATCTCGTACGTCACGTTATGTGCCAAATTATGTTTTAACCTATAATAAAACGATGTCGTTTTATACATTTGTTATAGGTTAAATAAACCAACATTCTTCATTCTTCATCTTCATTGTGAGACACCCAAGCCTTCCTTGACATCATCCACTATTCTTTTTCAGTCTCCCACTGTCCCACTCCCAACTTCCAGACCAATCATCATCATCTTCTTTTTCATCTCCATTAGGTGTTGCCTCCCAGGCCGTGTCCCAGTAGCCCACAAAGTATCATCTTTGTCCTTCATGTAGCTTTCAAGTTTTAATGGACTTTGAATTGAAATAATTCATGTTTTCCATTGACTATTATTCAATGAATCAATTGATGAGTTGATTCAATCGAACCAATTGCTTTGATTGTGCTTTCTGCTCATGTTTATAGTGACTTACATAGTCATAGGCATGCTTGTGCATGTGATTGTGTAAGTTTCTGAAAATATAGACAGTAGTCATACATGCCCCTGTACAATGAAATCTTATTTATAAGGACTTACACGATCACATACACACATGCTTGTATGTGATTGTGTAAGTCCACGAAACATATAAGCCCATGTACATTGACATTTCATTCACAGTGACTTACACGATCATATACACTCTTGTGTATAATGTCACACAATCATAGTGACTTATACTGAACATGTAAGTCACCAATATACTTTTAATTGCTCCGTATAGTGTTTTTCAATTTTTTAATCTCTCTCCCTCATATGTGTACGTGTTAAATTACCATTAAAGTATATGTATACATGCAAATATTTATGACTAACTTATATAGTTCTATATATTTATTGTTTTAAATGGAGGAATACATTCCTTTAGTGGAGAGTTTTAATTCGATACCGAAGAGTATATAAGTGGATACTTCTAATTTAGTACCAGGTAAAGATAGAAGTCTAGGTCCATTGAAAATTGATGCTTGGAATCACTTTAATAAAACTATATCAATGGACAGAGTAGAGAATGTCGAATGTAAATATTGTTACAAGATGTTGGTTGGGAGTTTAAAAGAAGGAACCTCTCATTTAAAGATACATTTGGATTCATGTAACAAAAAGAGATTGTATTAGGAGGTAAAACATTGTTTACCTCTAACCTAATGAGAGGGAAGAATGAACTGACTGTTACATATGTCAACGACATATTAATGTTCTTGATGGCTAATATGGTCATTGGTGATAGACATACACTTTCTATAGTTTATAACAAAAGATTTAGAATATTGTTCATCTCAATGTGATTGGCCTTCAAAATCCTAACTCAAAATTCCTTGAAAAAATATATTATAAATATGTACAAGGATGAAAAGAAAGAAATTTTAAAATGTTGTTAAGTATTGAAGGATTGATTGCTATCACAACAGATATGCGAACAGTCAACAACTAAAAAAAGAGTTATAGGGCAATAACTACACATTGTATTGACCATAATTGGGATTTACACAGTAGACTATTGAGGTAAATTATATTGGTTAATATAGATAGATTTTTTTTGATTATATTATGATTGATATTTGTTCATATTAGTAAATGGTAGGTTCATTTATATGTTGACACCATATAAAAGTGAATGGTTGGCAACAGTATTGGTCTAGTATTTAACAGATTGGAATATCGACGCCAAGTTAAATACCATAACAGTTAATAAATGTAGCTGAAAAGGTGAATAATTAGTTACGGGTTAGGAGTTTGTTGGTTGGTGGTAGGTTGTCACATATGAATTATTTTGCACATATTTTGAATTTAATTATGAATGAAAAGTTGCAGATGATAAAGGAAACAGTATATTTGATTCATGATAGTGTAGTTTATTGGAATGCAACACTCAAAAGAGTTAAAATTTTTAAAGATGTTGTATGATAATTATGCGTTATGAGGATGAAGAAATTGGTATTAGGTTGTCCTACTAGATAAAACTTAACCTTTAAGATGTTGGAGTCGAAAATTTAATATATTGAAGTGTTTACTTGAAGTGTTTTCCAGACTGAGACAAAGAGGTTATTAATATACTTACCATCCTATAAAAGAGCTATGAAAGTTGGTTAAAGAACTTTGTGTGGAGTTGGAAATATTTTATACTACTACTGAATTGTTTTCGGGAACAAAATATCCAACTTCGCACAATTGTTTTAGCAATATGTATAAGATTGGATGTTTGATTCCAATAAAGTGATTCAAGTTATGGCAGAGTAGATGATGGGGAAGCTCAATTCTTATTGGTATATAGTTGGATATACTGTGACAGTCATATTTATGTTGGACCCGAGATACAATACGGACGGGTTTAATTATATATATATTGTGTTGTATGATGAGCAGGCTCAAGTGCATGTTGATGACATTAAATGGTTATGATATGATTTTTTCAATGTTTGTCAACTCAAATTGGACAAAAAATTAGGATCGCAATAATCCATACAGTTCAACTCCAACTTCAAGTTTAAGTTTGAGATCATCTTTTAAGAGCATTTTGTTTCTCTTATTTACATAGTTCGTAAAAGAAAAAAGGCTAAACTTATTACAGTATAATATAATTGGACAAATATTTGACGAAAGACTGTGTGACCAAAGTTAAAGGTGTGGAGTTCGATGTATTACTATAGTGGAAGAATCGTGAAAGTGATTTTTCAATCATGCAAGTTATTGCACAAAAACTATTAACATTTCCATGATCTACTGTTACTTCAAAGTCTACTTTTAGTGTTGATAGTCAGGTTATTAGTCCTTATCATGCTCGACTTTATCCTAGTACTGTAGCAGTGCTTATATATGCTTGAAGTTGGTAAGATGATCAGGGGTATGAATCTCGTACCGTTCCGGCCGCCGGCCGGTACGGTACACATGCCATCGGTACCGGTGGCAAATTCCGGCCGGTACCGGTGGTTTCCGAATGGTACCGGCCGGTATCGACAGTACCGGAAAGTACCGGCCGGTACCGTAAACTATC
>JANZXR010000005.1:40563583-40585719 GCA_027575705.1 Erythroxylum echinodendron | reverse complement strand
ATCATCATCATCATCATCATCATCATCATCATCATCATCATCATCATCATCATCATCATCATCATCATCATCATGATGATGATGATGATGATTATTATTATTATTATTATTATTATTATTATTATTATTATTAATGATGATGATGATGATATATCCAAATATAAAATATAACAATACAAATGAAATTTAAAAACACAATTCAAATAGAGTAAAAGAAATGAACATGATCATTTAAAGCAAAGGTTTATAACAATTCAAGAACGACGTATAATTGCCATTAAACTATAAGTAATATTATCACGAATAGTTGTCATCTCCTGAGTTCTCTGTTCTTTAATGTCTTTTTGTGTAGAGTTAACTTCAACATCTTGAAATACATCTGGAGGTATGAATTCAGGATCTTGATCGATGATGCTAAAAGTCGGGTCGCCAATTGTACTTCTTCTAATATACTTATGCAACGCAAAAGCCGCACAAATTATTCTATTTTGATCTATTAATGAATACTAAGGCATTTTCTCCAATATCTTCCATCGAGCCTTAAGAACACCAAAAGCTGTCTTAATACAACTTCTCAATGATGAATGAGCTCGATTAAAAGCTTCTCGAAATCCTCTTGGACTTGCACCACGAAACTCTGATTGATGATATCTCGTATTTGGGTAAGGTGTCAAATATCCTTGTCTTTCCAGATAGCCTTTGTTAACCAAGTAATATTTACCCGAGTTTTCATAGAAGCAATATAATTAGTATAAATGATATCATAAAAAGTCTAAATCATTAATAGTAAATCCTAGAAATGTTAAAGCTACCTATGGGTGGTTTTGGAAATTTAAGTCTCGGATTAGTGATTATATCAAGAAAAATACGAGAATCATTTGCTGATCCCTCCCAACTTGCTAAAACATATGTAAATAATAAGTTAAAGTCACATGCTGCCAATACATTTGTTGTTGTTATTCCTTTCTGTCCTCTAAATCTCATTTGATCCTCCTCTGCAACAACTACCTCTATATGCGTACCATTAATAGCTCCAATGCAATCCTAATATAAAATAATAATCATAAGATAATAAAACAACATTTTCAATGGAAAATATAATGAAGGGGGAGGAAGAACATATTCAATTACCTTAAAATGTGACATATATCTAACATCATTGGCAATTTGTGATGGAATGTCCTTGAATTTGGGATATTTTGGTACAAGTATATCCCTTGAAAATCCATCCATAGCAGTCAAAACTTCTTTAAAAACTCTACTCACAGTTTCCCCAGAATGTTGAAAATGCTCTTAGGTATCTCTATTTGAGGAATCTTTACTTAAGACATACATAAATAAACCAACTTTATCCAAAATAGACATCCTATCCGAAGGTCTCAAACGATAATTATTTTCCAAAACCATATATAATTGACGAAATGTATTTTGATTCATCCTAAATGTATTAAAACATCTTTTTTCATGACCATTCAATAATTCATTCATCCAAAATTCTCCTGTTTGATAGGAAGTCATGCATGGTTCCTTATATATGTGATTGAAAAAATACACACTCATGTAACCCACTACACAAGCTACAGAATCCCAAAACTCAATCTCATCATCCAAAATTTTCTTCATTTGCAAAAGTTGCATAATTTGCAAAATATTATTATCCATACCTACAGATGAATAAGTAAAATTATATTGTAAGTAAACAAGATACTTATATGTCTAAATATAAATAAATAAATAATATAGCACATAATAAAATATAGATTACCAACAATATAACATAATAAAATAAAATAAGCTAACCAAATTCATAATGTCTTAAAAACACCATGTTAACATAAGTGCACAAATAATAAAAACAATAAACTAAACATAATAATGGATAGATAGAAACTATGTTTAATGTTTTTTATGTTTGTCATACTCATACATAAATTTATGTATTCAACCCTCTTTGTATCATCTGGTAAAGCCAAAAAAATGGACCTTCTTTGCAGATCTTCAATCAACATGCAAGTAAAGTAAAATTCAGAAGTACCAGTCTCTAAACTAGGCAAAGTATATATTTTTTTCCAAAGCATTCGTAATATCATGATTTGACACACCAGCACCAGTACTTCATGATGCACCAATATTCATCGTATCCAAAATTTTTGTAATAGATCTATTCATCTCTATTGTAGCGCTTTGTCTTCTTGAATCAATTGCATCATATCGTCAAGCCTCTCATACATTGCTGTCGATCTTCCTACCATTTTAGCGGAATAAGTTCTTGCAGTCTTGTTACTTTGTGAACTATCACTCTCTCAAACCCATTTGCATCTTCTTCTCTCACTCCTTTCATCATGTGTAGCTTGAGGGGTCAGGGTAGATTCTCTCCACACTTCTTCCCAATTGTGTAGACCACTAGTCTCATCTATTTTTTCATGATCATGATAGCTTGACAATTGATGATAAGCATTATGACTATCAGGTGGAGAAGGAACATATAGTTCTTCAACTTCTCGTTGTCTTGTGGAGGGTTAGCCACAGGACAAAATGTAGTCTCTCCTCGAGCCAAACATCCAAAAAGTTGATCCAACTTACATTTAAGCTCAGGTTCGAGCCTTTCCTCTTTAAATGTTTTAAAATTGATGTTCTCCTAAAAAAATTATTCTTATATCTAACTAACTATTTAGCATTAGTGTAAATGAACATAATTTGAATTGAGAAAAAGGGGATAACCTTAATCTTCAAAGTCCACCACTCCTCACTAGCAGCAATTGTTCCTTTGTCATAATCTCATCCTAATCTCGTTTCTTTCCCTTTCAACTATTTCCAAAGACTCCATCTAGTTCTCATCCAATCAAACTTATTTTCAAGCTTTGTTTTATTGCATGGTAAGTTGGTTGCTTTGTGAAACTCTTCCTCTACATTCTTTCACAGTAACCTTTGACCAATAACTCCACCGCGTTTTCCCTTACTCCTTTCAATATGTTGGTTACAAATGTCACAAAAGATATGAAGAGCGTCTTTTGGCCAACGAATCCGACCTACATCATTTCCCCTTGACTTTCTCCCTTGTTTCCTTTTTGGGATGATGTCATCTAATCATATAAGATTAAAAAGATTATATGCTAGTTAATCAATTTGCAAATCATTTTACTACTTTATTTGTTTGAGTAGCTTGAATTAAACTAGTTCAACAAAATAAATATATAATTACTTTTTATCATAATAATATTTTTATTAATGTCTTAATTTAAAATTATTTTATCTCTTAATTTAAAATGAGTAATAGAATTAACTTGTAAATGTTATTCAAAAATTATATAAATACTTTATTAAGAAGTTATCCTTTAATACCTTATTTCTTCACACGTCTCTAGATTTTAAATATTTTGCAAATTAAAACAATAAATGATAGAAAGATGAATCTTTTCAAAGTCATTGCGAGAAAGCTCCAAGAGTGATAGATAAAGCAATCCAAACATGTTAGGAAGATGAAAAACCAACAAAATTGAGAGACTTCTTGATAGACAGAATTTTCAATGGAAAAAAGGGGAGGATTAATGCTTAGAATCATATGAGTAGGTGGTGGATTTGCACCATTAACAAATCCTAATAAATTTTAAGAGTTTAATAAGAGAAGCAACCTTATTTTATAGACTAAGATAACAAAATTGAGTTAAATTGAAGTAGTGGGATCGAATGCCAAGGAGGAAAATCATCAAGTAGGAGGAGGACTAGGAAGAGGAAGGATATGTATATTAATATTATAATTCATTTTTCTTTAATACCGTGTATGAACTAAAAGAATGGTATAGATTTCATTAGTATCTTTTGAATAGCATCCAACAGTTGACACACCATTTATACATGTATTACAATACTAAACTTGGAGCCACTAAAAGATAACTGAAGACAATAGGTGCTGGCATCTCACTTTCATTTGTGTGTAGAAAGTAATTGCCACTGATAATAAATTGTGAGGATTGAACTCAGTTATAAAGATTTTATTAATATCAGAAAATGATGAATATATACTAAATGTCACATAAATTTTTAACATTTCAGAAACACAAATTTTTATAACATTTCAGAAACTCTAAATTTATAAAGAAGTATTACGATTACAGAGTAGTCAAAAATATTACATAACTTGCTTCTTCGTTCGATCTCCACACTATCAAAAACAGGCCACAAAACATAGCAAGTCTCATTTGAAGGGATATCACATTATTGGTCTCAGCTTCCATAATCAGATGCCATTGCCGTCACCAGTCACCATTATTTGTGGGCAAGTTATGGAGAGATATAAGTGTATTCTTTTTACCTAACAGAAATAATGGACAACAACTTGTGGTCCATCGCATACAACAAAAACTGATATACAATTTTCAGAATATAAAAGCAACTCTCACCTTTGTCAGAGCGATCTTTATATGAAAATAGACCCTTAAATTCAATTTTCGAAACACAAGTCCTTTCTAAAGAAAATAACTATCTATATCAAACTAGGGCAAAAATTCAATTAAGGGGATCAAACTTTACATATCATTGAAAAGGAAGAATTACCTGATTTGCAAATCCCCAAAATAGCACTGAGAACACCACACTTCCAAAGAACAATTCCGAAGAACGACTAGAAAAAAGCAAGTTGTAAAGATTAACAACTAACAACAATTGTGTTGAGCTTTTCCATTTTATAGGTGAAAAAAAACAGTGGGCAGTTATGATTTAACAAATGGAGTTAAATGCAATAAATAAAAAAATCAGCTGTAGCCCCCACGAAACATCTTTCTCAGATATACCATCAGACTTCATTTATATCTCAACTACTATCACATTTCATTAATTGAAATCAACAGATACAAAACAGACTGGTTAAACCAATAGATACAAAATAGATACAATCATAATACTCTACAGTGCAGTGAAAAGAAAAACGAATAAATAGTTGACAAAACTTTGAGTTGACAAACCTCTGAGTTGTGGAATTTTAATGGCTGACTCTGGTTATCAATAGCTTCCATAGGATTGATAGGGTGCTTGAAATCAACTAGAGGTCCATCGTTAGAGAAAAGCATGAAACCAATAACCCCACTATTACAAAACATCAAATTGTAACATCAGCACCAAAGAACGTCAAATGTACAATGGATATAAATAGGATAGGATAGAAATTGAATGCATTAGTTAAGAGTATGGTTACACATGGTCCATATCTTAAGTTTTTGTACAAAGGAATCCATTTTATAGTAGTCTTTCAGATATAACCTGAGATGTGATATAATTATTTTAAAAATATTTACTAGAAACTGACAGTTTACTTTGTATCAACAGTCCCGACAGTCAAGGAACTCAAAGAAGATTGCAGGAAATGAAGTTGTGTGTTCTTCACCTTAAAAATATAGCTGGAAGCATATATATTGGCGCAGATATCTCAAATTGCCAATTTGGCACATACAAACCATACAACAGGCTTAAGTATATTGCAGAAAGTGCAAGTGCAACACACCTGCAAAATGAAATTTTCTTTATCAATAAGTAGTCCAAGAATGTCATCGATCATATTTGTGAACAATTACACATTATTTGATATTTTAGAGACCATAAAAGATGAAAATAATTAAAAAAGGATCAGATATGAAAGAATTAGTTCTTCCTAAAAGCATTTAACCTCAGTGTATAAAACAAAAATTCATAAATTTTTAGGAAACTTTCAATGTAATGCTAATTTGTAAAACTTACCATTACATTGATAACTTACCATAACAAAGGAAGGCTATGAAAACAAAACTAAAAAGAAAACAACTAGATTGACTGCATATGTCATATATATTACACAGGAATCACAATAAGGAAGCAAAATCCAAAAGTTCTTACTATAGTGATCTTGAAATGATATGAACACATGTACATCAAACCCTTTCAATACTAAAATAATAAGGAAGTAAAAGCCAAAAGTATAATCATAGGTATCCTACAGTAATACAATGTTGAGTTTCTAAACTCACTAGTTCAAATATCTAAAGTAGTTTTGATAAACCAATGTTGGAATTAAAATGATGGAAGTGTCAATAATTTTATCATCCGCATTACATCCACAAAATTTTGAAAACTAATTCAGATAAATAAACAGACAACTTGTGAAATTCATGAACACGAAGTTAACAAAATTCATCTCAGAACTCTCCAGGGAAAAATTAAGAAAGCAATCAAAATCAACTCCACAAGAAATGATAAAAAAATTTTAAAGATCGCCATAAGAGATCATCATAAATGAATCACAGCAGTTAGAATGTGACAAATAAGCATAATAAGGGTAAATTAAGCTGCAAAGTTAGAAACAAAGAAATACAATAAGGAAAGAGCCCCAAAATATCGTCAAGCATCCTTAAACAGTAATATCTAACAGCACAGACAAATGAATCATTATCATCCCAGTAGTAAGCATGAAACGATAATTGAACTAATCCAATAGACCATCATTCGACAGAATGGAAAACTTAAATCCAAGATTGACGGTGAAACAAGGAGATAATAAACAATAGAAACTCAAAAGAACCAATACCAATGCTTACAAGACAGGATTTAGTATATGAAAATCCCAAAAACCTATAGTTCACTACAGATAATGAAAATTTAATCAAAGGAAGGCAATAGAATAAATCTCAAAACTCAATAAAACAAACTACAAAGCAGCAGGAATAAGTTGAATCCTCATTTCCAGCTTAACCTCCATTTGAAATGAATGAAAAACAACATGGAGGGAATGAACTAATAAACCGCTAATAGAATGAAAAACAAAACAAAACCCACAGTTCAAAAAGAAGGAAAGTTCGAAGATTCCCTCAAACCAAGAAACCATTACAAAAAAAATCAACACATCTATTAATACCCGCACGTACACCCAAATCTGAAAATGTAAACCCACCAATAAAACCCTAAAAAAGGAACAAAAATGGAATCTTTCCCTCACCGTTCTACCATCATTAGTGTGCTTTTCTAGAAGAACCCTATCGAGTATAGAGGGATCTGAAAACACGACAAATCCAAAGCCTTTGGGTCACAGGTGCCCAAAATAAGAAAGATCAATCGTTGAACAACGACTGATATCGATGACTTGAACGTCAACACTTTTTTGCTAAATAAAAAGACCTGAACAATGACTGATATCAAGTACCAACAAATAAAAAAGCAAACAAATTCGAAACCCATCAGAAAAAACTCGAAGACTTAGGGTTAAGAGTTATAAAACAAGAAAAGGGGTATTTACCGAAATTGATCAAAAGCTCACCACCTTATTCTTACCGCTCCCCTTTAGCTCCTGCAAAAACTATTTTAGATGTGGATTCACGGACTGATCTGGTTGAGATGTGAGATGTGAGAGATGTAGGTAAGAGCCGAGGAAAAGTAGAAGAATCAAGAGAAAACGGGAAATGAGAGCTAAGTGAGCAAGGGCAAAATCGACATTAAAGGGTAGGGTAATCAGCTGATTGCCCAAAACGCTCCTTACAAGGAGCTTATTGAAATTCAGCTGATTGGGTTGAATCAGCCAACCCAACCAGCTGATAACCAAACAAAATAAAGAGTTTTTTACTAGAGTCAATCAGCTGATTTTGGTCAATCAATTAAAAAATAGTTGATCAGCTAACAACCAAACATAGTCATTAATTAGCTATCAGCTGATTGCCAAACATGGCTATATTCTTGTTTTGTTCACTTCTTTTAAAAAGAAATTTAGATTTAACTTATTCGTTTTATTATTTTATGTATGTTTAATATAACACTCATTAAAAAAAACTCTTTTTTATTAAGTAATTGTGCTAATTAAATGAAGTTTGCAATTTTCATATATAATCTTTTTTTTCACTCCCTTTAAAAATGAATTTAGTTACAACCTATTCATTTCAAAATTTTATTTACTTTTAATATATACATTCATCAAAAAACTCATTTTTCATCAAGCAATTATAATGTTGCATTTTACATATATAATTTTTTATTTCTATTAAAAATAAATTTGTTTCAACTCATTTTTTTAAAATTTTTATGTATGTTTAATATAGACATTTATTAAAAAACTTATTTTTCATTAAGTAATTATGCTAATTAAAGGAATATTGCATTTCTTATATATATATATATATATATATATATAGATATATATTTCCTTTAAAATAAATTTAATTTCAACCTATTCATTTCAAAATTTTATGTACGTTTAATATATACATTTATTAAAAAATTATGTCATTAAATAATTGCGTTAATTAAATAAAAGTTACGTTTGTTTTATTCACATTCGTTAAAAACGAATTTAGTTTTCATTTCAAAATTATATACATATCTGTATATTTAAAAAATAAACAATTTCAAGGATAGAAAATAGATTAGGCCCAAACTTGAGTGGGCCTGGGGCCGAAAACGCCCAATCAGGTCTCAGGCTAGTGGCTACCTGTCCCGACCCCGGCCTAACCCGATGCCGGGAAAACCTGATAATTATATAATAAAAAGTAAATAAATAGAAAAAGAACTAGCCAGCTTCTGCTCTCTACAATCTACATCCCTATGTCTTAATCTCCAGTCTCGTCTGTCACTAACTCACTCCCCTTCTCTACTCCCGCAAACTTTTGTCAATTTTCCATTTCCTATTATCTTTTTTCTGTAATTCCAATCTCTAGGCCTTCTTGTTGTAACTCTTTCCTGTTTATTTATCCTCATCATTAGTTTAGATTTTCAATCCGTGTCTGACGATGATTCACTTGTACTATCAACGATTGCATATGAGGAAAACGATTTAGGGTTAGGGTTTTGCTTACAATTCTTTAATATTCTCCTGGTAATGGAAATGGAGAGTGCGCGTAGATCTTTCGACAGATCGCGAGAACCAGGTCTCAAGAAACCCCGTTTCGCTGTTGACCAACCAAACCCTAACGGTCGTCCATTCGCTCCCAGACCGTCGCTTCCTCCGCAGCCTAGGTATAGCGTTGCGTCCACTGATAGAGACTCCGAGAGCAACGATTTCAGCCGCGGAAGCGCTGCTGCGTACCATCCACAGCCGACGCCGTACCAGGAGCTGGTGAGCCAGTACAAGACGGCGTTGGCAGAGCTGACGTTTAATTCGAAGCCTATAATCACGAATTTGACTATAATCGCCGGCGAGAATCAGCATGCCGCTAAAGCAATTGCTGCTACTGTCTGCGCTAATATTCTTGAGGTGAACTCAGTCTTAGATTTCTATTGTTGGTTTTGGCTCCTAACTTTGTGGTGTTACAAATTTTAAGTTTGTAAATAGTAGATGTTTATACTGTAACTTCAACTTAATGAAAAATATTGTGTGATCAAGCATCACATGCTTGTATCTGCTGTTTTGTATGTTTATTTGAGTTCTTTTTTTTTTAAAGAGATCAATTTCATTGAATTGTCCATGAATATCGTCCAAACTTGGGGCATTGGTTCTGATTCCCTGAAGTCTTACAATTAAAGAGAGATGATGCCAACTAAAAAGGACCTTTCACCAAGCAATTCACTTTTTATGGAGCCAAATCAATTTATTGTTTCGTTGCTTCTTAGCTGGTCCTTGTATTTGTGCGGCTGTTTCTATAAATCCAGCATGTGATTGAAGCTGCCAATTTGATTTAAATAGATGCTTATAATCTCCTAATTGTAATTTTATCGGACCAAAAAAAAAAAAAAAGGATGAGCAAAGCTTTCGTCTCTCTTTTGCCTTGTTTTGGTTGAGGTGGTGGAATTCAGGACATGGTATCTCCAAGCTAATACAAAGGCAGGTTCTGGTCTGAGAGTTATCAATTGAACGTGTTGCATCCTGCTGTTTCACAACCTAACTGAAGATGCATCAAGTTCTACAATTCAGCTGAAGGAATGTAATCTTCGTAAATGGTTGGAAGTTTGTCTGTTCTGAAAATTCCAGTTTAATTTGAAGGTTGTTTCTTGAAGTACTATGGATGGTTTCAGATCTATGGTCATGATACTGATGGCAGTTGATGTGAAGCTTTCACTTGTTGTCATCTTTTAATACTAAGTTTAAAGAGGTGCTCAAATTGTTTCAGGTTGCTCCTAAACTTTTAGAAGAAAGAAAAAATGATATGATTTTAAATGCAGCTGTGTTGTTCTTATTTTGGTATCGTGTGCAAATATGATTCTTGTTCATTTTTCTGTTATGGTTCTCCCTCGGAGGCCAAACTTTATGCTATTGAGGTTATTTAATCATCAACCAACTTGCAGGTACCTACTGATCAAAAGCTGCCATCACTTTATCTTCTAGACAGCATTGTAAAGAATATTGGGAGGGATTACATAAAATACTTTGCTGCCAGACTGCCCGAGGTTAGATTTTTAATTCCTGTAATGGAATCTATTTGCTTGAGATGCTTTTAGGATATCCTACACTCAAGTGTGCTGTGTTATACAGTTCCTGTAGTGTTGTTACTTCACAACCTTTTTCACTAGGATTGCTAATGCCCTAAATTTTGGAACCTTTGTTGGATGAATCAACAATCTTAGGTAACTCTTTGCAGTTAAAATTGCTGCAATGTCTGTATTGTTGTTTCACTTGTTATTACTTGGTAATAGTCAAGTATCTTTTCTATATTAGGTATTTTGCAAGGCATATAGGCACATTGATCCCTCTGTTCATTCAAGTATGGGGCATCTTTTTGGAACATGGAAAGGAGTCTTCCCTCCTCAGACGCTTGAGATCATTGAGAGGGAACTTGGCTTTGCTTCTGTTGCTAATGGATCATCGTCAACATTGACTACATCTAGGCCAGATTCTCATTCACAACGCCCTCCACATAGCATTCATGTAAACCCCAAGTATTTGGAAAGGCAACGTCTTCAGCAGTCAAGCAGTGTAAGTGGTTAGTCGAGGAAAATTGGAATTAATTGTCAACTCACCATAACTGTTTAGTAAAAACAAGAATTTATTTTGATTGAACATCTGAGTTTTGTTCGTCTGCTGTGGTATATGACCATGTCTTGAAGTGCCTTTAGCAATACAAGTCTAAATATATTGCCGAAGCTATACTGAGCTATCCACCAAAATCTATATGTTCCAACTCAATTAAAATTGCTGTTGTCCTGTTTTGTTTGCTAAGTTTGGTGTGCCATACATACCCTGTTTTAGTCTTAGAAGCTTAGCTGATGTATAAATTGGCACAGACATATGTATGTCGACTGCATGTTTCATTGAAATATGTCGCATCAGAATTTTTTACTTTTGCAAGGACATTACAAACTTCTATAGTCTTTGATTAGTTGATATGGTATAGGGCTAACTATAAAATTGATTATATTTCTCTGTTGACGTGGTTCTATCTCAAGGCAAAGGGAAAACCTGATTCCATGACTCTACATATAACCAATTCAAGTGGAGATGTTGAAAGATTGGAAAGATCAGCCAGTATTGGTTCTGGACGTTCATGGGGGGGTGGTACTATCAAATTTCACGTAAGTAAATGATTGATTTGGTGCTGATTTTGAAAATCAATGCGTTCCTGGCCTTATACTATAGTCATGTCTTTCAGAATGCCCAACGATCCCATAAAGAAGTCATGGGTGATCCTGTTCTTGAGAAGAAAATCAGTTCAGCATGTGGAGACTACGAATCTGATTCTGATGTTCAAAGAAGCTCAAGCATGGGAGGTGCAAGAACTGGGAAGGTTCTTGAGCAAGGACATGATAAAACTTGGTATGATACTGGCAGCAGTATTCCAGGGGCAATATCTGGCCAAAGAAATGGTTCGAATCTGAAGCAAGGGCTGCCAAAATTGTCAGCAACCAAGGCTCCTAATTTGCATCTTGAGCCTCCTCAAAGCATTAGCAGCAGTGGAATGTCCCCTAGCTGGAAGAACTCAGAAGAAGAAGAGTTTATGTGGGAAATGCACTCTAGAGTGTCAGATAATCATATAGCCAATTTCTCTAGTAACTCCAGAAAAGGGTGGACTCCTGTTGATACAGAGAAATCGGTAAAATTTGGTAGACTATTGGGGAAAAAAAACTTTTTTCTTTTTAAATTTTTTGAGAGAGAAAATAAATGAGTAAACGCGTATTGAACTTTAAACTGGAGGTTTAAATTCCTATATCTGCAGTTTGATGATCTAACATGAGAGTAAATAATTTTGAAGTGGGGAATTCATTTTAGTACTTGTGGATTTCTTTTGCAATAGATATAACGGGTGAATTTAGATTGAGGCTCAATTTCATTGTCTGCATGCCTCATTGCAGTTGTTTTTCTTTGCAATTCATGTGCAGGACTTTGAAAATCACCTCCGAAGACCACAAAGTGTGCATGAATTTGGTTTGAGATTTGATAGAGAAAATTCTTCGGACTCATTATCCTCTGAACAGAAAGAGCAATCTGGTCTCAGACACCATCTGTCCTCCCCTTGGCGATTGCAGGATTCACATTCAGGTGATGGACATTTGCATTCTGGAGGTCTTATTGCTGGTCACTCTGATGGTCATTCAGCCAGTCCTGGTGTGCCGGCTGTGAATGCAGATTCATTGACCAAGGTGGCAGTAAGACCTCGTACCACCAGTTCATCTCAAATTGCAAACTCAGAATTTGGATTTTCAGAACATGGATTATCAGGATCCTCTGGAATGGTACCGCAACATAGCTTACCTTCTCTTGGAGTGTCACCATCACTATCTGCAGAGTCCCTCACGCACCAACGTCCACCCTTTCCCTTGTTCCCAGCGGGGCATCTGCATCAAGAGTTGCCAAATCCATCTGACAGAGGTTATGTACAATCTTCTCATCAGATTAAGAAACCACATCTGCAGCCTGTCTCTAATAATGGAATTCTATCAACATCAGGAAGTGATGCATCTGACCATTCAAATTCACCCACTGTAGAAACATCTGGACAATCAAGCACGAGTAGCTTGTTGGCTGCTGTTATGAAAACTGGAATTCTATCCAATATTGCCTCTGGTGGTCTTCCTACAAAAAATATCCTGGATGTTAAGCAAGTTCCACCTAAATCAAGTATTCAGCTGCCTATTCCTAGCATAACTAGTGTGCGAAAAAATGCAAAATCCAAGGATTCATCTATACCTTTGTCTGCTCCATTGAGGCACGATAGTCCATTGACTAACCCCCGTGTTTCTCCCAGGAAAGAGGAGCAGCTTTCACTGCCTCCTGGTCCTACATCAACACAAGATTCAGATGTTCTGGATAAGGGTGCAAACCCTCTTTCCAATCTCTTGAGTTCATTAGTTGCCAAAGGTTTGATATCTGCATCCAAGTCCAAGACATCATCGCCTTCCCATGCTCAATCACAAAACAAGACTCAGAATCAGAACCAGAACATATGTACTACTACACCTAAGTCTACTTCAATTCCTTCTCTTCCAGACACCACTTCTATATCTTTGTCTACTGAAGAAGGATTTTCTACTCCTTATCCAACTGCTAAAGGGGCTGCTGCCTCCCTGCAGTCTAGCACAGTGGAAGTGGAAAATCTCATTGGGTTGGAGTTTAAGTCGGATGTTATCCGAGAACTACATACACCTGTAATTAGTTCACTCTTTGATGACATTCAACATCAATGTGTTGTATGTGGCCTTCAGCTTAAACTTAAAAAGCAGCTTGATAGACACATGGAGTGGCATACTCTAAAGAGAATAGATTCGGATTGTACAAACATGTTGAGTAGGAGATGGTATGCAGATGCAGGAGATTGGGCCACAGGGACTATGGAATCTCCGTTATTGGTGGAATCTCCTGCTCTTTTAAATGGGTTTGGAGAGTCGATTGCTGAAGACGAACCAATGGTTCCTGCTGACGAAGATCAATGTTTATGTATTTTGTGTGGTGAGCTGTTCGAAGATTATTATAGTCAAGAAAGGAATAAATGGATGTTCAAAGGAACAACTTACTTGACACTCCCTTTGGGGGATGGTAAGTTGGATGCTAACAATGAGAGCTCCAAGGGTTCCATTGTGCATGTGAATTGTGCATCACAAAGTTCAGTTTCTGACTCAGGAATGAAAAACCTGATTAAAATTGTAAGTTTCCTTATGTTATTATTGATTCTAAATATTGGATACCTGCTGTGTCTTAGTTCTGCATCAGATGAAGTATCAAATCCATTGTTTCATATTTTCATCCTTCCAAACAACATGGTTAGCCTTTTTCTTTACCTGATTAGTTTGATGATTTTTTCTTTGTTTTTTCGCATCTTCTGCTGCTGTTTTTATTTTGCTAGTGGCTGTCGGAATAGTTTCATTTGTGCTTAGATTTTGGGCATGGGTTGTGACGTACTTATATATACATGGAGCCGTATATTTGGTGCATAATTTTGCCGATCCTGCACTATTGTTCTAGTTACTGTATTACACAAGTGGAAATTGCATCTATAACTAATCTGATTTGTTGCTTCATAAATCATTGTCACCAAAACTTTCATAGTGGAGATTTGATGCAAAGTTTTTGTCCTGTTAATGTGGAGTGCCTCATGTAGAATGATGTTGATGTGTTAGTTTCATAGCTGGAATTGATTCAACATATATATAGCTTCCAATGATCATGCGACTACTGAGGTTATCTTGTATTTCTGGCGTCTGAAGTTGTTTTGCGTTTTTGCTGAAGTCGTTTTCTTTTCAATTTTCTGGATAGGAAAAGGGTGCATGACGCTTGAAGATTAAAAGACACATTATTGAAGATCAACAGCTATAAGACCAAGGGATGGGGGGTCTGGATTTTCTTTCAGAGCACAGTTTTGTGAGTGATCCTGTCTTGCTTTTGATGTTCTTCATCAACATGATGACAATAGTATCTTGTAGTTTCCTAACACCTTCTTCTATACTCCCAAAAATTTTATGCCAGTAGAGATGTATTGAATACCTGACAGTTTACATCTTAACTTTCTGCACTTGGATGTTTGATTTATGCCATCTTTTGGCGTGATGTTCTGTATTTTCTGTAGCGGCTCTTCTGTAAGGCCACCATATAATTTCAACACAACAAGAAAGGGAATGCAACCCACTTTTATGTAAGCTTCACAATTTGGTGATGTTTTTGCGTAATGAGAATAATATTTGAGGTTGGAGGTGCCTTTCAATATCCTTTATCGATTTTATCCTGTGGTCTGTTTCTTTTTTGGGTAAATAATGCTAGTGCAGTGCACTTTAAATTATATCATTAACTATAACATAGTGGACTATAATTTGCTTCCCCTGATTGTGAGAACAATTAATTATGGGTGGATATATTAATTTGTTTAATTTGGTTTCTAGTACTTAGCCTTGGCTTAAAAAGTCAGTACTGTTATTTGGTATTTACAAGTTTTAAAGCATTAATGTAGGCTTCTTGTGTACTCAAAACTTGATTGTTTCTCAGCTACTGTGGTAGACTTCTTGGGCCACTTTCGCTACCTATAAGTCGAGGCTATTTTTAGCTTCTTCATACGCACTATTCTTGCAGTGATCATCAGTGGTCCACAACCAGTATTGAAAACAGTCCTGTAGGAACAGTGGATGCAAAGATTGCTATTGATTGGTTCATAAGGGACTTAAAAATGTCGGAAAATTTTCTGTAATGGTTTCGAAATTCTGAATCCTGCTATTTTACGCAAGAGATAAGATGAACCCAAAGAGGACCAAATAACAAATCTCAAATAAGAAAGGGATTAGTTGGGTTAATTACAAGGATGGAGATACCTACGATACCTGCCGCTGTTTTAATTTAGGTCCTGAAGCCCAGGGCTGGAAGCAAGCAACCTCTTGAATCAATTTGGGGCATTGCTTGGATCCATTTTTCCTTTAAAACTTGAAGATAATTTGCCCTTGGAAATCGGACCCTTGGAAATCGGACTAAATGCCCCTTAACAGAGATATGAATCAATTGCCCTTCTCTGCTTACACTTGCCGACATAGGCGTACAGAATTAATTGACCTTCACAAATAAACAAATTTCCAGTGAAACTATCCACCGACTCTGTATGCCACTCATATTCAAACTAATTTATTCTTTTCCTTTTGCTTCTCTCGACAGTTCCAAGACATGCATGCTTACTTGTTGGTATCCTATTATGCAACAATTTCATGAGTTCCGCTGTTTATATTGTTACTGCGCTTGCAACCTTTGGAGGAAAAGGGAACAACGATGACTTACACCAACAATCTATGTACACATAATAATTTCATATACAGTTCCATTCCACTTTCTTCAACCCAACTTTTCTATGATACAAGTTCAAAGCACAGCAATTTTATTCCTTTGGTAGTGACTATTAACTGTTTCAAGGATTATGGCGTTCGGTGTAAACGTAATCCAAGTGGGCCTCCGCTATCATTCTTCCTCGCAGGCATTCTTCGTCTCTCTCATTGCAGTACTCCACAGCACCCATGTTAAGCTGCAAATTTGGTTCAAAAGGACACAAAAAAAAAAAAGAAAAGGAAGAAGAACAGAACATAATTATAAGTTTCTTAGCCAAAAATCTCACATGATGTGTCCAAACAATCATAAATATAAAATTCCAATCTATAGTTCCTAAAACCTTATTAGTTTCTTCATGAGTGTCTGTGACTGAAACCGTTGGAGCAGTTTCATCAAGCTTCGCCTCGTTTTCACCTGTAGGATGGTGCAAACAATTATAAAGTTCCAACCTTGATCTTTAATAGCTTTGCGGGTGAGAATAAAAACGCAAAAAATAATTACTGCTATTACCTTGTCTATGTATTAGAAGACGAGAAGAAGCAGCGGAAACAAGTAGAGAGAGAAGGCAAAGGCAAAGGCAAAGGAGGGTGAGAAGCAACCCATATGGTCTTTTCATTGTTATCAGTTCTTTTTTTATTTTTCTAATTCAAGACGGAGATTTAGTTGAATGGGTAGAACTAGAAGAGAAATGGCTGTGCTAGTTTGCTTGCTGATATTCATAAATAAAGCAGAAGGGTAGGGTTACTTGCTGCCGTTAGGTCACTTGTAGTAGGGCCTAAGATAAGAAAGTAGCTGGTGGGTCCAGTCCAATTCTACTGTCTTCTTTATCATATTATTTAATGGTTGATAAGAGGAGATCGGGAAACTGGAATCAGTCCAAGGGGAATTTGTTTGTCACTGTCAATGGTCGTCCATTATGATTCCACATAAATAAATTACTTCTGTGCTCTAAAATGGTGGGGAAGTAGTATAGTGACCCAAGGACAACAACAGAGTCAACCTTGTGGACTGCTGCTACCGACAGCTGTGGCTCATCTTACCTTTCCTTAACCTCTTCAATCGTCAGTCCTGTTCTATCAACGACCCCCACATGGCCAATCTCGTGGTCAACCATTTCTTTGCCTTATCCAAGATTGTAGATTTGTGATAGAAACCAGCCTCCTCGACGTGCTTTCACCAATTTTATTAAAATTCAATCTCCATTTTTTTTCAAATTTTTCGTATAAATTATTTATATTTTAATAAAAAATCTGAAATCCATCCTTCTATTAAATTTTATCGATAACTTACAAATTTTAAATATTTTTTAATACGTAATAACATTTCATGTGAACACTTATATTACATAAAAATGATTAAGAACTAATAAATTACAAAGATAATATGTTTCAAATTCATTGATTTATTAACTAATTTATAATATATACATATTATTAGGTATATTCAAATAATTGTTTAAAATTAATTTATTTTATTAAAAATAAAAATTTATTATATTTATTAACTTGATACTAACAGTACTAATAATAAAATAATAAAATTTATTTTTATAATTTACTAATAATTAATAATATACTCAATATATTTTTACTGATAATAAATAAAATTGTAAAATTTTTATTAATTTACTGTATTTATATCTCATTACTTATAACAAAAAGTATAAATTAATATTATATAATTAATATAAATTTATTTTATTAAATAATTTAATAATTTTATTACACTAATAATAATAATCATAAAAATTATGCTAATGAATCCCTTTTCAGTGATAAAAAAAAAAAAAGAGTGGACACTGGGTTCTTTAGTTGTAGACAAATTTGTTTGCATATTATCGAAGAAGGTAGTGCAACTGATTATGGATAATTTTAACACTCTAGGGTAAGGTAATTTTGGGCTTTCAATGGAGGCGTTGGAGAAGTAAATGTTTTCAATCCCTAAGGTTTTAGTCTGAATCATTTTTTATGGCACTTGTTTCAAAAGAGAATTACGAAATGGAAGTTATATGTGGTACTGGTTCAATTCCAAATGCCAATAATGGAATGTTTTTATTATGTTAAACAAAATTAGATTTATTATTGAACCAATTTAGTGAGATTTGCTTATTTACGTATTGATTTTGAAAATGATTTGTTAATAAAAGCGAGACCTTAGGATACTTTGACATATAAATGTGTGTAACATGAATAGTTTAGTGGTTGTTTATCTTATCTGCTTGAAAAAATTTGAAATAGAATAATGGATTGCAAGTGGGATAATATTGCTGTTAATATTCTTGTTTTGTTAGAATATAGAATCCTAATGAAAAAAGAATATTGTTTAATTGTCGAAGATAAATTAATAGAGATAATTCATTTCTCTAAATTGGCATTTGGCACACTACAAAAAAAATAAGTTTTAGCGACGGAAAATAAAGATTTTTCATCAGGAAATAAATTTGACAACGGAAATTACTGACAGAAAGAGTCATCGGTGAAATGGCCGTAGACAAAATTTAGTGACACAAATTTGTACATCCGTTGGTAAATTTAGATACAAAATATTTGCATTTCCATCGCCAAATTAAGGTAAATTTATCGACGAATTTAGAATATTTTGTTACTAATTTGCCAACGGAATCATAATATTCCACTGGTGAGTTTAGTGACAGTAAGTTGTAGGTCTGTTGCTAAATATTTACCGCTGGAATATATTATTCTGTTGGGAACTTAGCAACAGAGTTATATATTTCGTCGATAAATTAGCGTCGGAATGATATATTATGCCGCTAATTAGCGATGAAATGTTGTGTTTCCGTTGGAAATTTTAATTATGATAAATTTCATCCGTCATTTCCCACTTCCTACCTGAGTTTTCTGTTGACAATCTTATAATTTTTTTACATTTAATTTTTGTAAATAATATATAACATTGAATGCTAAATGTAAAGTAAACATTATTTTGAATGGTACAATTAAAAAAATTATAATGTACCTGAATAAGTATCTTGAAATTACTGTAAATTAAGAATTTATATAAAATCTTACTAGTAGTAGAATATCAAATACATTCACTTATTCAGAAGCTATGCAGGTGGTGAAGACAGATGCTCTAACTGCTGCGATGAGGTCTTACCTCTACCATTCAACTCATCCACTTCATTACGGAACTAAGTTATGCACTTCATCAGCCTCTTATTGTGCTCTCAAGCTGAAGGACTCTCTTATTTAATACAGATTGCCTACTAGATTCAGCTGTAGTGGATGTGAAGGATTACAAATAACATGTGTTTGCAAATAAACCTAAGCTGAAAATCCTTTCACGGTGGTCCTTACCACTCATTGCATCAAGATATGCCTGACTCTCATCAACAGTTTCAAAGTTCTGAGACTCTTGCTCAATGCTTTCTTGTATTTGGTCATATCATTATAATTGTTTATCTTAATAAATGTACTTTTTAAGAATTAATATTAAAGTATAGTTATACACACATGAAGTTGTCTGCATCAGGTGTTCACGAAGGTCACATCATCATGCTTCTTGGTGTGAGTGTAAAAAAAGAGCTGACGTGCTATAGGCTTCTTACTTATAGACTTTTTCTGCATTAGAATAAATTGTTATAAGTGAGCTATAATTTACAAAAATTTCAGTAGAATTTTTTCTATTTTCATGATATTTCCCCCTGTTTGACAAAAAAATTTAACTTAACAACACAACCATTAATGGCACCAGACATTTATAACATAATTATTCTCCATAATGCACACATATTTTTATTTTAAATTTCACACTTCAAATTACATTGAAATCAAATTTCATACATCAAAGCACAAAAATTATAATATAAGTGTGAAGTTTTGATACTTACAAGTTGAAGAGCATGCTTTTAGTAGGTCAAAGATCCTCTAGTGTGTACGTGTAGATTCTCTCCATTTGGTTCTTTATGTCTGTTGGCAGAATTGCATTATGAAATGGATATTGTCTCGTGTGATGCCCAATACTGTTACCAAGACTTTATATTTCTTTGAATATATATGGTGTTCGTACACCATTTTTGTGTGTCAAAGCAAGAAAGTCTCTATAACGTGTACAAGCTCGCCTCTCCCATACATTATAAATTACAGCATCAAATTTGGATCCCAAAAAAATCTTTCTAAAAAAAGAAAAATATACTATAAGTATTTATAAAAAAAACTATTTATATAATTAATGTATAAAATTACATAAAATAAAAAAAGATTAAAGAATATATTTTGTGTACCTCAAACTGCTGATAATAAAAATCCTTTGTCAGTTGAGAGGCGTTCTTCCATATATAACTCTCAAGATCTATTCTCTCCTTTCGAGATGGAACCAACCTAATATATAAGTTATTTTAGATCATTTTCAAATTAAAACCTATAACTTTAGTATCAGCCTATGGTGTTATCATATATTACAAAATTTTTAGAGTTTTACTTACAAATTATTGAAAATTGTGATATACGTTCTTCCATTAACTTTATTAACTCCAGGCTAGAGGTTGCCTCCTTCATCTGCAACGTTTACCCTTGATATCTTGGTATAGCAGCAGGTACAGAAGGTGATGCCTCATCTGGATATACAATAGCCTCTGCCAAATGTGATGCTTCACCTGGAAATGTATTGGCTTCTCCAAATTGTTGTAACCTGAACCTTAGCCGCATCATATCCCATTTTCTCTTTGGTGGCATATTTTTAACCTGAAATTCACATTTTATTGAATTTTATAATAATAGAATAATATAAATTTAATATATAACAATATATTGTTGATGCAATAATAGATTTATTCATATAATATTCTATTGCAAACACAAATTAATCACTATTAGCACTAAATTGTAAATCAAAATCATCATCATCATCATCTTGTTTCGCCAACATGAAATGTTCAAATTATCTAAATCTTCTTCACTGGTTGATTTCAACTAGATTGTATCAGCTGTGCACTTTTGTTCTAACATTACTAGTTGGATCAACCTATTCACTCTTAAATATCACACTTTGTTTTATATGCGATGCAGGCTACTTAATAATTTTAACATAGTAATCTATCGATTCTCCCCGTATGCAAACCCCACTATTTACTGTTGCCATGCTATGACTATGAGATTATGTATGAAATTTGTATCCATTATCAAAATATACCAGATACGATTTACCATTTCACAAAGGTCATTTTGCAAGATAACATATGAACTTGTTTTCTATTGGATTTTCTGAATCTTACACAAAAAAAATTTATCATATTAAATAATATAATGTCATCTAATCACTTTGATATGATAATTCAACATTTCAATTATTACAAGTGAAAACTTACATATTTCTCGAACCATCGAGGAAAGTATCTTTTAACTTCTTTATTGATATTATCCCGTGTTGTTTCGGGCATTAGCTTGAGTGACCATTCCTCGTATAATCTAAAAGAATTATTATGTATTTTAGTTGTGAACAATATTAACTTCGAAAACTCAAATATTCTATTTCAAAATATGATTGCCATATGTACATGAACGATAAAATTACAAAATTGAAGGGATATCAGATTTAGAAATGCACCTGTAAATGATTTGATTGGAATAATATTTTCACAATTATGAGTCATCCCAAACATAATATTTAGCATCACTTTTTATTTTGTACTTTTAAGCTCTAGACAATTCATCAAGTAGTGTCTTAGTAATAAAGTAATTAACTAAATCACCATACTTGGAAGTTGTCTTCAGAATGGAAAAGAGATGCTCATCAAAACATTTAGCATGTATTGGTGATTGTTCCTCCCTTGTGGGCAAATGACTAAGGTGGGCTATGACTAAATTTTTTGCACCTTTCTTGTCTCATATCCAGATCGACTAACAGGCTAAGGCTATATGCTGAGTATTTGTTGGCTCCAGTGTATAGCTTCTCAAGAATAACCAAACAGTACGAAACTTCTACTAGAAAAGAAATAACTATAAAT
>JANZXR010000005.1:40535356-40554238 GCA_027575705.1 Erythroxylum echinodendron | reverse complement strand
ATACCGACTTTTGTTTAATGAAGTGATGTGACACGCCACCCTCGCGGGACACGGATTCGGGTATCACTGTCGATATCTGGTTCTGGTCCGGCGGGAATGGGGTGTTACATTATAATTCCCATGCTTATGGGAATTTGCATGATTCCCACGAGCATAAGAATTTATCAAAGATACATCTCTCATTTTCTTCTGTAATTCACATGTGATGTGGGAATTTGCATGATTCCTACGAATGGGAATTTATCACAGATGAACTCCTCATTTTTTCTCCTCTTTGATCTTTAGTTCACCTTCTAGGTTGCTCCTTCCTTTTTCTTACATAAAAATAGTCAATTCTTGCCCTCAATTCACATCAAACACACAAGAACAACAATGAAAATAAAACTTAACTAAAACATACAAAATGAATCCTAAACTAGAACAATAATCAACAAATATGCTACAAAACACATGCCTATAAAAACATATCCTAATGAACGCCTATCAAAAATTGAACCAAAATGCTAGTATATTTCAATTTAACATAATATTAAGATGAATGATTCACAATAAAATTTATGTCTTTTGTTAAATCAAGAAACCAAGCAAAATAATAGCTCTAAGGTTCATCCCATCTAGATCTGTATCATAATTTAGTTCGCACTTAAAAAAAGAAACTAACAATACATAAGAAAGAACATAAAATGAAAGAACTCATTCTCATATATCTTAAATCTTAAAGTAATTGATTGAATCTTGTTGGAACTTCTTTCTTTACTCTAAGGTTGCTTCGTTTTTATGTCAAGACTCTCCAATTTAGCCCCTATTGATTACTCTCTAACTTTTGATAGTTGTAGATTGCATAATGTTTAGTGGGTAGTTTAGCATATGCTTAGTTATTAAATTGAATGATTAGTATATGTTTAGGTTAGGATTTTGTTATTTTGTCAAATATTTGTGTTTTGAGTGTTTTGTGGGTTAGAGTATGCAATTGAGTTTCAATTTTATATGTTTGAGGTGCCTTGATGTGTTTGATAGTGTTGCAGGGAAAATATGGAAGAACTAACGAGAATTGGTAGAAGCCCAGAGCCAAACCAAGGCCCAAGATTGTGACATAAACTGTTTGGATGGGCCACAATTGTGGCCTAGCCTACCACGATCCTAACAAAAGGAAAAAATGAAGTGCCATGATTATGATCTGCGTGACAGATAGTGTGCCCTAACCTTTCAAACTTCATTTTTTGTGGACATTTTGGACCTTTGGAATACAGGAAAAACCCTATAGTTTCCCTAATTAGAAAAGATTATAAAAAGAAAAAGAGAGCTTCAACTTTTGCCATTTTGGGAAAGCTTCAAGGAAGAGAAGACAAAGAGAAAGAAGAGGAAGAAAAGGAGAGAGGAAACGGTTCATCTGATACTACTACCTTTTTAGGTTATCCGATCCAAGTTTCTTTCTCCCTTCCATCATTATTTTCTTTCATTTAATGTATGAGATGATGATCGATTGTAAGATTATGGATCTTGGATTGGTGATGATGTTCTAAGTTTTCCTTCAAGATTTTACCCTGATTCAATGTTAATATAGTCATTTTGTGTTATTTTGATTAGGGGTTGTGCTTAATTACAGAACTTGCATATTTGATAACAAACCGACAGGGTGAGTTGAATGCAAAATGATTAGGTTGGGTTAATGAGAGTTAGGTAATCTAGTAGGCCATGTAATCAATCTGATTAGATATTGTGCAGACAGAGATCCTGTGTGAGGCTCGGTAGTTTATTAAAGAGTTTAAGAACTAATTGAGTTACGGACAGATATTCAATCGAGGGATAACAATTTTGATGACGACTTGATTACGGTTTATTAATTAGGACTTAGTGATTATAACTTGAAAAAGAGTAATCCACCCTACCATAGTTTAGAATTGACATCCCAATAACACAAAAGTGATTAGGTTAACATTAATGATAGGGTAAATCCCTCTCTTATAATTTGGTGAATTTTCTTGTGTGATTTCCCACTATTTAATTGTTAATGCTCGATATTTGATTTCATTGAGTTAATTTTTCAATTTAATATCTTGACAATCATCCGTATTTACTTTCCTATCTTGTTTTATTTTTAATTTAGTAATTTTCTTAGCCTTAGATAATGTAGGATTAGATTAGTTCACACCTCATTGTTGGATCAACCCGTACAATACTACATTTCACATCTTGTGAACTTGTGGTATTTGAGGCTATTAATTGCAAAGCTTGCCCAACATTCATTAAGTTTTTGGTGTCATTATTGGGAAGGTGTAGGATTAGTCTAATTCTTTTAGTATAAGGATTAGGAAAAAAATGAGAGAAGGAAATTTGGGTGCAAAGTAAAAGATACAACAGTTTGGACATCACAAGGCAACTATGAGGAATCAAAAAGGTTAAATGATAGAGGAAATATACTATAGGGAATAAAGGACCCTTGAGAACTTCACTGAGGCATAATTTGGTTGGGAAAGTCATCATTCTTATTGGAACATATACAATCTAGGATGGTAGAATCACCCAGATTTCTATTGGTCTAATAATGTAAAGACTCACTTGAAACATCAAGACCTATTAGGATTTCAACAAGATGATTCCTATTCATGGGATTCTAAATTGGATAAGATCGTGGATAAGCTCATGAACATGGAAGAGGCTCAGAAGGGACTAGAAGAGAAGTTTGAGCAAGTAACAGAAGATCAAGCCTCTTCTATTCATAACCTAGAGGTTCAAATGGGCGAGCTTTCTACGTTATTTTGTAAGAGAATTATTGAAAACTGTCTGTTCAATATGAAAATCAATTCAAAAAGCTATATAAGTGATTGAGCCGAACTTTATTATCTAAATTGGCAACACTTTCATGGCCTTTACTATACTTTTTGACTCTTAATTGTTGATTTTATGATTAAATCAATCCTTGAGTGTGCACTTTTATTTTAGCAATTTGATAGCAAAAATTGTCACAATTGGTATCAATTGTATTTCTTAAGTTTTCTAAGAACAATTGATACTGCAAATTGCTCAGATTCTGGATTACATTCACTTGATCTTGGGAAAAGGTTTTATATCTATGTTTCAGGAAAGTAGGATGGATTGGACATAGCTGATTACCAGGAGACGGATTCCACGTTAGAAGAAAAAGGGAGTTATATTTTTTCTCTTGAACTTCATAAGTTGATTCCTTCTGTTGAACAACCTCTTGCTCTTGAGTTGAAACTCCGACCCCCTACCTTAAACTATGCCTTTCTTGAGTCTGATGAGCACTTACCCTTCATAACTTCCAATACCTTGTCTTCCACTGAAGAAAAGAGACTCCTTAATGTTTTGATGGAACATAATAAAGCTATAAGGTTGACTTTAGCGGATATACCTAGAATTTGCCCAGCTATTTACACACATAGGATCTTATTGAGTGAGGGTTCTAAATCTGTGAGGCAACCTCAAAGGAGACTAAACCCACTTATCTTAGATGTGGTTAAGAAAGAAATCACGAAATTGCTGAGTGCGAGGATCATATATTCCATTTCTGATAGTGAGTGGGTTAGCCAATACATGTAGTACCAAAAAAGAGTGGGATAATGGTGATAAAAAATGATAGGGATGAACTTATTCCTACTAGAGTGCAAAATTCATGGCGAGTGTGTATAGATTTTAGAAGATTAAATGATGCCATGAGGAAAGACCATTTCCCCCTCCCTTTTATTGACCAAATGCTTGAAAGGCTTGCGGGCAAATCACATTACTGTTTTTTAGATGGTTTCTCTGGGTACTTTCAAGTACCCATTGCACCAGAGGACCAACATAAAACCACCTTCACATGTCCCTTTTGGCACCTTTGCATATCGAAGGATGCCCTTTGGTTTATGTAATGGCCAAGGAACTTTCCAGCGTTGTGTGATGGCTATTTTCTATGAATTTTTAGAAGAATGCATGGAAGTTTTTATGAATGATTTAATAGTCTATGGAGATTCTTTTGATGCTTGCTTATTGAATCTTGCAAAAGTTTTAAAAAGATGCATTGAAAAGAATTTGATTTTGAACTTTGAAAAATGCCATTTCATGGTCAATGAAGGTATAGTGTTGGGTCATTTGATTTCTAACAAAGGGATTGAAGTTGATAAAGCTAAGATTGAGGTTATATCTTCTTTTCCTTATCCTATCTGTGTGCAAGATATAAGATCATTTTTAGGTAATGCAGGATTTTATAGGCAGTTCATAGAAGATTTTAGCAAAATTGCCTTACCTCTCTCCAAGCTTTTACAAAAAGATGAAAATTTTGAGTTTGATGATTCTTGCAGACATGCCTTTGACACATTGAAATTAAAACTCATTTCACCACCCATTTTAGTTACTCCTAATTGGAACCTACCTTTTGAGCATTAATGTGACTCTTCTAATTGTGTTGTAGGGGCTATATTGGGCCAACGAGAGGAGAAACTGGCAAGAGTTATCGTTTATGCCTCGAAAACACTGGATCTAGCTCAGATTAACTATACAACAACTGAGAAAGAGCTATTTGCAGTAGTTTTCGCCTTTGAAAAATTTAGACAATATTTGTTAAACTCACATGTAATCATTTTTACTGATCATACAGCCATTCGATATCTCCTCAAGAAACCATAGTCGAAGCCTAGATTGATATGGTGGACATTGCTTCTCCAAGAATTCGATATTGAGATCAAGGATTGAGCTAGGGCCACAAATCACGTAACTGACCATTTGAGCAAGCTACCCAACAATACACAGGGAGTGGATTCTTCTGAACTAATTTGCGATTCTTTTCCTGATTTAGTCCTATGTGCTTCGATTTTCAAAGAACCTTGGTATGCACATATCGTCAATTATCTTATGACTGGACTCACTCCTCCTTTTATGTCTCAGGGACAGGCTCAAAACTGCAAAGCGAAGATTGGCATTACATTTGGGATGCCTCTCATCTATGGAGAATGTGTAGTGACCAGGTAATCCTAAAATGTGTACCTCATGAGGAATTTGACCCTATAATTTTAGCTTATCATTCAATGGTTTGTGGTGGGCATTTTAGTACAAGGAGAACATCTAGGAAAATTCTAGATTTTGGTTTTTATTGGCTTACCCTTTTTAAAGATTCATTCAATTTTTGTTAGTCACGTGACAAATGTCAACACTTTGGAGGGTTAGGAAAATGGCATGAAATGCCACAGCAACCTCTATTATTTTGCAAAATCTTTGATGTTTGGGGAATTGATTTCATAGGCCCCTTTCCCCCCTCTTTTGGCTTTGTTTATATCCTTTTAGTCGTTGAATATATGTCCAAATGGATAGAGGCTATTCCTACTAGAAAAGATGATGCCCAAGTCGTATCCTAAAGTTGTGGTTAGTGATTGAGGGACATATTTTTGTAATGGTGTTATTAGTAACTTGTTTTCCAAATTTGGCATCACTCACAAAACCTCCAGTGCATACCATCCACAAACCAATGGTCAAGTTGAAGTTTCAAACAGAGAGGTGTTGGAGAAAATAGTAAAACCATCAAAGAAAGATTGGAACCTTAGACTTGAATAAGCACTATGGGCCTATCGCACCGCCTACAAATCTCCAATTGGTATGTCCCCTTATCTGTTGATCTATAGAAAAGCTTGCCATTTACACATGGAGTTGGATCAGAAAGCTTATTGGGAAGTTAAGCAATACAACATGGACTTAGAGTCTTCCGGTAGGGAGCGGAAGCTGCAACTCTAAGAACTAGAGGAGATAAGGTTAGAGGCATATGAACATTCGCGCCTCTACAAAGAAAAGAAAAAGAATAGTAGGACCTTGTCCCCTTCCTACTTTCACCTTTAAACATGGAAAATTCAATACTCACTGGGATGGACCGTATTTGGTCACTAAAGTGCACAACTTCAGCATGGTAAAGCTTGTACACGAAGTAACTGGCGCACAACTCAAAGTAAATGGCCACCTCTTAAAGCTCTGTCATGAAATCACAAACAACTATAAATATCAAGTTCCTTCTCTCCTCCACTTGTTTACTTACTTTTGATTTTTGCCTTGTTATATTTTGTTTTAGTATACCACTTTTCTTACCAAGTGTGGGGGAGAACCATCTCAATAAGTAGCTAGCTATATTTTTACTTTCATCAGTAGTTTCACATTCTAATACAATTCCTTTCTATCTTACTGTCGCTACCCTTTATCTCCTGTCTTGTTCCCCTTGTGATTATGATTCTTTCACTTGTTCTTTTTCATTGAGGAAAATGTGTTATTTAAGTGTGGGGGAGCTTCTCTCATCTTTTGCTCAATCTCTTGCATTAAAATCTTATAGTGTTTATTTTATTGGCACTCTTTCACTCTGCTTTGGTTGATCTCTGAGAAAGTGATTTTTGCCAATTTCTTATTATTGTTTTAAGCATGGTAAGAATTTTTCGTTTTGATTGAGCCTAAGTTTATTATCTAAATTGGCAACACTTTCATGGCCTTTACTATACTTTTTGACTCTTAATTCTTGATTTTGTGCTTAAATCAATCCTTGAGTGTGCACTTTTATTTTATGCAATTTGATAGTAAAAATTGTCACAATTGGTATCAATTGCATTTCTTAAGTTTTCTAAGAACAATTGATAGTACAAATTGCTATTTTTGATTGTAGGATCCGCAAGGAGAAGGCAGTCAACGTGCTAAATTGAAGCCAATAGGAGATCATAGCCTTCGGGAAAAGTTCGCCGCGACGAGCCCATCTGTCACTACGGCCAAGAACGAAGAATCAGGCAAAATGTTCGGGAAAAGTTCTCCACGGTGAAGATTAATTCTCTCACAGCGGCGAAGGATCCAGAAAACAAGTAATGCTATGACAAGCTTGCCTGTCACCACAGTGAAACGTCGAAAACCCAAACATATTTGGGAAAAATCTCTCACTGTTCTGACGCGACCCATGACCCAACAATTAAAAACATGCCAAATTAGGTTATGCAAAGAACACTTACAGACGACACTTTGACACACATACACTTCATCTCTCACTCTTGACCTTCATCCATCACCCATTTTTCACTTCTCATCGTCTCTATCATCATTTGGTTTCTGCTGCTATGGATGCTATCGGTGTATCTACAGTTGTGAGTGTTCCTAGAGTGATGCTTGGCTAAGTACCATTTTCTCTTGAAGATGTAGCGATGGCTTGATTTCGATGGGCTTCAAAAGGGAGTAGTTTTACATTGTCATATTTAACTACATTGTTATAAAATCCTGAGTTAGGATTTATGATTTGTATTTAGACTTTTCTTAATTAGAGTTTAATAAAGAGTTGAACAATGTATTGTGTTAGGGATTTATTTATGTAGAGCTTGGATGCTCAATATATGAAGTTTCATATATGTCTTTTTAGTGATTGTGTTAATTCTCTTTTATCTGCCTAGTTGTGTTTGATATTAAGATTAAGGTTGATCCAAATTGACCACTTGCATTAACTTGCCCATTACACACACTAAGATGCATTCAACAAGGTTTTAAGAAATGGAGTTCATTGACTAAAACCCTGAACTTAAAGAGTTCTTTAAGGTTTATAATTCGAAAGCTTAGTGAATTTCACTCCCAAACGATTTGTTTTGAACCATTATAGCCAAAGCTTATTTTCAAGAGGATTTTATCACATTTGATCATTGTTTAAGTTTTCACTTTTCATTTCCCAAAAGTCCAAAAACACTCTTTTTATATACTTTTCTTTCATTTAGTTTAATCAAAACAATCCAAAACACCACTCTTAACTAATTTAGTTTGCATTTCATGGCAATTAGGCTAGCTTAGATCATTTGCTCTAGGTTCTGATTAAGTGAGATGACTCGAGGTTGCACTCTATCCTTGGAATTAAATTTTTGATTTGGTTTCCAAGGGAGTGATCCAAAGACTCAACCACACACCGATCATTAAGACTATCACACTTAATAGTGGGAAAGAGCTAGGAGAACCAATGGATAGGCCAACTGAAACCCTAGAAGACCAAAAGAAGCAAGAGGATGAATAAAAGAATGAAGACTCTCCATACATTCCCTTTCCACCCTCATTTAGGAAAATTGATGTTTTTGAATCTCTAAACAAGAAAGAAGAAGAAGAACAAATGACAATAGACAAAGAGCTTGAAGCATATATGAAATTCTCTGTTCATAAAGTGAAAGCAGAAGAGGAGATGAAGGTGATTGAGAAAGAAGGAGAGTAGTTCCCCTTCTTGAAAGACAAATTGTTTGATTCCATTGAAGATTCATAGGATTTCATCATTCTCGATTATTTTGGTACTTTGTTATTAAAAAGTGGGGAATTACAAGAATTACTTGTATTCATTGATTCGATTGATTATGTCCTTTTCATTATCTTCCAACATGTAGCTTATTTATAAGCTACGAAGCTAAAATTGAAAAACACGGGTGCAAGCAAGCCACTCGTAATTGATCCTAGTTGACTTTCCAAGGATGCAAGGTTAAGCTAACGACTATAAATTAGCACGTTTAGGAGTTAAATTTAGATTCTATGTAGTTAGATTTGTTTTAAGTGGTGATGAATAAGTTTTCATGATTTGGAATGGCTAAGGATTACTAATTCTCTTTCTCTCTTTGAATTAATTCTAAGATAGGAAAGCCATCTCAGTGATAAGCAAATTTGGTTTTCAACATCATCACCATCATCACGACCTCCATCACCATGATGGTTTTGTATTTTAATCCTTTCTTTTTTAATTTTTGTCTTTATGTTTTGTTTTATTTTATGTGTATTCCCACCTTATCAGTTGTTTGTTGCTCTTCTCACATTGAGGACAATGTGTTGTCCAAGTATGGGGAGGGTTATATGCATATATGTTTTTATTTTGAATGTGAATTTTTCATATTTTTATGTTAGTTTGTTTAGGTTGCATGATGTGAATTATGGGAATGTGTCAATGGCTAGGACTTAACAAGATCGATTTGATCATAGTCTTTTAATTCACAAAGATTTATTAGCTCGTGACATTTGTGATCTAAGTTACTTTAAGTAAATATATATGTTAATTAGGATAAGATGTTAGTTTATTCACCCCAGGAATTTGACGCATTCATTTATAATTTTAGGCCTATCTAATAAATAGCATCGTTAGTACCTTTTCATAAGAATTACTAGCTAAAGTTGAGGTAGGCAATAATAAAATGAAAAAAAGTGAAAATCTTAAATAATTAATTATTTCGCTTGCGTTCGGTTTATGAATAGAGCTAGTAGCCAGTTGAGAAGGTGATGTAGCTGAGTAACTATAGGACATTCATCACAAATGTTTGCTTTCAATTCAAAAGGCTATGATCACTTTTAGTTGACTAACCGGATCGACATTCATCACGAATGTTTTCCTTCATGTAAAAAGCCTAGGTTCATATAAACAAAAATTAACAAAAATAATGTTTTGTCAAATAAAACCTACCGATCTTTGTGAACAGCTTGAATTTTCATAAAAACCTACTTAGGGACAATTACATTTTTTATTAACTGAATAATTGTCATTGTGCGTGTGAAAGTGATAGGGTGAACAAAATTGACATTAAGATTTTGATTAATATATATATTTCGTCTGAAGTACTTAGATGCAAATTTTCCAAGTTAAAAAGTTAGAACAACTTGAGGGAGAGTGTTCTTAGTTAACTTGTTCCGTAATGTCAATGCCATTGCCTCATTATTACATTTGTGTGTATGTTGTTTTTTTATGTATTTTTTTGTTTATTTTGTTTTTACTTGAGGACAATCAAAAGTTTAAGCGTGGGTATATTGATAGTTGTTGATTGCATAATGTTTAGTGGGTAGTGTAAGATGTGTTTAGTTTTTAAATTGAATTATTAGAGCATGTTTAGGTTAGGATTTTGTTATTTTGTTAAATATTTGTATTTTGAGTGTTTTGTGGGTTAGAGCACCTGATTGAGCTTCAATTTTATGTTTTTGATGTGCTTTGATGTGTTTGCTAGTGTTGCAGGAAAAATATGGAATAATGGAGGAGAATTGAAGGAAGCTCGAAGCCAAACCCAAGCCCACAAATATGGCCTAAGGGCCTCGATCATGATAGAAGTTGTTTGGATGGGCCATGATCATGGATTGGCCTACAATGATCATGATAGAAGGTAAGATAAAGTGCCACAATCGTGGCCTACGTAAGAGCAACGCGCCCTCACCTTCTAAACTTCATTTTTTGGGGACATTTTAGACCTCTGAAGCACAGGAAAAGCCCTAGAGTTACCCTAATTAGAAAAGACTATAAAAATAAAAATAAGAGAAAGAAAAAGCAAGCCTCCAATATGCCATTTTGGGAAACACTCCAAGAGCAGAGAAGAAGAAGAAGAGAAAAAGGAAGAAAGGTGAAATAAGCGAGTCTTCGCAGCTACTGCTTTTTCGAGGAATCCTGATCCCAATTCCATGTTTATTTCTTTCATCTTCTTTTCATTTTCTTGAATGTTAAGATGAATACAAATATGTTTATAAATCTGGGTTTGATTAAGATGTTCCAACTTTCTTTTGGGATTTTAACTTGAGTTAATGTTAATATAGTTATTTTTGTTTCAGTTTGATAGGTGTTATGATTGATTATTGAATCTTTATACTTCAGTAATAAAATGACAAGGTGAGTTAAATGCAAAATGATTGGATCAGGTTAACGAGAGTTAGGTAATCTAATAGACAATGCAATCAATCTGATCGGTTATTGTATAGAGAGAGATCCCATATGAGACCTGGTAGTTTAATAGAGAGCTTAATAATTGATTACATTGTGGATAGATAGTTAATTGAGAGAAGAATTTCAGTGACACAACTTGATTAGGGATTATTAATTAGGGCTTAGTGATTATAACACAAGAGAGAGTAATCCACCCTACGATAGTCTAGAATTGACATCCCAATAACACAAAAGTGATTAGGTTAGCATTGATAATGGGATAAATCCCTCTCACATTATTTGGTACATTCTCGGTGATTAGGTTAGCATTGATAATGGGATAAATCCCTCTCACATTATTTGGTACATTCTCTTATGTGATTTCCCATTATTGAATTGTTGGTGCTCAATGTTTGATTTCGTTGAGTTAATTTTTCAATTTAATATCATGATAATCATCCATGTTTACTTTCCTGTCTGATTTTATTTTCATTTTATTAATTTTCTTAGTCTTAGATAACTTAGTATTAGATTAGTTTATAACCCCTCATAGGACCCTTCACCTACTACATTTCACAACTTGTGCACTTATGGTATTTGGCCGTTATTAATTGTAAAGCTTGCACAACATTCAAAAACTTCCCCTGACAACTCTCTTTAATGCCTGATTTCAATCTCATTCTTGTCTAAGAAAATCTTAAATTTTTGACCCAAACATGTCCACATTGGTCCGGCATTGGTTAGTTACTCCACAAACACATATTTCTTACATAAACAAATATGATTAACATAGGGAAAAGATAGGTCTATTTTTAACTTATATTTTTTCATGTTTTTACGTAAAAATCATTGCCAATATAGGTATATAACATAGGTCCATGTTGCTCCTTTATCGGCTGAGTAGCCCTTCTATCATGCATCTAAGAGTTCATTTTTAGAAATCAGGTATAAAGGCTATGGATATAGGTTCATGTTTGGGTTATTTTCCTTTACCTATCAAGTTGTCTAAGAATTAAAAGGGACTAAGGACTAACACAGGGTCATATTTGATTTTTGTTCTTAAATAAGACTTTGTTCAATAAAAATCACTCTAAAACTTCTCTAACTTGGGTCTAACATGTCCAAATTCATTATTTATTCTTTAAGGATCTAAAACAAGGCTTGTAAAAAATTATAAGTCGTATTAAGTAATAAATCCAATATAAATCATCGAGACATAAGCCAAATTATTTACCTGTTTATTAAACCATTAATGAACCCCTTCAAGCCTTATATCAAAATTTGGACTTCTCTTATATCGATTTTGAAAAGAATTTTAAGATTAAAAAAGCAAGTAATTATTACATAATTCATAATTATTATATCTTTTTCTTATGATTGGATATGGTTATTAGGTATGGTATGAAATGAAATAAGTATGTGGGAAATGGTGAAGTGTATAAAGTGTCTATGTGAAAGGAAAATTCAAGTCAAATAAAAAAACATTGAAAAGAAAAGATAAAATAACAAGAGAAAAAGAAAGAGAAGTGTTGAAAATTGATTGTTACGGATTCTTGAAAAGAATAAAGGAAAAAGGTTAGTGTAAAAATAAGAAAAGTTAGTGAAGAAACATATTCATACTTCTTTCAAAACAAGAAAAGTTAGTGAAGAAACACATTGATATTTCTTTCAACGTACTTACATTTACCCTACTAATTATGAATATTTTTATCCCTTCTATCCCCTTCTTTTGTTAATTTATTTATTAGGCCCATTATAACCATTTTCAAATTTTTGTTATATATATCTATTTGAGTAGTGGTGATTAGATGATTTTCATACTTATATAAAGTTCAACTTCAAAAGAAGGTGATGAGTGGACCTCACTCAAATTCCAAACACTTATGTGAATGAGTGATACCTTATGAGGAAATTTTCAAATAAATGTGTTAGAGCTCAAGGAAAGATGTAGAATAGTGTTTGTATTGCTTTGTTTTTGTAGTGATTTACTTAAGAAATACTATATGTTTAAGTTTTTAATTTCAATTTAGACTTGAATGTGTATATCTTATATTATTGACTTTGAAGTTTACTAAAGGGTATGGATTGAAATTTTGGGTATCATTCTAGTAAACCCTAAAAGATTATAACTTCTTCACTAGGGATAAGTCGAGGTTTAAATGTTTATGGCATATACTAAATGCCACTATATTCCTATGAAAGTGGAATTTTTTCTTGTTTTGGTTAGTAGTATTTAGTTAAGGTTTTCTTGTTGATAATTTACATAAGGACAAGCAATGAGTTAACTATGGGAGAATTTGATAGGTTTATATTTTACTTATTACTAAAGGTTAAATTACTTTTAATTTTGCACCTTTATAACTTGTTTCATATGGACTATATGATATTTTCCCATATGTAGTTCATTATCTTGTAGGTGATTATTTTAAGGAGAAATCTTATAATTGAGTGCAACTTTCTTTATAGTTGTTCAATTAAGGTGATATTGGAGTCATAAATAAGATAATTGAAAGAGAAACAACTTAGTAGAAGACATTGGAGTTCAATTGAAGTTTAAATATATTAGAGAAGTTAGTGGGAAAAGGGAAATAGGCATTAGACACATTGAAGAGATATACACCATTTTTTACAAGGTTTAAGTAATTGAGAAACATTATTAAACTAATATAAATAATTATGATTGGTTTCAGATTCATCATACTTCTACCCTAAGTTATAGAATCAAACTAATGCCAATTATCACTTGATGTTAGGCATCGATTACACACTGTATTAAAAAGTATAAAAATTATAAAACAAAATTGGCACCTATATTGATCTTGTTCTAGTTCTAGTTGTACATACACTCCAAGGACATGCAAAAATCACAATTTCAGGCATTTTAGGAATGTATTTTTTACTCTTAGCCATCTATAATCTTATTAGGTTTAACTCAGGAGACTTTTGTATGGAGCACGACAACCAACTTTTGGTTATTCATAATTTTTGTCTTTCTTAGCTTCAAAGGAGGATTTTTTATGTAAGATTAAAGGAGATGATAGGTATAGTTTATATTATGTCTGGATAGGTGTTTAGTGGGTTTATTAGACGATTTTCATACGTATAAGCTTAAAACTGTGTTAATGTGAGCATTTTTTTATATTATAAGTGTTTGTATGGTTTGGAGCATGATCTCAATCCTAATTTTATGTTTCTTAAGGTGTTTAATATGTTTATTAGTGTTAAAAATTAGATAATTAAGAAGCAAGGATGATGGACATGTATCGGGCTATATAGCCAAGGTCGTGATCATGACTCCCATGTCATGATCGTGATAGAGAGAAATTTCCCATAGTCACTGTAATAACTAGTTTCCAAAACTTATTGAGGGTTAAAATGTTAGACTTTTAAGTCATATCATTTTATAATTTATAAGGTGCATTTTATTCATATGCATAATATGAGAATATACACACATGAACGTTGATTTAGAAAACATTGCAAAGATAGTACATGCATGCAATTAACATATTCTGGGGTATGAAAGGTTTAAAATGATGATTTGATTATGTATTACTTATGTCTTGAATTTTGGTTTGATGGATTATAATTAGTAATTTGGAGTTAATTGTTACAATTGGAAAATTGATGAACTAAAATGTGCATTTAGTTCAGGAAAAATTTCAAATGGTAAGAAAAGTTGAAACATAGAATATTAGGATGACTAAGCCTATAAAATGAGTGACTTTTGGCATAGAAAATTAAATGAAAAATTGCAGTAGTGATTGAGTGACAACTGGCCTAAGATATTGGTGACATTTGGTAGCTAGATAAGAAGACATGTAGCTTACTCCATTTGTATGACATGTGTCCTTCTAAAACAAAGACACCTTGCACCAAATGGCTTAAGCAAATGGAGAGTCAAATTTCTCTTTAGTTGTTTCTTCTGTATGATTTCTTCTTCTCCTCCCTCTCACTGCCGAAACATACATATAACCCACACAAATTTGAAATTTTGCTTTAAATTTTGTTCATCGTCACTCCAAGATCCATATAAGATCCTGCACAAAGATAGTTATAATCTATTATCATCTCTTTGCCCTTGCTGAAATCATTCTACTCCCATCTTATTCTTGGAATTGTGTCTAGGTTAACTTCATAATTAAGGTAGTATTTGAGCTTATCAAGAAGGTAAAATATTGATTTATTGTGATATAAAATAGTAGAAATTGATGATTATTGAATTGGGGATTGATTGATTAAGGTATTGGTGTTAAATGTGTGCTAGGAAAATGATGCATAAATAGTAGTTTCTATTCTATTTAGCATACATGAAAACAATAGTTTATGAGTTGTTAAATGAATGATTTTGAGCTAGAAATTGAGATGAAATTCACAAGGAATTGAGTTATAATTAATGGATTATTAATGGATTATTATGAAGGCTTTTTAAAATTGAAATGAAAAGTTTTCTTTTGAATCTGAAAAAAATTAAGGATATTAGTTTATGTATAAGAATAATTGCTAGTATTAACAAGAATTGAAGTAGCTTTTGAGAATATGAATTATGGAAACTTGAAGTGTTAATGATGATCCTAAGTAGATGAAATTTGTTGAGAATTAAGGGAAATTGGATAGTTCATAATTGGTGCACTCATCCCACGATCATAGGAAGGTCCCCTATGATCATGGCCAAAGCTTTGAAATCATAATTTTAGTTTTGTGAATTTGTTGAACTAAATGAGGATAAGTCACTCTATATTGGTGTATTTGGACTTAATTAAGGTTTGAAATGAACTTAGATTGTTGCTTAATTAATTATTTAAGGGTTCGATAACATTATATTGTTAATTGATGTCATTACTTAAGGAATGGATTGTCTTGATACCAATTTATTTAAATATGGAAATTATGAGTTGTTAAAGGAATATAGGTGTTCTTATGAATGCAAATATAATCCAAGGATATAAGTTAGGTGTATTAGGTATGAAGGAATGAGAATTGGGAAATTGTGTGAATGTCTATTGCTATAAAAGGTTGATGAATGTATTATTGATGAATTTAGAGTAATCAAACTTACTTAAGGTATAAAACTGAATGCAATGTGGTAATACACAAGCTATAATAATTGAATGGTCAAGACTTATGAAGGTCAATTGAGCATGCATTGAAGATGACATATATACATGTGCATGATTGCATATTCGTATGATTGAATAACTTAGTGATGTGTAAATTGTGTGTGTATTGCATAACTTTAGACGCACAAGTTGATCATCAGCATCCAGATATTGCCAAATCATTAAGGCAATAGCTTTTTTAGAGCATACTGTGAGTTAACCTAGATATGTAAATTTGATTATATGTGATTTCGTTTGAATTGTATACGTATTTTGGAATATGTGAACAACTGAAAGATGAATGCCAGAATTAGATTTGAAAGATTTGATATATGACATGAACATATTGAATGAAAAGTACTGAAAGTATGATAAGTGAATTGATGCATCTCATTACATTGAAATGCATGATCAGATAAAGGAGTTATGACCGGAGTAGACAATATGTGGAAAAGAGCTTAAAGCTCAGGATTGTGTACAAAGAGTCACAAGCTTAGATAACAATGAGCCTAGTATCCACAACGGATATAGGATAGTATATGAAATGAGCCCAGTATCCACAAAGAATATGAGATAGTAAATTAGGTTGATAGGCACTCTATCACAACAAAGCAAAATAAGAAAGAAATCATGTATGCATTTACATATAAAATTATAGATGTATCATATGAATGATTGCTATGAAATTATTGAATTGTTTTGAATTATGATATGTAATATTGGTATACAGTACTTGTTGAAATATGACAAAATGTGATGTGGTATTCGATTCTAGATTTTGAAATACACTTGATGAATTGAGTTATGTAATTTATTTTGTTGTTCTGACTTGAGAGACCACATCAATGATGGTTCACTCACTGAGTTTGCAAACTCATCAAAATTGCAACATTAATTTTTAGGTTCAAAAGAGATCTAGCTTCTAAAGTGATCTAATAGAATTCTTGTAAGAATGGCTCAAAGGTCTGGTCAGTAATACCTATGAAGTCTTAATAGATTTCTTTTATATTAGCATTCCATGTTATGACACGCATTCTCTCTAGTGTGTAATTTTTATGCGATATGATGTACTAGGATTGAGTTCAAAACTGTTGTGTATGATCTACTTAAATTTGGAATGTTGATGACATATATGACTTTTTATGATTATGAAGGAAATAATTATTAGGAATGCTTAAGTTATATTGATGCCTCAGACCGCATTTATGTGATTGTTCTAACGTACCATTTTCATAGAGTATATTCTTGACTATTAGTGGATATGCTCGAGCATATGCATATGGGTATAGTATGTTACAATTTTGGTATCAGAGCATGGTTTGACATCCTTAGGGATACATAAATAAACATGACATATAGTAAGAGACTTATATAGTGATCATAAGTATTGTTTGTTATAGGTCTTCTTATAAGAGATCGAGTAACAGAATCAGTTGACCTTGAGTCTATGAGAGCTAATAGAGAGTCCACAATTCCTCAGTCTTATTAAATGACTAAGAGAATTCCTAAGAGGAGAGAAAGAAGGTATGAAAAACTTAGAAAGCAGGGGGCTATAAATATTGGCTGGAAAGAATAGAAAGGGTGTTTGATCAGATGGACTATAAATTCGATGAAAGGTTCGACTACACAGTCTCGTTACTACAAGGTCTGACTTATCAGTGGTGGAAGATTATTCTAGGTAGTTATACCCGACCTTGTAGACTAACGTGGGAAGACTTTTTGAAGGTCTTGAAGGAGAATTATATGATAAAGATCTATTTAGATAGGAAGATGAATGAGTTTCTTAATCTAAAACGGGGAAATCTCACTGTAGTTGAGTATGAGGTGTGATTTAATTAATTAATGGGATATGCTACTACTCTGATTTCAAGTGAGGAAGATGAATGTAGGCGCTTTGAGGATGGATTAAATATGGAGATCAGAACAAGGTTGGCTATTACCAATTTGAATACTTTTGCTGAGCTAAGAACTGCATCGATTCGGATTAAGCAGTTATTGAAAGATGAACAAGGAGAGTATAGACAAGTTTAGAATTAAAAGCAATGTTGAGTTTCAAGTTAACTCTAGTAGAAGATTTAGTAAACACCAGAATGGATCATTATGATTATAGACTAGATCGAGGCAATCAGGGTTTAGACCAAGAGGAGGTTTTGTTCATGCTAGTAGTGGTAGAGGTTAGGCATCTGTAAGATAGACATATGGAGGGCAAACACAATAGATGCCTAGTTGTGAGTGTGAGTATTGTGGAAAGAAACATAGTGGAGAATGTTGGAAGATATCGGGAGTTTACTTGCATTGTGGCTCTTTTGACCATCAGATTAGAGAATATCTCGCAACTTTAAGAGCACAGTCTGGAGTAAAAGGAGGATCAGTGACTGAAATGATTGTCTAGCAATGCAGAGCAAGTGGAGGAAGATAGAGAGGCAAAGGTAGGGGTAAAACAAGTTCAACAGGTCCTAGTTTTAGGACTGAAGTACAGAGTAACCAACCGTAGTCCCAGGCGAGAATCTTTGCTATTAAAAGGCAAGAGGCGCAGAATTCTCCAAATGTTGTTGCAGAAGTGTTATATGTCTTTAATATTAAGGCATTCACATTGTTAGATCTAGGATCTCTGCATTCATTTATCATACCACATCTGGCATTAAAACTGCATTATGAATGAGAGATGTTGAAATGTGGCCTAAAGGTGAGTACATCGGTAGGTAGTACTATAGTGATTGGAGAAGTGTGTAAAGGGTACATGATTAGGGTTGATTAGATGGAGTTGAATGCTGATTTAATAGTACTACAGTTGAAAGAGATAGACCTTATTTTGGGTATGGACTGGCTTACTGCTCATAGGGTTGTGATGAATTGTTATACTAAAGAAGTTATTTTTAAATCTCCTAATCAACTAAGGGTTATATTTTGAGATTCTAGTCAAGAAGTGTCAGATAGATTGATTTCATTTTGAAGTGGATGTGAGGCTTATTTAGCCTATGTGACCGATACCCGGATTAAGCAAACAACACAAGATATTCTTATAGTTAAGGATTTCCCAGATGTATTTCCTACTGAATTATAAGGATTACTGAAAGCGATCTAGAAGGGGGGTTGAATAGATCGTCTAAACTTTTTCGCAGAGTTCTACACAAAACACGGAATTAA
>JANZXR010000005.1:40485665-40497815 GCA_027575705.1 Erythroxylum echinodendron | reverse complement strand
GAAATGTTAACATTCTGGGATTGTTTTGCTGGCTATAATCAAATCAAAATCGCTGAGGATGATATTCATAAGACAGCATTCTGGTGTCCAAGGGCAATTGGTACATTCGAGTGGGTTATGATACCTTTCGGGCTGAAGAACACTGGAGCTACTTACCAAAGAACCATGAACCTCATTTTCCATGATGTTATTGGGAAAATTGTCGAAGTATATATTGATGACGTGGTCATCAAGTCCAAAAGACAGAGTGACCATGTAAAACATCTCAGACAGGGATTTGAGAGACTAAGGAGACACCAGCTCAAACTCAACCCACTGAAGTGTGCCTTCGAAGTCAGATCCGAAAATTTTCTCAGATTCTTGGTCCATCAAAGGGGTGTGGAGGTGGACGACAACAACGCTAAAGCGATTGCACAGGCAACACCGCCTAAAAACAAAAAGGAACTACAAAGGTTCCTGGGCCAGGTTAATTACTTAAGGAGGTTCATTTCTAATTTAGCATGTAAGACCAGGGTCTTTTCAGAGTTGTTCAAACTGAAGAAAGAAGAAGATTTTCTGTGGGAGGATAGACACCAGCAAGCATTTGACAAGATAAAGGAATATTTGTCTTCACCACCAGTGCTCATGCCGCCACGGAAAGATCATCTCCTCCGTTTATACTTAGCAGTGTCAGAAACTTCAATCGGATGCGTTTTAGCTCAGAACAACACTAAAGGTAATGAATAGGTCATTTACTATTTGAGTAGGACTCTTAAAGATGCTGAAGTTAGGTACACTCCGATTGAAAAAGTGTGTCTGGCCTTATACTTTGCGTGCACTAAGTTAAGGCATTACATGATGGGAAGTTTGGTGTTCGTGGTGTCCAACACCGACGTGATTAAGTACATGTTGACAAGGCCGATTATCACTGGGAGAATAGGAAAATGGGTTATTGTGTTAGCTGAGTTCTCTCTCCAGTTCCTACCCTAGAAGTCAGTGAAAGGGCAAGTCATCACAAACTTCCTGGCTGATCATCCAAGTGTGGAAGTCCCCGACATTGGAGAACCAGATCTGAATGTATTCTACTTAGAAAAGGCCTCATGGGTTTTAAAGTTCAATGGGTCTAGCACTACCAAGGCCGCAGGGGTAGGAGTCATTATCATATCCCCAGCAGGCATCAAAACTATGCTCTCTTTCAATCTCAATTTTCCATGCACCAACAAACAAGCCGAGTATGAAGCTCTGATAATCGGATTGGAAATCTTCAAAGAATTCGGTGCTAAAGACGTAGCCATATATGGGGATTCACAACTGGTCATCAGACAACTAAATGGCGAATACGAATGCAGTAGCTTTTCTTTGGCACCGTATTTTGCTGCTGCGGTTCAGTTGTTAGACGATTTTGAGAATATGGATCTATTCTATATCCCACGGGAAGACAACTGGGAGGCGGACTCAATGGATAGGGTAGCTTTTGGAATAAAGATGTCCGATGAGTTGATGCATAAGTTCGTCCTTATCAAGAAGAAAAATCATCCTGTCATTGAAGGCCGAGGGATGCTAGTGGATGTGTTTAATACTGACGTAGAGTGCGCTGGTGACTGGAGAAGTTCTATCAGAGAATATTTGGAAAATCCAAAAGGAAGGACACCCTATAGAATCAAAATGCAGGCACTGAATTACCTTCTGGTGGAAGGTACTCTGTACCGAAAAAGTGTCGATGGCCTCCTCCTTAGATGTTTAGGCCCAGTTGAGTCAATGGCAGTCTTGAAACAAGTAAATGAAGGTGTGTGCGGCGCCCATCAATCCGGGGAGAAAATGCGTTGGTGATTCGTAGACACGGTTATTACTAGCCCCGAATATTCGATAACTATTCCAGGTATGCTAAGGGCTGTAAACAGTGTCAGAGACACGAGGGAATCCAGAGACTACCAGCCGCGGAATTGACAGGCATAATCAAGCCTTGGCCCTTTCGTGGGTGGGCCATTGACCTGATTGGGAAACTTTACCCAGCATCATCCAAAGGCCATTCTTTCATCATAGTGGCTACGGATTTCTTCACCAAGTGGGTGGAGGCTCTACCGATGAAGAAAGTTGAGCTTGATCCATAAGTTTGGGATTTCTGAGTCAATTACCACTGACCAGGGGACAATGTTCACTGGAAAATTAGTCAGGGAATTCGCGGAAGATTACGACATCAAACTATTAAGATCAAGTCTTTATTATTCTCAGGCAAACGGGCAAGTCGAGGCCTCAAATAAATTTATAATTAACATTCTACAGAAGATGATGGAAGACAATCCCAGGGACTAGCATAACCTCCTCTCCGAGACTCTATGGGCATATAGGACATCGAAAAGGAGCACGACAGGGTGACCCCATTTTCATTAACCTTTGGACATGATGCTGTATTACCTATGGAAGTGGTGGTGCCCTCCTTATGCATGGCAAAACAATTTAATGCCGGAAGACTACTCGAAAGCCATGATGATGTAGTTAGAGGAGTTGGACCACATGAGAATGGACGCCCTCAATAAGATGGTCCTACAAAAAAAGAAGGTGGCCAGAACCTACAACAAGAAAGTAAGAAGGAAATATTTTGATGAAGGTGATTTGGTTTGGAAGTTGATACTGTCCATTGGAAGCAAAGATCGGGTGTACGGAAAATGGTCAGCAAACTGGGAAGGGCCATTCAGAGTCCATAAAGTATTGCCTGGGAACACCTACTGGTTATCAAGTCTATCCGGAGAAGCTCACAAAAAGAGCATCAATGGCAAGTATTTGAAAAGATACTATCCCACTATGTGGGAAAACATTCAAAACGAGTAGGGTTTAAATGTTTGCATCAATGGGCGGCCACTGGAAATTTGTGGTAAAGTGGGCTGCCCAACTTTGTAACTAGTTTAGCACAAATAAATAAAATGAAATTTAGCATTAGTCATTTATCTAAGTTCAAATATCGCAAAGCCAAAATACAAAAATCCTCCCAAAATAGGCCGCTGCGAGAACTAGATACATATACAGTCCACAAAGATTACAGAAAGAAATATTGAGTGTATCGGATCTCGTCCCACTGGACCAAGCAGTCATGTATCGTCCTTTCAGCGCCCCTCAGATTGGAGGAGCATGCCACAATGGAGGGATAGAGCTTCTTTAGCTCCTCATCACGTTCGGTGGCCTCCTATTTTTGCACCTTCAAGGCTTCCTTTTTGCCCACTAAAGAGGCCCAATGCCCTGACACTTCTTGACGAGTAGCGGCGACCTTTCCTTGAAGCGCCGCAATCTCTTCCTCCCAAGCTTTTATTTGGGCAATGTGGTGGTCAGCCGCCAGCTTTGACTGCTTGATGTCCTCAGCAAGGGTCTCTACTACTTTCTTCTGAAGACCGTAGGAAGCATTCAGAGCCTGGAAATGACTCATTTGGCGATTGGCGTCTTCTCTCTAGTTGGAACAGGCGGAGAACTGAGCCCGTAAGCTACTGATTCTACCTTTTAAGGAGTGCAGTACTACCTTTTCAGTGACTAAGAGGTCCGAAGATAGAAGAACCTCTATAGCTTGGAGTGACTCCTGTATAGTATCCTCACACAATGAGTCAAAATCAGAAGAGAAGAAAACCTTCACTTTTTCCTTGGCGGCAGCTGCTTCCTCTGAAAACACCACAATGGGGATAGCGGGAGGCAGATCAAAGACACTTAGGTCCATTGCAGCCAAAAGGTCCTCCCAAGATAGCTCTTCCTCCACGGCAGCACTGATGGACACCAAAGCCTGCAAAGGAGAAGTACAAATCAGTAAGTATGTGTCATCAAAAAAGAGGCTGGCGCGACAAAGCTCGTATCACTGTGGGAGAAGGGGTTTGGTCACTAAGGGTCCTGGTGCCTATGATGTCCACGGTGGACACAGGTACAATGTTGTGTTGGTCACCAACAACTTCCAAAACTCAAGCGTCTTCGTGGAAGCTCAGGACTTCCTCCTCTCCACCTGCTCCCTCCGAACCTTCATCGCTGGAGACCTCTAGAGTACTAGCAGCCCTCTTGAACTTTGGCAGACTAGCCAATCTTCCAGACCTGCGGGAACCAGCAGAAGCAGTCTTCCTTTTGTCCAGTGCCTGTTTAGCTTTGACACTGGAGGGGATCTTAGGTTGCTTAGGCGTTTTTTCACCTAAGGGAGCTGCAAACCACAGACAAAATCAGGGAGAAATAGGAAAAGGAAGAAAGCAAAAAGAAGGACGGCTACCTTGGTGGGCCTTTCGGACTTTGTTGTTGCCCGAAGTAGCAGACGACTGTCCTCTTGAAGTCAAGGGAGAAATTACACCTGAAAGCAAAGAAAGGATCAAATATCGACATGAAGCCCTAGGCGAACAGAAAATTACCAGACATATCTTGATCAGGAGGAGAAAGAATGAAAGTTTGAGAGACATGCCCCCACCAGGAATCGAAAGAGTCGGTCATCTAAGCCAGATCTCTCTCAACACAAACGATTGGCATAATTCCAGGGTCCGACAACTTTTTCCGGTGCTTCTTAATAAACTCCTTAATGTCGGCCTCTAATAAAGAGACCCTACTGCCATCCGGTTTAGAAAGACGCTGGATAACGTCCAGACAACCTTGCATCAAACCAAACTGACAGCACCACAACTGCAGCATATAAATCTCACAGCAGACCCCTAATTGCTTACCACCCCCTTTAACATAGCAGAGATCCCACTCAAAAGGTGCCGAGCCTCACAAATCAAACGCCAATCCCTTTTATGCTCCTCAAGCATGGCAGACATATATCGCTGTAAGTGTACTGGAAGGACATCCCATTCCTCCCTACGATCGAAAAGAAACATAGGGGGCATCCTGTCCCCTCAAGTTTAGAAAGTACCTTACTATCTCCTACTGAGATAAGAAGCAGGGGCAGCAAGAAGCTGCAATCCCAGGAGCAACCTCATTCCTCCAAGGTAAAGCCGAAGAGCGTAGGGCTGGGAAGTATAGTAGGAGCCACAATTGGAGAAGCCAAGCCGATGATGGTAGTTCCTTGAAAGACTCTGAAGTGACAGCCATGTACAGTCCCCGGTAACAGTGACCGAGGAAAACGCTGGCTAGAGAGACCTGCTGACCCTGGTGGAGTGCGAGGGCTAAGTTCTTAGTCTCTTTAGTAAGCAGGCCATCTGAGGAACAAGTGATGTACTTGGCAACTAAGTACCGCATCAGAGCCAGGTTTTGGCTTAACAGGTCCAAATCTTTGGCCTGCCTTATTACTTGCAAAAGAGGAAAACGAGTGGTTAATAATGCTAGAAAACAGAGGAGATGTAGGTAGCGATCAAGCTAAGAGACACCCACCCCACTGAAAGAAGAAACGGTGGCCAGAGAAACCAACGCCTCCTCTAAAGAGGTGTCCTCCTTTGGGAAAACAGCAGAAGCAACCTCCTCTCCCTACAAAGGGAGGCCAGTAATCGCCACAACATCCTGTAGAGTCACCGACATTGGACCATGTAGGAAGAGGAAAGAATTGCAGTCGTGGCTCCAGAAGCGCAGGGCCCCCATGATCAGGTCCCTATCGAAATACTGTTGGTATAGGGACAGCTCGATAAGGTCAGCTATACCAACCTGCTTCCAACGACTTTCAAAGTGTGACCGCAAAGTGGCCACCCAGGCTCCGTACTCCGACGCATTAGGAATCCACGTTTTTTGTTTACCTGGAGCGACGAAGGAATGCTGATGGAGGAGAAGGGTTTCTCTCTTAAGCAACGGAAAGGGCATGCCTAGAAGAGTTGGGGAAGACGGAGAAACAGTTAGACATTGCTGAAGGCCACCCTAAATAATAAGTGGATGTGTTTAGAACGAAGGAAGGTTTGAGGGACAAAAGAATACTAAAGAGGGATCTATACCTATTTGGTGACCAAGGCTGCAGAAGTAGATAAAGTTAGAGGCGTTCCCAAATCTACAATACAGAAAGGCGGGGTCAATGTCCAAAGAAAAATTTGGCAGAATATCCCCTGCAAATGGGAGTGTCCAAAATTATCTGCAAGCAAACGCACTCCTAAAATACACCCAGTACTCATTATATTAACTAAGCAATAATTCCTAAAGTTCAAGTTAAGAGACACCCAAACTGTGGAAGTCACTGGGAACTCTCAAAGTCACCAGAAAGTATGATGGTCACCCAAAATCAAAATAATGGAATTCGAGAAGGTTCGTACCTGACATTCCGTTGAGCGATTTGCAGAGCTTGTGACGGTCGAAAGAAGAAAGGGCTTCTAGGAAAGAACACTGATGGTTAGAGTTACCGAAGGTAGTAGAAATGAGAAGAGGAGAAAGAAGCGCAGACTTACTAACAGGTGTCGACGGCAACGGTACTTGTTCGAGCGACTGGACTTCAACGATGTTAGTAAGCCGAACGCTAAGGGATTGTGCAACGGCGTTGATAATAACGGAACGATAAGGGTGCCAGGAGAGAAAGAGAAGAGGCTTTGGGGAAGTTTGCAAAAAACCGTCTTCTTGGGTGGAGAATGGAGAACGAGGAGTAGCCCTTATATATATTGATAGTACTAAGAGTCTTTTAAGAGTTGAGGAAGTTATGTTTTAAAAGGGAACATCGAACGGGTCTGCCTCGGGGTTGCTATTTGGTGCGATATCTGTCATAAAACCTTTTGAAATTTCAATGTCCGTGCCCACTCAGTGACCTATGTCCGGATGACCAGTACAAGGAGTTACTTGAATTATTACTAATCAAAGGGGTAGGACTTTTAGATATTACCCAGTGAGAAATCGAAGCAGACAAAGAGTCCAATGGACATAGCCAGATATTTAAGTGTCACCAAAAGGCTTATATTCATAAGCCTAATAATACAGAGGGCAATTGTTTACACCAAAAAATGGGTTCAGCCCATTGTTACTGTTTTTGGTCGAAAGCCCGAAGCCAAAAGAAAAGCCCATGGTTCAAAGTCCAGAAGAAAAATACTGACCCTAGCCCATCAGATTTCAGTGTCCAGCAAAGAGGAAGTGGTAGAGTTGGAGTTGAATTGGGAGTCTAGGAGTCCAAGTTTAAAGAGGAGATAAAATGATAAGATGATAGACACCAAGATAGGGTTTTATCTAAATCTTTATCTTTATCTAAGAAGATAAAATTTTATCAAGATTACAAGTTCAATTGGAGTAGGACACTCAACATCTTTGGCTATAAATAGGAGCTTTGAAGAAAAAAAAGGGCTCCAACATCTGACATATCAAAAGCCTAGCATCTCAGCAAATCTTTGAACCTATTAGCTTATTTCTTTCCGGCAATCCTTTATTTTTCTTAGCCTAGTCTTTTCCTTTCAATTGTTCTCAGCAATTTTCAAGTTTTTAGTCATTGCGTTTTGCCGAATTGTCTACCAATAAAACAAAGTTTTTTCTGTTAGATTTTTGTCCCTTTCTAGTAATACACAATCGTTTTGATTTCAGTCAGATTACGAGGCGCTATTTTTTTCCTTATTTCTTTAGTTTAGAAATACTTTAAATTTTTGGCACGCTCGCAAATACATTCACGCCGCAACAAAAAGCTACGTGTTATCCTTTAATCAAAATAAAGGCCAAACAGGACGATGACAACCGTTAAATCTTCGTTAGGCATTTTGTCTGAACTCCGTAAAGCATACAAAGGTATCTTGTATAGATACTGGTAAGAGTCACTAAGGTGGTCTTGGTGACACTGACACGGCCTCAGTCGGTTGCATCATACCTAGTTAAGTGTACCCAAGGATTTAACTCATCTTCTTCAAGCAGGTTAGTTCTTGATGCTCTGATCGAGTATACTGAAGAAATTTCAAAGAAATACAAGTACGTCACAGTAGAATGTCGATGTAAGCCACCAGAAGAGAAGTCCATTTTGTTATCTATACACTGTGTTCGCTCCCAGAAACCCCGGATCGTTTTACAAAAGAAAGTCTAGCTAGTTTCCAGTTGAGAAAATAAATCTTCAGGTTAAGCAAATATAATAGTTACAACTTACAAATTGTGAAATTATTCCAGTACATTAAAATTTAATCTTCGGCTCCCAGAGTCGGTGATCCCGACAAAAAAGATTACAATTTGAGAATGAAAAGTACGATGGAAATCATTCCTGAATGTTATTCCTAATACGTCAAAAATAAAAAAGAAGCAAAAACATGCCACAGTTTAATGTCAAATAGATCAAATTGTAGGAAGGGATTGTATATTTGTATCCTTATAACTTCTTCAGTCCACTGTGACTGCTGCTTTTAAACACAGCCAACAAAGCGGATTATATGAACACCTACTTGTTGATCATCGGAAGAAAAGAAAATAGCAAAACATGGAACATCCATGCAAAATGGAAAGTTGAAGTACCAATAGAAGGCAACTGTTTCCACAAAGAAATTTTATTGAAAAAGTAAAATCCCAGGGCTTGATTCAGAAGCTGTCAATCAATATTCGTGAAGTTGCAAGTCTTGACGGAGGAAAAACTTGTTCGTTTTGAATCAACTCTCTGTGACAACGATACCAACACATCTATCATTAGGCCCCTATTTCAGCTTCTCCGCTCAGTATTGTGTACCCACGTCAACTCCGTACGGTCCTAATTGGTTAAACCGTCTCCTCCTACATGTTACGTTATCTCCAGAGGCCTAGTAAGTAGATGTATTGGTCAGCTGACTTCCTATTTTGCTTTTACAGGTTTTGATCTCCTTTACTAGGCTTCAAAGCAAAGTTGCCCCACAAGTTTTCTGATCCATCACTCATCAGGAAAGGAAAGCAGCTATCACTCACCATATTCCCAGCATTAGAATTTTCTGGAGGAGAGCTATCGTTAGGTTGAGTCCTTACAGTTTCAGGACCTTGTTCGCTAATCTCACAGTATGGTACGCCTGGATTGTATACAGACTCATTGCTTGGGAAGAAACAATAGTTGCTTGAATTTTCCTTGCGTTTCTTGTTAGACGTATTGGTTTTCCTAAGAGAATTGTTGACAGTATCCCATTTGTCTTTGCACATTATTGCAGTTCTCTCATAACCAAAATATGCCATTTTTCCTGCTATATCCTCCCATAAAACTTCTTCTGGACACTCATTTTGCTGAAACTTATCTTCCAAACTATTTCTCAATTGAATTAACCTTGTAATCTCTGAATCAGGCCAGATGTTACCGTTGTTTATTGTCTCACTTCCATTATCATTCTGGTTGTCACTATGATTCTGAACTTCAGCACCCACAAGCTCCTCAGAAGATGGCACATTCACTTCTCTACCCATTAACTTGTTTAAAGCTTCCATTATAGCGGCATCACGAGCTTCAATCCAAGCTCGCTCTTTGGCCCAGAACTTGTGCTCTCTATCTACCCTGACAGCTTCTTCCTTCCTCCACTCTTCTTCTCTAAACAGCCTCTCTTGTTCCTTTCGTTCAAGTGTCTTTGTCAATTTCTCGAGCCAAGCCTCTTGTCTCTCCATTAGCTTTGTCATCTGGGAATCAATGAACTCTCTTATCTTTGTCTTCAAGATATTCCCGCCTCTTTTTTTCCTTCTCTTTTCAGTTGAATCATTCTCAACTATTGTGGCGGTGCTTAGATCATTGTCCTCGGACGAGGAAGTGTCAAATTCAGAATAGTTAGAGAGGCTAAGGCTATCACAGAGCTTTTGAGAATGAAATGCCACTTGGTTAGCTTGTGTAGAGGTGTTGATTGTAGTTTGAGTTCTGCCCACAAAATGAGTTTCATGTACTGAAACTGAACTGCTGGTTTCTCCATAAAGAGCTTCAAGTTGCCGAAAGAATCTATAGTGCTTACCATCTTGTCTACCGGCTTTCCCTTCTTTAGTTTTCTTATAGTATTTGTATAAATTTTCAAACTTTTCTCTGCATTTCTTGCCGCTTCTTTGGTATCCATGTTCCTCAGACATGATCCTACGAAGTGAAATTGAGATTAAAAAAAATACTCATTTAAAAAGTGGAATGACAAAATCAAAATTTGGAAGGGCTAAAACTAATAAAAGAAGGAACCCTAATTTGGATTGAAATTAGGCTGAAGTCAAGACTAAAGAATGGTAATTTTTAAGTGATAACAAGCAGTGGCATTGTTGAGCAATTACATATGCTCCTGTTGCGGGGTAGTTGGAGTCATCCCAATATAGTACAAGACCATTCAATTTGTCTAGACAGAGAGTCTGTGGGCAACTCCCGATAACTACTTCAGGGAAGATATTAGTTTTTGAGTAAAAGAGCAAGGGAACTTGCACTAGAAAGAAGGATACATATTTTCAAAGCCCGAAACCATCCACGAATGGAAACCATTCACTAGCCATAATTAGCTATTCTTCGAACATGAAACACCAAAAAGAAGCAAAAAAGACTTACATAACCTAGGTCTGTGATTGAGCAACATATTGCGGTCAAACCAGTCGCGCATTTGTAAGATCATAGCATTGCCACTGGATAACAAGAGATATATACGGAACTATCTGAAGAAAAGATGGAGGAACTAAGAAACATTCTTGAACCTACGTCAAATGGCAAAGCCGGTCACCTAAATCATACAAAAGCATACGACTTTTGCGCATAATCATCTTTGATGACACTTGAATATATCTCGAAGGCAATATTGAACCAAAAAGGAGAGAGCTTGGCGTAAAACAAAATAGTAACAAGTGAGGAAAGAAAGCGGAAAAAAACAACAAAGTAGAGAAGCAAAAACAATTAGAAAATTAGGGTAAGTGAATACCTAGAAACTTCATCCCACAAGGGTCCTTTTTGATTAGCCTCCTTGAACTTGGAATCAAGACGAGATCTGATTTCTAGAAGCGTTAAAGTCTCTTGTCGAGGCCATCTTCCAGTACCACCGTCACCACCAAAATAACCACCACCTTCAACTTCTAAGCTACTAAGTGATGGAATTACAACAGAAGCAGCAACAGTGTTATCTCCACTATTAGCACCAGTACCAGCAGTAGAGTGAAGAGCAGTAGTCATACAAGCATCAGAGCTAGAACCAGAGCGAAATTCATGCAACCCACAATCTTTAGGGATGAGCATCATCAAATCACAGTGTTGTTGTTGCGTTACTTGTGGTTGTTGCAGATGATGAAGGTGATGCTGATTTCTATGAGCAGAGAAGAGGTCTTGAGGTGGTTGTGGTTGTAGGATTGCTGCAAAATGAGTTGGCCTCCTGCTAATGAACTGCCTTAAATCGATCCCTAACTGATTATGGTTATTATGATCTTCCATTTCCATGGATTCTTCAGAACAAACTAGTACATAGAAAGAAAGAGCAAAAGGGATCGAATTTAACAACAAGAAGTTGAAAGACTTTGAGAAGGAGAGAGAGGAAGAGAGAAGAGAGAGTACGCGAAAGGAAATAGGATCGTGTCGTCCACGAAAAAGATCGAATTTTTGCACAGAAACAATGGTCCCATATCTGTATCAACCTTCAAGGGTATGTTCTCTCGTCTCGTTTCAAGCGCAGCTCTGTCCCTATACGTATAAGTTTCACTTTCGCTTCATGTCACGTACTTCTGATCTACCTTTGCTGTCCTAAGAGCAAAATACACCACAACAAAATGCAAATTCCCATATTTCAATTATTCTTATCGGTTTTATTTGGGTTAAGTGTAGCAAATTTATTTAATGACTGTTTTTAGAATATGAATTGAAATATTTATCCAATTATACGCTAATTCTTTTTGTAATTATTAGTGGTTATTTTATTATAAAAATTTATTTTATAATCTTTATGGTATAAATAATTACTAATCACCACTAGAAATCTGTTACAAATTTATTTTCTTAAAATAGTTATCAAGTCACATTTACATATAAGTCTATCGGAAGCAATCTCGCTATTAAAGTTGCATTTGGATCTACGGTGCGATAGGGATAAGTACTTATTCACCGCAGTTTCTAAACGCAGTCATATATTTGGATTTGCGACCGACAATTGCAGGTTGGAGAAAACTGCAGTGCCATCGCATAAATAAATAAGCAGAAAGGGAGTTGTGGTAGGAAACTGTTTATGCGGTGAAAATTTTACCTTCCAATAATAACCTCATGATATTTTAGTATTTTCCATTATAGCCTTACTTAATTAATAGAAGGAAGTTTTTGCCAATAGTATTTAAGTAAAGCGAAATATTTTATTTATTAAATTTATTTTATTTATATTTTCTTATTTTAATTTAATAATTTAATATTTATAATTTGAA
>JANZXR010000005.1:40469826-40485565 GCA_027575705.1 Erythroxylum echinodendron | reverse complement strand
ACTTTTTAGTCAATTTATCTCTTTTCAGCAACCGCAACTGTACTTACCAACCACCTATTTTCACGCTTTAGCAATTACCAAAACAGTAATCTCAAACACATAAGTCCAGCAGGTTAATTTCAGCAGGTTATCAACCGCTACTACTCTCCCAAACCAAGTCTAAGTAGGAGTAAGACAGCTTACTATCAGGCTTTTCCAAACCTCACGTTTATATTGGATGTAACTGTATATTGATGACGATGAAAATACTTATCAAGTATAAATTGAACAATATGAAATTAGCCTCTATATTAGTTAGGGGTAAGGCTACGTATTACTGAACTTCTCCAAATTTTACATGCCAATGTAATTTTTACTGAATGTTGATGTTATTGTAAATTGAACAATAGTTTTGCCATCTTTATTAGTCAAATACACTTAGATTAATAAAATGTATGAAATTATGTTCACCTTAATCTTCTCTATGCGATATATTGATCTCTGTAGCAGCACTCGGGGGTGACATTACACATATAATGTTGTAAACATATAATGTTGTAATTTAGAAAGTTTAAGTACATCTAGTAATTGCAAATTATTAAGTTGAAAGACAAATTTGTTTTTGAAAATTTTTAGAAATGAATAAATTATTTAATGAATTAAATAGAAACATAAATATAAAACTAAATTCGGCCAACTAAATAACAATAAATTCATTTGCGTGATTCAATCGTGTTAAATTTAAAAATATAAGATATTTAGAAAATTACTTTCCATTAGATTGATCATCGAAACCCACAATTAAGTAAGGGCAAGTTTTTCCCTATGCTAGATGATGCTTAAGTTAGATCCTAATTTCCCTACACTTTTAAATTAATTAGATGATTAATCATAATTAATTAATTAATGTAATTGGAAGAGGTGGAGGAGGCTAATGAACGAGGGACGCGTGACAAAAGAGAAGACGACGAAACAGTATAGAGAAGAGAGGTGCAGATAATGACACCTCCACAGTGCTTAGGATCCTGCCTTTTTGACTAGGCTCCCTCAACCCCTCCTTTAATCTCACTTTTTGGCTCATTCTATTCTAGGGGAACCCATTAGGCACATGCACATGCACATGCACATGCACAGGCACATGCTCCCTCATGTTTTGAACCTATATTCCCCGTTGAACGACATGTCGTCAGGAGTCATTTCAATGTTTGGAACACCGAAATACGTACCTCCAAAATAACCTAAAATGTAACTGACTAGCTTAATTTCTAAGGAGTCTCCTTGTTTAGTAGGAGTGATTAATAGTTTTAACTTCTCACTTAAGTCTGTCTTTTTAATAGGAGATCTTGAGTTTAAGTCATCAAAGGTAAAGAGAGGGAGAATTTTTTCTGTTAATGATCATCTAGCTTCTTAGAAACACTTCTTGGTCAAATTAATTATGGACTTCTCGCTTCTAATAATAGTGTGGGAGTGTGGAATTATTAGAAACTTGAGGTTGATGGAAAACTGATGCTAATTAGAGAAATAATGATCAATCAGCAATTAACCAATTAATATGTGACGATTCCTTATGCGTAGAAATGTACAGACTAAGTAAGAACCTAAGAGATCTTGAAATTTCAGATTTACTTCTTTTAAAATTTTGAGGTAGGTTATTAAGACTTTTGGATTATTTCGACGAGATACATAATATATATATAAAAAAATGTTTAGTAAAACGGCACCCGTTTGTACCATTGCACGCTTTCCCTACACTAAATACGTACTTCCAAAATATCCAGATCACCGTACTCGTATGGCATTTATCCCCACGCTCTACACATAATATTACACAGGCGGCTGATTCCGTACTTACCCTCTTATTTTCCATATATCATCATAAATGTTAAGACTCAGTTTTGTTTAAACACAAATTTGACTGCCTTATTATGTCTGGTCAAGACAATGCATGGCAAATTTTTCTTTTTTCCGTCGTATTTATATATCCACGGCAAAACGAATATTTCTTATACTCAAACTTATAAGAAGAACCTTGTCAAAAGAAACCAAACATAGAAAATATTACGGGAGCAATGTGCTTTGGTAATGGAGACTAACTTAACTCTTTATTCGACACGGTAAGCTAAACTCCATAAGGCTAATGTTGGAATAGGATTTGAAATGATCATTCAACCTTCATGATTATGATCCTGTATACAGCTAGCCCTCCCTAAATTGCAAGGGGAAAAAAAAACCAGTCTATATAGCAATATCATAATTCATAAATATCAATGTTTTACTTTATATAAGCCAACTGTCAGAAAGAAATCAATTTAATGTTAGAGGCTTAAGCGTACGGGAATGTCCAAGGTAATTCAATGAGAATCAGATGTTCCGATTTAACAATGAAAGTCTAGTTCTATATAAAGGATTTAGTATTATTAATTCCTGATATACAAAAAGGGGCTTATAATATCCATATGAAATTAAAAGATCAGAAATTGAATCGTCTCTTCACAGATTCCTGTAAACACATTCCTCCTAAAGCAAAGCTAAGACAGCCATTTCCTAGTTGTGATTGATTTTCTAGGGATAAATAATGATTGAGCTATGGCAAAAGTTGTGACAAATATTGCTACTACAAGAGGCTGAGAAAGAAGACTGTTGACAAGAAAGGATCCCTGAGGTCCTCAGGACTCGATCAGAAAATGCCGGAGGTTGCTACTTTTGTTAAGTAAAGCCAAAACCAGAAGTCATGTCTTTCAATAGCTTTGTGTCCTACCGTGTAAACAATTAAACATGCCTCGCCAAGCTATCGGAGAACCCTCAACTTCCTGGTAATTACGAGTACAATAAAGTTTCAAACGCGTTTAAACCAAGTAGCCTCATAGTCTATAAAGCTTCTAGGTGGTTTATTAATAGGAAAAAATAAAAGTCTAAATTCGTACAAACTTTAGTATTATTAAGTATATTTTAGTTTCTTAACTTTCCTTTATCAAATTGATTTCAAACTTTGATTTTTACTTTTGATTAAATCTAAAGTTCATTACCTTATGAATAAAAAATGAGATTATAGAACGAATTTAAGCTTTTTTGCCCTCCTTTTCTATAACTATATGCACGTACATTGCTATTTGCTAACAAACTGATGGAAGGTGCAAAATTCTCATCTACCAATAATTAAAGAATTGTCTAAAAACCCTAGTTAGATGTGGACCCTTGTTTGTCCATTAATTGGTATTATACAAACACGAATATCAATCAAGCCCATGTGATCACACGCAAATTTGACGGTAGGTGCAGATATAACCGTACCACATTACTACTGGCATTTTGTTTGTACAATATACCTCCTTTACCATTTAATGTAGCTGCACTGCTGCAGTGGCTTCAGGTAGGAAAACTTCTCGTGCACTCAACTACATCAGAAATCAGTGCCAAACTCTAATTGCTGCACATTGAAAAACCTTATGACCATTACTTCATTGTATTACTTTCTCAATTCTGGTAAAGAATGAGGCTTTAAATTGATAATAATTGTCTTTCTATGTAAAGTTGCTGTTTGAATTATCATTTTCAATGTCATAGATATGGTACAGTAATGCTTCAGTTTTGGACTTACATATCTGCTGTAATGACACAAAAAAGTTGGAAAGGGTTAGTGTCTTGTAGTTGTAGTGTGTATATTATGCACGTCTTTTCAAGTTCTGGCCAAGAATCAAAATGAACTCGATCGGATAAAAGTATGTCAGTTCTACCTAGGCCTTTGATATAATTAACGAATGGCTATCTTTCCTCGTGTGTTCGTTTTTAGAAGCCACAGCCTTCCATTATAAGAGAAAAACTAAAGTACAATATCAGCGTAGCGGCTACACAACAGTAGTAGTATCAACTTTCAACTATTATTATACTCAACAAGCCTCCCGAGTCTCGAAGCGTGATTCAATGCAAGTACTGTTAGACTTGCATTTCCCTACAGTTTTAAGAAAAGCAGACAGCTTTTCCCAGACCTCTTCAAAATTTGAAGGTTTTCATTCTTTTCTTCCTTCAAAAAGCATTGTTCCTTGGATTTGGTTATATTGAGAATAGAAGTCCTGTTGACCAATAAAAACCAGCATGTCAAAGCTATGCTAGCTACCTGGGTGTCAGTCAACTACATCTGTGTCTAGTTGAATGATATATTATCAGAGACTGAGAGGTCTATGGTCAAGCACCTACAAGCTTATATATTGCATTCATAACATAAGGCTGCCCAAAAAGAAACAATAATAGCTTTACAATTCAAGACTAACAGTTTTGCTTTAATTACAGTCGAAACAATATGACGAGATAATAAAAGATAATAACTATGAATACATAGAAGACTCTCCGTACTTAGAGATTGTGGACAGAAGTGCTAAGCTCCGGCCTCCTAGTCATAGCTTGCGTTTTCAAGTAGCAGAACGTTCCATAATCTATACATGCATGCATATAAATTATGTAAAATAACAAATATTACACATAAACTTAGCAAAACACCAAAAGAGAGATGCAAGAGCGCTTCATAATCCACGCTGATCAGGTGCTGCAGCAGCCAATGAACACTCTGATCTAATCGTGCGGCGGATGACGTGGCACATCTCAAAGTGAATGAGTAGATCATCCATGATTGGGTTCCCGTGTTTGCTTGTCTAGACAAATATGGAAATGTGTGGGGCCATTCCTCTAGCTGGTTATCATGATTGGCTTCTGTTGAAGGATGAATGGATAGGATTGCTGCATGCACATTCGAGAGAATGTGAATATTTCTACACAAGGCAGAGAGATAGTCGCAAAAGATTATTCTTTTTTTAAAAAAATCTCTTTCTCATTCTGCTTTGTTGAGACTTGATTAACTAACTATGAAGCCCTGTCAAGATAAATACTATAAATGAAATATTATTTTATTGGTGATATTTTTTTTTTTATGGAGTGGGTTTTAGGAGTAGGGTTAATTATAGCAGAATTTGAACTTCACAAAAAGGAGAAAAGAAAGCATCTTTCGTATATAGTCAGTTCTTTTATTGGCATCACTTTAAACCTTATGTAATTTCATTGCTGCTTACCATGAAAGTAAAAACCCAGTAATCTCTCCAAATTCAAATGAAAATTGGGAAGATAAGGCTTTGTAATTGAAATTCAGTTTGTCATGCAAATGCAAATGCCTTTTCGTGTCAAAAGTCATAGGATATTATTACTTTGTTTTCATATTTTAAGAACCTTTCTCTTTTAGCCTAAAGTTAATTTTAAAGAACATTATTATATTAGATAGCTAGGGTCTCGAGAAACAGTTTTGACCTTTTCGCGGTTACTCATGATAAGCAAAATCATTTTTAATAGTCCGTCAACCAAAGCAAAAGGAGAATACAAATCATAGTGATTTGGGATTCTGAAGGACTTATTGACATAATAATTCCAATTCCATGAAGAACTCTTGTGTCAACTTTTTCCGACTCACAGTTAACTGACGAGACTCGATTCATATATGCATGTTTACTAAATTTACACCTTCAGAACACTACCATACCTTATATTGTGTGAAGATATTAGAAACCTTCGTGGTTCAGGAACCTTCAAAAGTTAATCTATCATCAAATCAACAACGGTTGTAAAATACATAACTTTGAATATTAGACCACATTTATACCAAAGAAATTCAAGATTACCCTAGGTTTAATTATGTTAGCTCAAGGCTTATTAATGATTTTTACGATAATCTTATAATATTTCAAATTCAAATTAGATTTATTTCCTTCTATTGCGCAATAACGGGTTAATTCTCAAAAGGAAATAAAATCATATAATAAATTATTGAGTTATATCAATACCCTTGAAAGTCATATCATTATCAAATGTCTTGTGTTTTAGAAAGTAACACTTTTTTTTTAGAGAGATCATTGAAGCTGACACAACGTAAAAGCGTTCAATAGAAAATAAACCCTAATTAGGTTTAGAGAAAGACTGTAAATTGATTCAAAATAAGCTCCCTAAAAAAATAACACCGTTTGCCTTATATAGGCGGATAGAAAATAACAAAACAAGGAAAATAACAACACAGTCCTCAAATAATTAAAATGGCAGTTTGACCCCTTAAACAGCAAAATTTGGCTATTGAAGTTTGTAATAGGATGCCCATAGGGCCTTGTTGCACTTTTCAAAATTGTCTGTCTCGCGAAACCCTTTCCAAAAAGCTATCGTGGACCCCAATTGAACATCGTATGCAAAAGTTATGACATTTTGCGCAATCTGCCGCAAATCTTGCCGCAGTCAACGTCTTCTAGAAAATTCAGCGTTATTTGCTCCGCATCAGTCTCCTTCACTGGGAAAAAAACTCGACCTCGAGTTGAGCAGGAGGTTTAAGTACAAAGGAACATCAGCATCATGAAATATGGATATGTCCACCATCATTAAATGTCTTGGAAATACCCATGCTATTTGGAAGATTGATCACATAAAAATTGTCATTGATGCACCTTAGCATTGAATAAGGTCCATACTTCTTGGGCTGCAACTTGTTGTATGTACCAACCGGAAACCTTTCCTTGCGCAAGAACACCATCACTTGATCTCCAACCTGGAAGACCTCTTGCCGTCTATGTTTGTCAGCAGCTTTCTTGTATTTATGATTTGCCTGCTCCAGCTTCTGCTTGACTTCTTTCTAAACATCCACAATCTGCTCTGCCATATTCTTGGCTGAAACATTCACATCTCCACTCTTAGGTAGCTTGATCAAATCCAGGGTGTATTGTGGTATCTTCGTGTAGACAATAGAAAAAGGTTAACCACTAGTAGCACTATAAACTGCACTGTTGTAAGCAAACTCAGCTTGTGGAAGAATCAAATCCCACTGCTTTGGCTTGTCCTCACAAAGACTGCGAATCAGGTTGCCTAAAATTCGGTTGACTGCTTCAGTTTGTCCATCTGCTTAAGGATGATCTGTACTGCTGAACTGTAAAGAAGAGTCAAACAGTTTCCACAGTGTTTTCCAGAAGTAACTAAGGAACTTACTGTCACAGTCCGAAGTGAAAGTCTTTGGGACCCCATGTAGTCAGACAACATCTCTGAAAAACAACCTGGCAACAGCAACTGCATCTGAAGTTTTCCTGCAAGGAATAAAATGTGACATTTTGGAAAACCTGTCAACCATAACAAAAACAGAATCAACGCCTCTTTGTGTTCGTGGCAGTCCTAACACAAAGTCCATGGAAAGATCTTCCTAAATGTTCTCTGGAACTGGTAGAGGCATGTACAAACTAGTGTTCTTAGACTGGCCCTTGGATCTTTGGCAAGTATAACATTTCTCCACAAATCTACAAACGTCCCTTCTCAAGTGTCGCTAGTAGAATCTTTCTTTCGTTGCTACAAGAGTCTTGTCTCTACCTAGGTGACCTGCTAATCCACCTCCATGCAAGTCACTGATCACTTTCTCGCTAAGAGATGTTTTCAGAATGCACAACTAGTTTTTATGCATCAAGTAACCGTCAGATAAATAAAAAGAAAAAACTAGGTGATTGTTGGATACCTGGGACCATATCTCTACAAAGTCATCATCTGCTGCATACTCCCCTTTTAACTACTCAAAACCCAAAATCTCTTGGCTCAAAGTCAATAGCAATGTTGCTCTTCTACTAAATGCATCAGCCACTCTATTCTATATACCTGATTTATGCCTCAGCTTGAAAGAGAATTTCTGTAAAAACTGACACCACCTTGCATGTATGTCTCTGCTAATTCTCTTCTGAATGTTTAAGTACTTCAAAGCCTCATGATCTGAATAAAGCACAAACTCTTTCCCAATCAAGTAGTGTTCCCACGTTTTTAGAGTACGAACCACATAATAGAATTTCTTGTTATAGGTGCTCCATTTGCGCCTTGCAACACTAAGCTTCTCACTGAAAAATGCAACTGGCCTCTTTTCTTATGAAAAAATAGCCCCTACACCCACTCCACTAGCATCACAATCCACTTCGAACAACTTCTCAAAATCTGGAAGTGAAAGTATAGGTGCTATGTACAGTTTCTCTTTAAGGATAGCAAAGCTGTTGTCTGCTTCTTCTCCCCACTGGAACTTCCCTTTCTTCAGACACTCTGTCAATGGGGTAGCAATACTACTAAAGTTTCTAATAAAACTCCTATAAAAGGTAGCCAATCCATGAAAGCTCCTCAATTTAGACACATTTTAAGAGTCGACCTGTCTCTGATTGCTTCTATTTTCGACTCATCAACATGAATACCATCAGCCAAAACCATAAACCCCAAGAACATTAATTTATTTGTAAGAAAACTGCACTTAAGATTAACATACAACAAGTTATCTTTCAAAGCCGTTAACATAGCTCTCAAGTGTGCCATATGCTCCTCCTCACTACAGCTAAATATCATAATATCATTAAAATAAACCACAATAAAACTTGCCAATAAATGGTTTAAGTACCTGATTCATTAGCCTTATAAACGTACAAGGAGCGTTTAACAACCCAAAAAGCATAACCAGCCACTCGTGAAACCCCTCTTTGGTCTTGAAAGCTGTCTTCCACTCATCTCTTGGCTTGATTCGAATCTGATAATAACCATTCTTCAAATCCATCTTCGAAAACCATTGTGCTCCATGCAACCTGTCCAACATATCATCTAACCTCGGAATAGGAAATTTATAACCCACAGTAATTCTGTTGATTGCTCGACTGTCAACACACATTCTCCAGCTGCCATCTTTTTTTGTTGTCAACAATGATGACACTGCACACAGACTCAAACTCTCCCGAATCAGCCCCTTCTTCAACAACTCTTCTACCTTCCCTCTCAATATATCACTTTTCTTGGGGTTCATTCTGTAATGGGGTAGATTAAGGAGACTAGCACCAGGGATAAGATCATTTTGGTGTTGTATATCTCTTACTGGAGGTAACCCATCTGGTATTTCCTCCCCTATAAGCTCTTTAAACTCTTGTAACAAAGAACGAACTAACTCTGGTTGCTCCTTTACTTGTAATTCAGGCTCATTGAACAGAATTTGCTTCACTATTAACACATGAATCTGCCCTGTCTCTTTAGCCTCTTCTGCAAAATCGTCTGCCAAGGTCGAGAATGTGCTCTTCCCTGGCATAGCAGATTTATTTTTCAAAGGGAGCAATGAGAACTTCACGCCATCCTTCTCCAGCTTATACATGTTACTCTTTTCAGAATGCTGCGCATCAACATCATACTGCCAGGGTCTGCCAAATAGAAGATGACATACATCTATATCCACTACATCACAATAGACAGTATCCTGGTATTTATCTATGGAAAAAGGTACCTTGCAGCATTCTGTCACGTCAATTTTTCCCGTATTAGATTTAATCCACCCTAATGAGTAAGGATTTGGGTGTTTCTCAACAGGCAGCTTCAACTTCTTCACAGTATCCTTTCCAATAATATTTTCACAGCTCTCACTATCAACAATAACACCAAACACCCTGTCACCGATAGTACACCGAGTTCTGAATAATTGGTGTAGCTGCGATTCCTCTTCCCACTTAGGGGCCAACATCATCCTCCGCATAACATAAGCCTCCTCGTCATCTTCATCATACTCCTCTTCTTCCTCAACCCCATCCGGTTCACAGTAAATCTCGCCATCTTCTTCCTCTCGATCTAGCACATTGACTGTTTTTCGGGTAGGACATTCGTTTGATCTATGTCCCTGCTGGTTGCACCGAAAACACTTCCCAACAGTGGGCCTTGCATAAGGATTATCTGTCTTCTTGGGTTCTCTATCTTTCCCCTAATTCATGGGACTTTTGTCGATAGCCTTATCTTCCACAGGCTGCTTGATCAAGTTCTAGGAGTTATTTTCACGATCAGGTTAATTTACAGGAACCTTATTGCCATCTACACTATCCCTGTATCCACCAAAACCACCAAAACTCCTTCTGCCTCGCTCCTGCTGCATCAATTCAGCTTTCAAAGTCAAATTTTTCGCTTTACTCAAAGTTCGAATTACCTGCACACCAATTCTAACTCTCAAGTTTACCCGTAACCCTTCTAAATATCGAGCCACTAGCTACCGTTCAGACTCCAGCAAATTATTTCATTCTGCCAACCTCATAAATTCAGCTGTGTATTCATGAACTGTCCTGCTACCCTGTTAACATCTCTGATACTGTTGAAACAGAATATGTTCATAATCCGGGGGTAGAAATTCTAGTTTCAACAGATACTTCATCCTATACCAGGTTTGTACAGGGAGTTTTTCCTCCCTCTCTCTTCTGGATTGAACTCGCTCCCACCAAGCCGAAGCCATCCCCTTCAAGCGACAGGCTACCAGTTTTACCCACCTTTCTGCCGGAGTTTTCGCATAATCAAATAACCTGTCTATTTTCGCAATCTAATCTAGAAACTCCTCAATTCCCAAACTACCATTAAAGCAAGGAATATCTACCTTTAATAGGAAATCTCCACCTTCTCGATCTTCGTTCCATCTCTGCCCATATCCGTTTCCCCTTGGATTTCGATTGAACCGATGTGGTTCATAATCGAATTCTTCTTCCGAATCATCTTCGTAAGCAGGTTGTCTACGTGGAGGTTTTGGTCTGTTGATAGGTTCACCACGAGCAGCATATCATGGCTGTCTCCTACCATCATTCCTTCCCCTATTCGGTCCAAGACCGCAAGCATCCAAACGATTTGAAAGCTCGTGAAAACGTTCCTCGAAACACCTGGACATGCCATCTATTCATTGCTCAGGACGTTGCTCCAATTGTTGCAACACCCTGTCCCCATGTGGGGCTCCATCCTACTGAACGCCGTCACAGAGAACACCGCCATCACCGCTAGTCGCCATGCTTTGATATCACCTAATGCAACGTAAAAGTGTTCAATAGAAAATAAACCCTAATTAAGTTTAGAGAAAGTCTGTAAATTGATTTAAAATAAGCTCCCTAACAAAATAATATCGTTTGCCTTATATAGGCGGATAGAAAATAACAAAACATGGAAAATAACAAAACAGTCCTCAAATAATTAAATTGGCAGTTTGACCCCCTAAATACCAAAATTTGGCCATTGAAGTTTGCAACAGCATGCCCATAGGGCCTTATTGCACTTTTCAAAATTGTCCGTCTCACGAAACCCTTTCTAGAAAGCTATTGTGGACCCCAATTGAACATCGTATGCAAAAGTTATGACATTTTGCGCAATTTGCCGCAAATCTTGCCACAGTCAATGTCTTCTAAAAAATTCAGCGCTATTTGCTCCACATCAGAAGCTCATCTGGAACAAATTACTTCTTCATTTATTAAGAGCTTGTAGATTCTAGCAAAATACTACTAGTTTGGAAGGTTGGAGATCGTTGAAAAATATATACTCGTAGGAAGGTTGGAGAATCTTGAAAATTATGCATTCATTGGAAAGTTGGAGAACTTTGAAAAATTTGTACTTGTGAACTTGAAGAGGTTCGTCAAATTACTACTTGATTTTATAGTGAAATATTCAAGTTAGATACTTGGGGACTGGATATAAGCTTGAGTTATAAGTCGAGCTAGTATAAATTGACCATGTCCTTCTCTCTCTTCTCTTAACTTTTATATTTTCGCATTATATTGTGTGTGTGTGTTTATTTCAGCAAAAGTCTCCTTCACTTTTAACAGATTCCTTCTGTTTTTCATCTTGCAAGAAGTTCCTTTCATTTTAATATACGCCTTCTATTTTAAATTGTCTTAAATAGATTTATCCTTTAGCAGGCTCCTATCATTTAACAGACTTCTATCTCTTAACAGGCTCCTATTGCTTATATAGGTCCCTATTGCATAATAGCTCATCTTACTTTTCAAGCTCCTGTTGTTGTTTTAAATTTTGATAAGCCCCTATCGTTTTATTCAAATTAAAATTATCGCTTGTGTTTGTTTGCTTTATCAAATTAGTCCTCTTAGAAATTAATGATATTTGTTTTGGTGATAATTAATTAAATTACCTTCCAAGACTATTTGTATACATATCGATTTTTCACATTAAATGGAGTTAAATTTGAATGGAAGTAAACCCTTTTATGTAGCCATTGGAGCAACTTTTATTCGTAACAATCCATAAGAAGAACCAATTCTTATCATAATTTTATTAATCAACACTCACTTCTTACCTAAACTTAAGTCTATATGACTTTGAAGAGAATTGAAACTATGTCTCAAATTAATAAAAGCAATAGAAATGTTTAAAATGAATTAATACTAATGTTAAGGCAAGATTTGTTTTTGAAAAGGATTAGCTTGTAACATATTACCCTAATTAAGTGCATTTTATCATACTTAAAAATTGAAGAATAATACATTATAGATTGTAGGTTGTGGAAACATGAGTAGATTATAGTTTAAAGATTATGGGAATTTGAGGTTTTCAATATGCAATATCTGATAAATATTTATAAACATTAAAATAAAAAGTGTGATTGATCACAAATTTATTTTCTTTTAGAAACCTCATACTCATCAGTTATAATAAAATATAGGGTAAATTACCTTGGATTTGTAATTTAAATAACTTAAAAACGTTTCATTTTCAAAAATTTTAATTTTTAAAAATATCTTCATTTATATTTCTATTAAAAAATAATTATAAAATGCACATAATAATGAATATTATATATAGGCCAATAAAATATTATTAACATGAAATTTCAACATAATTCTTAACCCTAATTTGAACTATTTAAATTCGATTCAAATTAATAATTTATTATAATTTTCTTAATTATAATTGAGTCAAGTTTGAATGGTTCAAATTGTGTTAAGAATTAAGATAGATCGTAATGTCATACTAAAAGAAAAATATAGTCTAGCGACGGATATTACCGACAAAAAACCTAGACATTTCATCGAAAAGCTAGGTTAGTGACAAAATTTATCGACAAACCAAGGCGTCGTAGAAACAACCTTAGGTAATAATTTCTAACGGATAACAGAATGTCCATCGGTAAATGTACCAACGGAAAATTTATGAAACTGTTGGTGAATATACTGACGATTTTTTGTTTGGTTGGTCGTCGGTAAATTGCCGACGGTCAAATTTGTCCGTCGGCATATTTATAGATAGTATTGGTTATTCTGTCGATAAGTTTATAACATTACCGACGGTTTTGTTTGTTCCGCCGGTGAGTGTACCAATGGTTATTTTACGTTAAATTATGTCGGTAAATTTGGCGACAGAATTGGTTATTCCGTCTGTAACTTAATGTCAATATTACCGACTGATTGTTCTTGTTTGTCGATAAATAGAGTTGATTTTACTGACGACTTTTATTTTTCCATCGGTAAATTAACCAAATTTTTTTTTAAAAATATCCTGTCACTAAATTTTATTTGATGATCTTAGATTGATGCATAATTTAAACAATTACGAATTATCTGTGCATAATATTTTGATTTGTTTAAACAAAAAATTGATTGATGATATAAAATTAAAATTATCTTAATTGATAATAAAAACATTAAATTGTAGATAATAAGTATTTGTAATTCAAATGAAATGACTACAAGTACATTATTGATTTAGTGACTGCGGATGCTAAGATTGTTGCGATGAGGTACTACCCCTCCCTTTCAACTCATCCATCTCATTACGGAGCTGAGTTATGTATTCCATCAACTGTTGCAACTGAGTTACCAATGTCTACACTATGCTCTGAAACTCATGGACTTCATTGGCTGTGGACCGCCTACTAGATGCTGCTGTACTAGACGTGAAGGATTGAGAATAACATGTGTTCGCAAATGAACCTAAGTTGAATATCCTTCCCTGACGGCTACTACCACCCACTGCATGATGATAGGTTTGAGCCTCATCAACATCTTTAGACTGTTGAGACTATCGTTGAATGCTTTCTTGTATTTAGTCCTATTAGAAGGCAATGTTTATATTAGAAAGTGATAATTATTAAGCATTAATATTAAACCATAAATTTTACATACATTTAGTTCTCTGCATTGGTGGTACTTAGAGTATTGAGGACAGATTTTTTTACAAAACATGATAGTTTTTTCTCTACAAATAACTAGTATTTTTCCAAACAGTAAAGGTATTTCTTGTTAAAGATGATGTATTTTCTTATAGACTTATGGAATTTGTCATATAAACTGGTATTCTTATAGCATTGCTTAATTTTTATAAGATTGGTGGTTTGTTAACGTCAAGGTTGCAATATTTTTTAAGGGTAAATTATATTTTAAACATCAAACTTTGTCTGATTTTGCGATATGAGCTAGAAATGTCAAAAATATCAATCAAATGTTCAAATTTTTAATTTTGTAAAAGAAAACCATTATTAACACTTTTGTTAATAGTTTACAAAGATTGCCACATAAGTTGGTCCCTTTACATGCAATATACATTTGATATCTAAAATAATTAAAAACAAAATGGTTTCCTATATGTGGTTATGTCTCTTATCATTGCCACTTTAGAAGTTACGTCCATCAAAGTTCTCCAAGATATCTGGGCCTTAACTTTCCTATTAGATCTTGAAAGGAAGAATCATGTACCATATAGAATAAAACCAATACCAACCATTATCCTAACCTTTACTATTCCTCACTTTCTTCTAAAAAATGGTATAGTAACTTTAATAAAATTTGTATACTGACTGAAAACCCTAAACTAACTCAAACTAATAAATGTTTAAGGTATTAGTATAATAGATTTAAGTTTGTTAACTAGGGAACCCACTTTAAAAAAGTAGGTAATTGTGGATTTATATGTTGATTTAAACCTTCAAAGAATGTAGAAAAGTACAAAAAGAAAAACTTTCAACAATCAACCACCACTACAAGAAAATTGCGTATTAGCGTCAGAATATTTCCGACGACAGAAATTCCGTTGCTAATTACCGACGGAACCACCCTATTCCGTCGAAGAATAGATAGTTTTACCGACGGTCCAAGACTCCGTCAAAAATATTGTAGGTAAAAATTTGGCACAAAATCTCCAACAGAAAATAGCGACGGCAAAGGTCTCGGCGACGGAAAAAAATGCGGGAATCATTCCCATAATTTAATTGCTTCACCATTTACCAACGGTAAAGCACGCTGTCGGTATTTAGCTTTAATTTACCGACGAAAAATACTTCCGTCGGTAAATGATCGAATAATATCCCGACGGACAATCTTTCTGTCGGTAAATTGCTACCAGACGTCGTATTGCCGACGGCAGTAAGTTGCCGTCGGTAATATTGGAATTGTATACCGACGCACGTTGATCTTACCGTAAAAAATTATCGGCAGCAGACCTTGTTTACCGATGGAAAGACAATTCCGTCTGTATATGCGGTTTATTTATAATAAAATATCGTGCTTTTACCGACGGATCTGCTTCCGTTTGTCGGTAAAGGTTTGAAGAATCAATTTTTCCGACAGTACATAAATTCCGTCGGTATGCTCGTCTGCTGATACCGACGGCAAACGATTATACCGTCGAAAAATGTCGGCAACAAAACCTACTTTCCCGACGGAATACAGTGGTCGTCGCTATTTGAGTTTCAGACCGGATGTAAAATGCCGCTCTTTTACCGACGGACAAATATTTACCGTCGGTAACTGTCGGCGTATCCCGCGCATTTACTAAAGGAATGATCTTGTCCGTCGGTAACTGTCGACGGCTGCATGTTCTGGAAACCTATATTGCTGACGGAATTTATCGTTCCGTCGGTAATCCAACGGCTATAAGTCGCCCCGACCCCCCCCTCTCCCTCGCGCTTTCACTTCTCGCTTTGCTTAAGGTTCAGAGTTTTCGACTCCTT
>JANZXR010000005.1:40445657-40469726 GCA_027575705.1 Erythroxylum echinodendron | reverse complement strand
TTATCGACGGACAATCTTACCGTCGGTAAGTTTACCGACTGTATTAGAAACATTCCGATGCTAAATTTACATACGGGAGAGCAACGGTCGGTAAAGTTAGCGACGGAATAAATCTGACGGTCGGTAACTGTTCCATTGATGTTACCGACGGTTTTTCTTTTTGGTCGGTAATTTTACCGATGGATGGAAACTTTCCGTCAGTGAATTTAGCTACGGCCGAATCTCTGACGTTTTTGACCGTCGGTTTATTCCGTCGGTAATTTGGTATACCGACGGTATATTTGCCGATTCCGTCGGTAATTTCCGTCTGTAATTCAATATTTTCTTGTAGTGCACAATACTTTCAAGAATAATAAGATAAGAAAAACCCAAATCAGACACTGCTTACAATAAACCAAGCCTGCAATTAATAACATCACAAAACAAAGAAAAATTTCAAGAACCTAACAATAAGGTAATGACAAGAACCACAATAATAACTAATACATAGATTCTTAAAAAAAAACATATAAACTCTCATCTTATCATAAAGATTACAAACACTAAGTTGTAACCCACTAAGGCTTTACTCATATTGTACTTAACATCATTATACTCATAATTTGATTTTATTATTTTTACCTCCCATACTAATGAACATCTTGTTTAACCCCTCTATCTAAGTTATGACTCAATTTGAAGCAGGCTATCTCAAGCTGTTCATATATGAACTAAAAAGATTTAGTTTCCGGTATGAATAAATAATCATTAAGATCAATAAAGATATTAGACAAAAACATATCACAATTTATAAATTAAATTAAATCAATCCATAAAGAGATAATCACTACAGGTTTCCCTATCTAAACACAGGAAAAATATTTACCTATTAAATACGTACAAAATACCAAAATTAAATAACAAAAATAGAGAAGTCATGATAAAAGTGAATCTAGATAAACTTCTTAAATCTCCAAATAGCTTTATTTGTTAAGATGATCTCTAAATCTTGTTTTTCTAGTGAAAAAAACCTAAAAGTGATTTTCCAGGGTTAGAGAAGCCTTCCAATGACTAAACCTAGCTTTTGGAAAGAGAAGGATGTTTTTTAAAAGTGTTATCATTATAAGACACCTAAAATCTCACAAAAATTATGATTTTCACTCTTAAATACATTTTAGTGTGCTTGTGCCATGGAATGTACTATGGTCGACGCCTAAACCATATGCATTTAAAGTTTCTTTTGGATAATAAACATGGTATCTGACATGATTGGATCTTTAAGCTATGAATCTCACTATTTCCTTAAAGATGAATATATGGCCTCTGGCATAATCGTGTCCCTCAATTATGGATGTAACTATTTTCTTAATGAATTGCGAAAGGTCTTCACAGATTCATGGTTTAGAATGTGTCACTTGCTACACTTGATCCTTTTAAAGCACAAGTTAAAGCACGAGTATGGGCTAGGTCATATTACTATAAGAATTATGAATTTCTTCATATTTTTGTTTGGAATTTTTTTAATTCTTGAATATCATCATTTTCATGTTCAATTTGTATAATTACCTAAAAATATAACAAAAACCAAGTAAAATAAGGTATTAGTGTCTTATGACTATATAAGTCATAAGCATCACCTAGCATAATGATTTGTCTTCTATCAATGTATAGTTACTTAACATTGGATTGATTAACAACTCTTATAATGTACCAAGTACTTTGAAATTTCACAAAAGTTAACCCTAATACTAGAAGGGTCATATAGGTTTGTATCTAGATTCTAGTTCAATCCTTAATATATGTGCTTAATTCAATCTACATATAGGTTTTTTTTGAATTCATTTATAACTAAGTTCGAATAAGATCTAAGCTATCAATTATATATGTAAGTTCCAAACACAAATGCCAGAAGTGTGTCTCATATTTTTAACTTTAGAAGTACATTTTAAAGAATTGTCCATATAGCTACATATAGACAAGGACATCATCTCTCTTCTTATTACTCTTGACGAGTTGCCAATGTGGATTTTCTTAAAACAAAATACTATGTTTAAGGTTTGACAAACTATCAACTAAAAGCCCATATTTTTTAGGGACATAACCAAGTTAGTTAATTTGTTTTAATTTTTTCGATATATCATTTAACTGATAATGATATATCGAAAATTCATCGTAGCACATAAACATTATTAGCCTTGAATCGTTTTGCATTTCAACAATTATCATTAAGCGACAAAAAGCCATCTTAAAAATGAAGCAACAGACAATAAGAAAAGGCAAAACATAGATAGACATTGTTTACCAGCTGGCACGAGAGACGGAGGAGGAAGGCTTCGGTAGCGACAAAGATGAGGATGCTGGGATGCCAAGGACGGTGGCACGATGAGGACGCGAGGTGCGGGACAACAAACAACGGGGCTTTGGTAGGCACAGAGAATGGCAAGGATGACAACGACATAGAAAAAGAAATATCCAGATGCGATAGAGGAGGGGGAAGGGGAGGGGCTGTGATAGTTTTAGCTTAAATGAAACCAAACAACGTCGTTTTCATTTTATTAAAACGTTGAAACTGAAGCAAACGATGACGTTTACCTCTTAAAATTTACCAACGAAACTTACCGACGGAACAATATTCTGTCGGTAAACAAAAAATAATCCACCAAGCATTCTCGTCTTCTTTACCGATGAGAATTTTCTTCTGTTGCTATATTCTATCGGCAAATTTTCTGAGATAATTTCCCTCTATATTTACCGACGGTTATTTACTCCGTTGCAAAACGAAAAATTTCCTGACCATGTTTCCTACGGTTTGTGATTTTCCGTCTGTAATTTTCTATCGCTAATAACTAATTTTCTTGTAGTGTTATTAACATTTAATTGATCTATACACGATACTTATATTATGTGTGTTTTGTTTTTTTTGTAAAATTTTAGGAGTTTCTTTCTGAAAAATTAAAATTAAAGAAATTTTTTTCAAAACATAAGAGAATGTCGAATCGTTTTACCCTAAAATATATTAATTTCAATTTTTTATCTTTAAATGCTTTATGTTGAAATGAACCAGCATTTGATATATCCTACACATGCTATGGGCCCTATTAAAAATAAGCATATATTAACAGTTTCACTCTGTTAGGCAAGTAACTAGCTGCAGGTAAATGGCTGTCACCATCCGACTATGCTAGCCATGGACACATAGACATCCCATTTGTGAAGTATCAAATTATGATGCTTTAGATCCCATGCATATGATACTGCGACATTTCAAGAGAAAATGGAATGATGACACGACTTGAGACAAATAAGCTATGTATATACTTGTCAACTTGTGTGAGACATCAAAAAGGTTATCTGCATCTCCAGTTACTGCACTCTCAAGAGGAAGTGGGCAAGTAGCAGTATCAATTGTCAAAGACCGCGTTGATTGCTGGCCTGAAAACACCGTACAGGACTAGGAGGCGATTGGAGGCAGCCAGTGGGATTGGACAACCTGTCTTTTTTGGTTTGTTTTGTGGTCATATGTATGAAGATGTCACATCATGAAATTGGGAGTGAGTTGTCACCCTTAAAAATGCTTAATCATTAAGCTTAAGAAAGCTAAGAGGGGTTTGATTTGAAGTTTTGGTACTAATTAAAGAAGTATCTTTTCAATGGCGAACAATATCTTTGTTTTGGAACCCAACAAATGTCCGCAACGTATTATTTAGAATAAAAAAGGAAACTTTTTTTTAAAAATTTATTTACTTAAAAAATATTAATATTTTAAATTATTTAAAAATTGTTTTGTGTTGTTAAAATTTTAAAAAGCATTTTAGTTGATTTTTTCGAATTATTTTAATAATTTTTTACATAACTAACTCAAATGATTATATAAATTATGCCCCCTATGCAAGAATTAATTATCAAAAATAACCTTTCTATTCGGTAAAGATAAGATTTCGTAATATTGGAACTTCTTAGATTTCACAGTCCAACGAGACTTCAATAAAGTGTTGGTGATGATGATGTAAGAATTAATTATATAATAATATATGTTAAGGTGATTGAAAATATTTAACAAAAATATTTAATAAAAATATAACATGAGAAGATTTTTAAGTAAATAATTATTTTTAAATAATCATAAATCATCAAAATATGCACTAAAATAAGTAAAATTACAAAGTGATCCATAACTTTTAACCTATTAATTATTTAAATAATTTGAAGTTAGTAAGATAAATACATAATTTCTTACCATATCATGTTATATTTGAGCTATTAATTATTTAAATGACATGAAGTTAGTAATACAGAAGCGTAATTTCTTGCCATATTATGTTCGAATTGAGCTGTATTTTCAGAACTTGGATAAGATTGGGCCGTTTGAGGTGAACATATTTAAGCCTAATTTCCTGGTAGTGCGCGATTTGAGCTTTGCAGGCCTAACTACACCACCCACTAAAAGCGATCGATAAGGGTCTGGTTCATGATAGAGCCCCGTATAGGTTAAAAAGTTCAATAGACCAAGCCCCGGCCGAAACACCTACGGAAACACAAACTTTCCCACGCTGAATTTAAAACTGGTTGTCAATTTTTCGAGTTTGAATTGAGCTTTTAACTATATTTAAATTTAAATATAAATTTAATTGGTTGATGTTAGTTATAAAATTCAAAAATCATAATAATTTAAGTTCTAAGACTTTAGCAAAAATATATAGTAAAATTAGATTATATTTTGAATATATATAAAAGAAAAAATATTAAAATTGTGTATCATTTGAAGCTAAAATCGTAAAGTGAATTTAAAAATAGATATCTAAAATAAAATATGAAATAATAATTTTGATAAAGACAAATAGCATTTTTACCAGTTTTAACAACATAATAAAGCTTTATTGACTCAATTTGTTTATGAAAGGAAATTTGAAATTTGTAGCATACATGCTATCTGAAAATAGATATTTATCGGACAGTTTAAATTGTCATTGCTGCCTATGTTCCACTAAGCGATAATTAACTAAAACACACTCCACGTTTAGTAAAAAAATTAAGTTGTCAAAGTTTGTACTCTTTACATTATGAAAATTGTTCAAAAAATCGTCTTAGAAATAGCTTTCTTTCAGTAATAAAGGATTCCTAGGGAAGGTGTTGATTAATATAATCAATCAATTAATTATAGATTTTGTGATATAATTAATTAAAATAAATTTTATTTTATGTATTTTTTTAATTAACTAATGTATAAGATAAAGTAGTCGAAGTTATCAAATGAAATATGAAAACATTTAATTGTTAGAGAACAAGTTCATTAAACTGACCTCAAGAGAATTCTGCTTAGAATATTACTTATATGTTTATAAACATTTCCATTGTAATGGTTGTATATGTGTTCATTTAACTTGAGATCTCAAAAGTATTTTATATAAGAATTGTTATATTTTGATATTACTTATGACGTTTCATATTGAAGGGTAACTCATATTATTAGATATAGTATAAACTATATAGAAATAGTTAATTGGTTAATATAAGATTCATTATCCTAAGTAATTAGGATGAAATGTGATATTATTTCTAATTAGTATTAATTTGAAACTCATCGGTTAAAGTGGAATAATAATTTAAAGATATTTTTGAAATATCATTAAAGGAATCAATTATTAAAGTTGGAGAATTAATATGATTAGACTCATATAGAGTAGATATAAATTACATATTTTTTATGCTCGAAATATTGTATGATGAAAATCTTGAATTATATAAAAATCATTATTCCTATTATTGAGTAGTTATAATATGTTATCAAATGCCAATCTTGATCTATAGTATAAATATTAGATAATTAAAAATAAATATAACATTTTATTTTTAATATAAGATATTTTTAAAATAAGAATCAATGTTAGATATTTGATCTTATTAGACCTAATTAATATTTAATTAGAATTAATTATAATTCAATTATATTTATAATTCAATTAGATTACCAAAGAGTCTAAACCCTATTATAGATAGACATAGGTTCTAAAAATGCTAAGAACTCCCTACCCACCCCTCCTTACTTCACTTTTATAGCTCTCTATGGATTCAAGGAAGCTGCAGAAAAGGAATCAGATTTCATAATAAGGCATAGATTTATGATTCATATTTCATTATGTTTATATATTAATCATGTTATAGATTAAAGTGATTTTGATATTTGCAAAATCATAATTTTTAATATTTTTAAATTGCATAAAAATAATAATTTTTAAAATACATTTTCTATATGCATGAGATGAAATCCTTTTCCAATCTGCTAACATGTTTCCGATTTTTCTTTCTCCATCTAACTTCATTAGTAAAAGGCAATGTAGGAGATTGAAAGTGGTACACTGTGCTCATATAATATGTTTAGACATAATAGAAAATGACAAAGCAGGCTTGGCCTTTTAGGTTTTAAAACATCAATATGATTAGAACCATTGTTGATGTTTCTTCTATCAGCTGTATGTATTTACATATAGACATATGGTGGTTTAACATATTTGAATAAATATACAAAGGAAAGCCTAGGGTTTGCTTCTAGGTGATAAATTGACAAACACCTTATCTGTTCAAGATAAACTAATGATCAAAATCCAAATTAATAAAATATAAGATTCAAATTACAAGAAAGAGAATCAACTAATTGAGCTTCCTGTAATATTGGTATCACAACTTATCACATTTAATCCAATCCATTCATTATTAGTGGAACCTATAAGTTTGGTTTTATTACTCTTGTGAACTTTAAGTCAAAGTTTTTAATATAATTTTAGTATATCAACACCCCTTTTATAGCTTTAAAATGAAGTTCACTAGATTTTTGCATAATCTCAAAAGTTAATTAGCAATAAACATAATATATAGTCTTGTAGTAGTCAAATAAAATAAACTACCAATTAAACTCTTATGCAATTTACCTTTAACCCTTTAGGCATACCATCATTTAAAAAAATCACAAAAACCATAGGAGTTTCAATCAATTTACATATTTTCTATGATAAAAATTTTCCGCAAGTTCACAACAAATTTATTTTAAAAGTAAAACCTCATAGACATATTGCTTTGCGTATATACTAAAAAAAAGAAAGTATACCCAACTGATACAACTTGATTTTTTTTATTAGCTCTGCCTTAAACTTCTCCACTGACTTCTTGTTATTACTTGTGGCCAAATGACCATTAACGTAAATTGAAACAATAAGTTTCTAAGCTTTAAAGTTCTTAAAATAAAGAGTAATCTCATTCAAACTTCTCTCTAAATTAACTTTAGAAAGATAATTGTCTAATTTGTTATACCAAGCTCTTAAAGCTTCTTTAAGACCATATATAATCTTTTATGATAACACTACAATAAATAGGTTCTTTCGCGATGAAAATAAACGTCGCTAAAAAAAGAAAAATTGTTGCAAATATTAATTTATTTGCGACGATTTTGTGTTGTCACCCAAATCATCGTTAAATTCCAGTAGCAAAACAACATTAACGATGTTTTTCACAATTTGTTGCCAAAACTTGTTTGCAAAAAAAAATAATTCGTCGGTGAAATTATTACCGACGATAAGGAGGAACGTCGTACATGATTTTCTATGACATTTATGTTTCGTAGATAAAAGTTTTTCTCACGAAATTTTATTCACAAGTATTTATGTTTAGTAAGGATTTCATTTTTGTAGCAGAATCCTTTTAGCTACTAAGTTTTTATTGTAGGGAAATATTTTTAGAGACGTTCCTATAAACGTAGGTACAAACTTTTTGTGACGAATTGGACTTTGATTGGTAATGGGATTTTGTGACGATTGTGTTTTGGTAGCAAAAAGTTTTAGCTACGCAAACGTGGTTGTAGCAAAACCTTATTACCGACGTTATTTATACGTAGTTAATTAGTTTTTGTGACGAGTTGTATTTGGTAGCTAAAATTATTTAGTGACAAAGCTAAAATTATTTAGTGACAAAATTTAACTTTTAATTTAATAATTATTATAATTGTTAAAAACGAATTTATTTTAATTTACAATTTTAAAGACTTTTTGTGATGAATTTTTTTGATAGCTAATATTATTTAGTAACAAAATTTAATTTTGAAATTAATAATTATTATAATTGTTAAAAATGAATTTATTTTAATTTATTACAAATTTTAAGACCTTTTGAAATATTTAAATTATTTCTTTATAATTAATGTTAGTGACATGTTTTGTAAATAATAATAAATTGAAATAAAATAAACATATAAAATGGAATGCATTGTATATAAAACAATATTTACACATCGTTTACAAACTAAGAGTCTGCATATGAGTCACTACTACTAACATATGCAGAACTTAGCATTTGTTTAACCAATTTTTTAAGCTTGCTAACTTCTTTTAGTCCATAATTTCACTTGTCTTTTGTACATTGTAATTTTGTCTTCAATGCTTGGTTCTCTTCTTGAAGCGCCGTCACATATGCTGGTTGTGACGAAGAGGTACTAACAAGCTTAGGGCCATATCTAAGGCCTTTGATATAGCCCAATCGTGTACCAAGGATATTGTTGCAAATGTCATCGACATTGGGCTAATTTCCCTCAGCTAATGATGTCTGCAACAACTTCTGCATCTTGTCCTACAATGTCAAGTAGAAAATCGAGTTAATTAAAAATTATTAGTTGATATTATATAAAAAAATAAATTGTAATATTAATTTATTTGTATTTACATAATTACTTTGTGCCTCTTCAGAAATCTAGCTTTGTCCTTCTTTATAGTATGTGTGCTTGTACAGTGTAATCCTATCATACTCTTGCCCATGGAGTTCTGTTTGACTCTATAATATGAATTAAAAAAAATTATAGTCAATTAGAATTTATTGTATTAAAAATAGAATAATAAATTAAAAACGTTGCACTTATTAATTCTTGTCGGACAACGACAAATGGTCTAGAGTCGCTATTATGAGGAGTCTTCATTAAGGCTCTGTTGGCCTTGACTTTAGAACACTTTTACTAAATTAAGAGAAGTAGTTATGAGATCTATAAACATAATTAATGGAAGGAAATATGAAGAGGACAAAAACAAACCTAAGCCTTCACTGGAGCCTGATAATCACACAATTTATTCCAATTTTCTTTAGTCTCCCCTTCCGACACATGTCTCCTTACCTCTTCATTGGAAGAAAAAGCCTGATAATATTTATGAAGACGATATCGGTGATACTTCACCCTTTGTTTCAACAGTGAACTAACACTGCTTGAAACTTCAGGCGTGTCGATATCAACGATATTGAGCTTCATCTGTAAAAACATGTATTAGATAAGTTATTAATTTAATTAAGAAAAATTGTAATACTTATAATGAAATGAATAGAAATATTACCGAAACTTTATCCAAAGCATTTTGCAGCAATTTGTCTTCTTTCAACTGCCTAACATGCTGAAAGCAAGGCAACTCATTCCGAACAACAACACCCAACTCACTGGCCAACTTTGCGGCTTGGATCTTATCCACTGGGCACCCTTATGTTGGGTCAATCGTCACTGACAACTTGAAATTCATTGCAATATTCATTCATTGCAACTCAATTTCTTTTGTCTTATCTCTACCTCGTTTTCTTAGGCCAATATTGGAACCTGAAAAAAAATACATAAACACACAAATCATCTAATCAGAGCAGAAATGTAAATATGTTTGGTTATTAAAAACATACCAAAGATCCCTCATGACTACCAGATGATGTTGGTAATAGTTGTTGTTGCTGATTTCTCTCATATGTTGATGGAATTGCTGGTTGTTCTATGGTAGAAACTTCATCTGTCGTGACCACCCTCTTTCTTTGTTTCGCCCAGGTCCTATTATAATAAACCTGTGTAAAATGAATTAAAAACATAACGTATAATTGTAATTGTAAAATAAAATTAAAATTTTGTGAAACATTAAAACTACGCTTAATTAACATAACTAAAACATCAACAACATAAAGTAATTATCTTATTAACATTTGAAACAATACAAATAATGAAACTTACATTCAATCATCATGATCAAGATGAAGAAACTCATCATCAATAACTACATTATCGGGAGATTCTTCATCACTAATATATTCCAGTAAAGTGTCGTCATGGTCATTGAATTCATCCTGAGTATAGTCTTCATCTGTTTGTAAGATAAGATAGGGTTGGACTTCATCCAGTTGAATTATGTTGGGCTCGACATCTCTTCTATGGAATGATGATATATCTGTATCTTTTACTGGAATAACTTTTGTTATTGATCTCCAATCCAATATCTTGATAGACTTCATCAACATTTTCATCCAATTCACCAATATCTCTTTTACAAAAATCAAAGACATTCCTTTGTTGAAACTTTTGAACAACCTTCCAATTGCTACCTAACACAGTATCGTTGAAGTAGAAAACTTGTTTAGCTTGAGTTGAAAGGACAAAAGGATCATTATCATACCATGTCTTACTAACAATTATGCTAGTAATATGCCCGTTCACTCTCATGTCAGTTAGATCAAACTATTTGCATTTAAGTAGAACAACCTTCTTATCCTTGATGTAGTGTAACTCTATAATTTCAGATATGACACTGTAGTAATCAATGATTTCATCGTCATGACATCCTTCAATGACAATCCCACTATTTTGACTTTGAACTTGATTATCTTAATCTTCTATGTGATATCGCACCCCATTAACAATGCAACCTGAGTATTTCTTCCCACAGATATGAGGCCCTCATGCCAAACTATATAATGCTATTGTCGCTTCTTGCACATTAGGGTTATGTAACCGTATCATCTATACGACAAATTGAAAATAAATATGAGGATCTCATCATATTCTTATATTTTCATAATTCGTAATTAATATAACAACGTACTCAATTTATAAACCATGATACTAACTTCTGCCTATGTCTATCTTCAATATTAACTATCCATTTGCTTCGAATTGTCACCTTGTGCTCTCTATTAGAAAAAAACACAGTAAGATCTTAGAGTTAATGAAGAAAATTTTAATATGATTGTTTGAATGAAAAGGGATATACGTACTCCATATATGTATCGATGTTCTTGCACTTGTTTAAAATATACCAATGGGCAATTTTGAATTCGTCCTTACTTAACTTGACATATTTACCAGTAACAAGTGACCTAACTTTTTGGGAGAAAATAAACAACCCATCAATGTCATTGAAATCAAAGTTACGTTCCGGTCTATTAAATCTCGTCTCCACGTCAGTTAAGTATATTGAACAAAAAGTCAAGCATTGATTTGCTATATAAGCCTCTGCAATAGACCCCTCTGGTCGAGCTCTATTATTTACATAATGCTTAAGAGAGCATAAAAACCTGAACATAAAAAGTTAATAACTTAGGAATTGTTACAAACAAATAACATGGGAAAAACTTGCTCAATTTAATATGAATTACCTTTCAATCGGAAACATATATCGAAATTGACCCGGTCCACTAAGTTTTGCTTCATATGGTGAGTGAATTATTAAATGGACCATAACATCAAAAAACGATGGGGGGAATAATAGTTCAAGCTTACACATAATCAATGCTATGTCTTTCTCCAAATTATCAAACTGTTGAACTTTAAGTATCTTGCAACATAATTGCTTAAAAAACTCTTCGAGTTGACCCAAAGTAAGGGGATACATCCTTCGGTAAACACCCACATATTCCAGCAGGAAGTAGCCGTTGTAAAAGTACATGACAACCATGATTTTTCAACCCTAACACTTTTCCCTCTTTTAAATTCTCACAACGACCTATATTAGATGCATACGTATCAGAAAATTTGACTAATTGGAGGAACTGACAGGACATGTTGTAACAAGAAGGGGAATAAAGTATAATCCATCATCTCTTCTTCTAAAATGCAAATCTTTTCTAATATTAATGTCTTCCAAGTCTAGTCTAGCTTTAATAGTGTCTTTGGATTTCCCATCAATTCCTATAGCAGTCTCTAAAATGGCCTCACAAACATTCTTCTTAATATGCATGACATCAAGATTGTGCCTCAATAGTAATTCCTTCCAATATGACAAGCTAAAAAATATGCTTCTTTATTCCAATTCAGTTTAATATCATTTCTCTTATGCTTTCTATTACTTAGGTGTTTGCCAGAGGTAATATCGCCCAAATGTGACAGTTGGTAACAATGTCATCACCCGAAAACTGCATCAGAGGTTTACTCATCTTAACTGTTTCATTAAACTGTTTACTTCTTCGCCATCTATGCCCACGTTCCAAATAACGATGATGACCAATATAACATATTTTACTTCGTATCCTTATTGAATATGTTTGATGATTACAGACAGGACAAGCCATATACCCTTTAGTGCTCTATCTCGACAAATTCCCATAAGCTGGGAAATCATTGATAGTCTACAATATAGCAGTACGCATTCTAAATGTGTTGCCTTCAATAATATCAAAAGTTTCTAATCCATATTCCCATAGATTATTTAAGTCATCAATTAATGGTTGCAAGTAAACATCGATGTCTTTACTAGGACCAGTAGGTCCTAAAATAAGCAAAGACAACAACATAAAAGGCTTCTTTATACACTTCCATGGAGGTAAATTATATAGGACTAGAAACACCGACCACATGATATATGAATTAATCATATTTCTGAAAGGATTAAATCCATCTAAGGCCAATCCAAGTCGAACATTACTCCAATCTTGTCCAAAGCATGGGAACTTTATATCAAGCTCTTTCCATGCCATTGAGTCAGTTGGATGACGCATAATGTTATCGTCAATGCGTTTCTCTTTATTCCACCTCATATTTATGGCTATTTTTGTTGACATAAATAGCCTTTGTAATTGTGGCTTAATAGGAAAGTATCGAAGGATTTTCATCGGTATCTTTTTCCCTCTCCCATCATCTTAATGTACCATAAATAGGACACTCCTGAAGTTCTTTAGTTTCCTTTCAATAAAGAACACAGTCATAATTACAAGCATGAATTGAAATATATCCCAATCTAAGGTCCCTTAAAAATTTCTTCGCATCATAGTAATATTTCAGTAAGTTGTGCCCCCTAGGTAATGCATCATTTGGTAAGTCAATTAACATGTCAAATGACTTGTTACTCCATTTATTATAAACCTTCAAATGCAGCAACTTCACAACAAATGAGAGTTAAGAAAAATTAAAGCATCCCGGATATAATTGTTCTTGAGCAGCTTTCAATAACTTCCTAAAATTATCTTCGGTCATACTACCAATTATGTGAGGCATTCCTGTTTCATTCATAGTCTCCATATAATTCTAAAAATTGTCTAACATCTCATCAATCCCATCATCACCATCATCATTCACATCACAATCATCAACATCATTATTGTAACTCCCATCATAAGATATACCGACACTTGTACTATAACTTGCTTCCTTACGTTCACCATGATAAAGCCATGGACTATAGAATTTGTCTATGCCTCGGATGAGCAAGTGACTATATACCGTATCTTAACTTTGGATTTCCACATTTAAGCAATCAATGCATGTGAATACTACAATCTTCACCCATTTGATCCTTTACAAATTGCATGAAACTCTTAACTTCTACGTATTCAGCTGACCATTTTGATAAGACATCTAACTCTTATCCATTTAGCTATAAAATACAAGAAGATAACAGAGTTATAACAAGCATTTTCTATTTTATATTAGGTTTTAAAAACCCGCGTTTAATATTATATGCAGTCAATAACGTTATTCCAGTTCATATGGAGCAATTAAGTAAACAATATAAAACAAAATGGAACGACAACCGATATATAAAATAATAAAGGTTACTAGTAATTCGCATACCTGAAGATGTATAGTTGTATGCAATTGTTGATTCCAAGCAAAAAGAGGAACATAGAATCTGCAAAATAGCATGGCCATAGAATTGGTGAACAACATATTCTATTATAAATAAATTGAAAACTTGAATTAAAGGTTAAACGGCCAACAACAACAACAACAACAAAAATAAATAATAATAATAATAATAATAATAATAATAATAATAATAATAATAATAATAATAATAAAAACAAATAAATAAATAAATAAATAACATTAATAAAATGAAACGACAACCGATATATAAAACAATGAAGGTTACTACTAATTCGCATACCTGAAGATGTATAATAGTATGCAATTGTTGACTCCAAGCATATAACTGGAATACAGAATCTGCAAAATAGTATCGCCATAGAATTGGTGAACAATGAATTATATTATAAATAAATTGAAAACTATGAAATAAATTTGAATTGATGTTACTGTTCTCATTCCACATAGTTATTAAATTAATAAGTAGTAACTTTCTTAACAAATTCTAAAAACCAATTGTTATGCCTAAAAGCCAAATTGTTATCAATTTTGCTATTGTATTCAACTTTTAGGAGTCTAATTTATGATGGATTTTTATGTTTTTAATGTGGTTTAGCAACGTGTTAATTATTTTTCTTTTACAACTAAAATAATATACTATTTTCTTACGTTTAAAAAAACGTCCAACAAAATGATGCTACATTGGTAATTAAATGTGAACAGATTTTTTCAAAAAATAAACTATTTTCTTACTTTCATCGAACACTTTCTGAGCACAACATAAAACACACCCAAATTCAACCATTCATTTATTGTTAACCCTTTCTTCACCATCCCTAACACAATGTAACACAAACCCAATAATATATGTCTTCAATTCATAGAAAGAATAGTTAAATTCGAAGACAGCAGCATACATTAATTATTCGGAACATTAACAAATTCACAACCAAACCCAAAAAAATGAAAGAAAACTTACCACTTATGGTGTAGAACAAAAAACAACTGAAGATAAAGACAGAAAATCGATAAGAAAAGGAGAGGGATGCGGTGAAGAAACGACGGCAAGCTTCAAGATTGTTTAAGAGAAAATAGAGACGTGCGTGACGAAGAAGGAAGGGAAGATTGGCGAGTCTGATAAAAATTAAAGTGGGACGACGTTGTTACCAATCGGCTTCCAATGCAAACCTTTAGCTACGATATATAATCATCATCGCCAATAGGTTTGACAAAAGCCAAAAAACAATGTAGTTATATTATTATGATAGGCCACATTTTGTAACGATACCAATATTTGTCGCCAAACGAGACGCTTTGGCTACGAAACACCTATAGCATCTTAAATTATACAACATTTGGCTACTAATTTATTAAAGCATCGCCTAATCTTAAAATATTCGCTATGAATAATTATAAACATCGTAAAATATACTCAACCCTTTTCTTCTTAATTAATTAACATAAATTAGTTTTCCCTATTACCAATAAATAAAAGAAAAATTAATCTTCTCAATTATATATGCAATTGTTCTTCATTTGCTTGATTTTTGGGAACGACTAATCTTTAAATATAATTTGTTACAAATAGTTTTATAATTATATTACATTGTGTTCATATATTAATTACAAGTGTTACAATGTTTATTTATTCAAATAAGTTTTTTGAAATTATATTAATGAAAATGTATAATTTTAAGACAATGTTATTTTATTTCAACGGTCAACCTATTAATTTCCAAATAGTTTTCAAATGAATTATTTAATTTTTAGTTAAAATTATGTTTTGTTTAGAATATGAAAATAAATTTATTAAAAATTATTTATGAACCCGCGACCTTTAGCGACGAATCATGTATTAGCCGCTTCATCTGACAATTGTCGACTAAATACAAGTCGTAGCAAATTAATTAAGACTACTCCCAAATAGCTATACCAAATAATGAACGACATCGTTTACCTAAACTACATATATTAGGTTTTCAAATTAATACAACATAAAAGCCTTCTTAACGTTCTTGTTCAAGCAGTATTCTGAAATCCAAAAGCCTCTCCTACATACCAGTGATCGTCGACGCCTTACTCATATATCAAAGTCATTACGTCAGGTCATCAAAACATGATTTGTATTCCTGTCACTTCTTTTTTACTCTCTGTTGTATTTTCAATGTCCTGTTATCAAGCTCTTCTACATCTTTAACTGACGAGATCAGGTCTTTGTTTTTCAATCTTGGTTTGTCACAAATTTTATTCTACTTTTACGTACTAGATCTGTGATGTTTGCATTTGTCTTTTGAGACAACGTTTTCAAAGAAAACAAGTCTTTTACCATTGTTAAATAGAAGACTTTTGATTTTTATCCTTTTATAGTAGATCTGGATGTTCTTTGTGTAGATATGTACACATGTTTTTTTCGGTGCTAAAGTTGATTTCTTTATCTTTTGTATATGATGTTTTCTAATTTTCATGTTATTTCATCGTGTATAATTATTTGGACATTATCGTTGGATAGTTTGGATTATGCTAAGATAGTTTTTAGAGTCTTATCGGTTTTGTTGACCTAACTATTACTAAATCTTATCAACTTGTTTCTGGATTTTGCGTACTGAGGAACTTATGTAAATGCATCCTGCTTGCCATTTGTGAGTTTGGGCTTTCCTCTGGTCTTGTGAAGCACAAGAGTATTTTCTTAGACAACTCAAAATAGGTAGACTGTGACTCTTTTGTGTGTTACTGTCATGATTTAGGGGGCTCGATCATCAGAAAAGTTGCATTATTTAGTACTTATACCTCATGTGGCTTCATTCTTGTTGTGATTATTCACTAAATTATTGTGAGTTCTTAATTATGCATTTGATGTATGATTTGTGTTTATGGTTGTGTTTTGAAGATAATTTACTGTCTATCTTTGTTATTCCTTTATGTTTATCTCCCTATTAACGTTAGAAGTAGTTAATCACATAAAGGAATGTCAATATGGAGACTAGTTCTGGATGGCCCAAATTCATACCGTTGGGAGGAATATGGAAAAATTGTTCCTGCTCAGCAAACCAACACTGAAAAAGAAATCTACAATTTATATGCTAATCATCGTTTTCCTTTCATGGCGGATCTTTTGCTTCAAGTTGTTTAGTATCATCTAAACAACGTCACTTTCCTTATTATGTACATCCCATTTCCTTTTATGAAGCTATTATATATATTTACATTTGATGGTTTATACTACATGTTGTTTTAAGCTACCTTCAGTCTCGAAGGTGACATGTATACCTATAGAGGCAGGAGTGATGTCACGACACTCTGTAAATGATTAGGAAAATTGGTTGATTGGAAAAATTCATCAATTTCGAATACTTCATCTACTCATGCACTTATGCATGTGACTCTAATTTCAGTTCATTTAATGGTTTACTAATATGACAATATCTAAATTCTATATTGTTTATGTTTTAGGTACTAAATCTAGTGACTTAATCACTCCATCCTCATATCAGTTAGCTATAGCGGAAAAGATGTTGCAAGAGCGTGTAAAAAACCCTACTGTTGAGGGAACAACTATTACTGTTTCAATTGGTGCATTCAAACGTGCAAGGGCTCTTCTGGAGAATCCATACATCGAGGACTCATTTACCTTTACCAACCCCATGTTATTTGGAATCCAAAAAAATAATTATATCATTGTCAGTTAGCAGTCGCTCGACGTGCTCCTCCATATACAATCATATACATTTATATGTCACTCATGTGTATTTTCACAAGAATAATCAGTTATAAATACATTTATGAATGTATTATGTCTCATGCATGTTCAATGATTTTCTTAGGTATGTTTCTTTAATATTCTTTATAAACAATTTACAACACCTTCAAAACATTCTATTAATCTTTAATACCCCTTTTTTCACTTTAATCCTTTCATTCAACATCAATTAAATTCATTTAATAACTCATTTAAACCTACATACCTCAATGGTAACATCCTTACTTGAATTAAGTTGAAAAACATCTAAACAACACCATTTGACATAACTTATCGGGTCGCGATTGTGTATGTGCAAAATCGCAACTTCTGCCATTTTTCAGCAGCACGATCGCGAGTTTCCCCTGCTGTGTTTTTCTTCCTCTTTTCTTCTGTTTATCCGAAACTCATATACATTTTAACACCAATTTCACTCCAATTTTCTAGATTACTTTACCACAAACACAACATCATTCCATACTCATTCACATACCAATTTTTTTTCATGAAATTATCAAACTCTAATCAATTGATTAAACCTCTTTAACTACATAATATCATTCATGAAACCTATCCTTTTCCACAACATGATATCCATTTTATCAAACACTTCATTATCAAAATTTTATCACTTACAGTTGATGATCTCTTTATTTTTACTTCAGCTTTAGTTTAGTAACATCAATGAACAATTTAACAATTGATGATTGTTCATAAACCCCAAAACAATACCTAATCCATATTTTTCCATATCATATGTTCTGTATTTTTTTTTCCAAATTTTCTTAAGCAAATTTTGGGTCAGATTTGTATGACCATTCTGACCTAGACAAAGAGATATTTAGACAACACCTTCTCCTAATCAAATGTTCTAAAATGTCTTAAGTGTCTAGTGAAATCAATTTCATGTATTTTGGTTGTGTATCATGCAAGTTATAATCAAAAAGCTACAGACTGTTTTCATACTTTGACAGAACATAATTCTCAACTTTAAGCCAAATTTCAAGACTCTTAAGGATAGATTTCAAATTTGATTCCTCTATGAAAAATGTAGCCATATGTCTCTAGTTTATTCTAAATTAAAATACATCTAATTTAGATATTCACAGATCAAGTTATATCCAAAATACATATGCATGTTCAGTAAAAACACTGCATATAACATGCTCCAGCTCACTTTATTGCTAGAATCCTTCATCTTGTTAATCATATCACCAAATTTGCTTCTTCCTTCACCACCCACACATGCATCCACACCATTCATGCTTGCATCAGTCTATAAACATTGAAACATACACCACTCACACAAGCATCCAATTTACAAATATTAAAACCTCATCTAATATCATTTACACTACCTATACAACTTTAAGTATCACTTGCTTACTTCAGAAAAATTTCAACAGTTGAGAGGGGTTAGAAGAGGTTTCGATGGATGGAGAAAAGACAAAATAGAGAGAAACAAAACAAAACATGTACTGGAATTTTTTCTTTGCAAGGTGTAACGTGGGTAAAATGCAGAAGTTAAGTGTTTAAGTGGTGGATAAGTAAGAAGGAAGATGGTGTTTTCCATGGAGAGAAAACAAAGGAGCTGCAGAAACTAAAATTTTCATTACAAATTTTTGCAATGTTAGTAAATACTAATGATTAATTAATACTAATATTTTAATTCTTAAAAATATGTTTTGAGTTTTTATTATTCCAAATAACACATTGTAAACATTCAAAACAAATCTCTTATAAAACATATCTTAACTATGATAGATTATAAAAATGTTAGTTTAATTATTTATAAAAATTTCAATCATTTAGTGACGATTTCTTCAACAACGTTTCCAAAAATTCATCTTTGAATATGAAACATTTGGTGACGATTTTTAAATATCTTCTCTGAATGTTTGATATTTAATGATGATTAAAAGCAGTCTTCGTTGAATGTATAATGTTTCATGACGAATTATCAATTTCATCACCAAATATTGACCTTTTGGTGACATTTGTTAATATTGTCGCAAAATACATAATATTTAGTGACCATTTATGAACATTGTCGCAAATTGTTTGTAAAGTTATGGTAACGTTTACAAAATGAGTCACGATTGCACTATTTGGAAACAAATACTATAAATCGTCACCCATTGGTCTCGATTATGCGATAATTTTACTTGAATGTCGCTAAAGGTTTTTCTTTGAGTGACACTTTTTGGTTTCGTCACTAAAACTTTACATTTAGTGAAGAACGATATCTTTCGTCGCAAAAGGTTGTCTTTTTATGACGAATATTTTTTCGTCGCAAAAACAACGTCGGAAAATGCTTCCTTTGTTGTAGTGTAAGAACACTTTTTCACTACCATTCCCAACTTCAATAACTTTTGGTTATTGAATATATGTCTCTTCTTTCAATACACCATTAAGAAGGACAAATTTCACATCTAATTGGTATATAAACCATCCTAATTGTTCAGTTGGAGTAAGTAAGATCCCTATTGTGTCTAAACTGGAAAATGGAGAAAATGTGTTAATATAATCAACATTGTTATTCCCTAATGGCAACTAAGAGGGGGTGATTTCAATATTTTAATTAAAATAAACTAACTTATAAAACAATGCCTACAAATGATCATAAATGGAATAATGAAATAAAAGTAAATGAATTTAGTTATGGTTGTAAACAATAAAGTAAAGAGAGTAAAGGAAGAGAAACACATACTAATTTATAATGGTTTGGCAAGCAATCCTTGCCTACATCCACTCTTAAGACTCATCTTGGATTTTCATAATAATTCTTCTTTCAAGGGGAAGAATAACCATTATATAATCATTTATTTTGGTAAACAAGAACCTCTTTTTCAATCTTTCTTTAAGGTAAAGAGAAATCCCAAACCAATTTTAGATAAATCAAATACAATGATTATTAACCCAAAAATAGCTTGCAACTCAAAATTATTTACTTGGATACTTTGATAATAGCAAAATGGCTTTTTCAAGGCGAAGAATAACCATTGTAAGTCATTTATTTTGGTAAATAAGAATCTCCTTTTCAATCTTTCTTTAAGATAAAGAGAATCCCAAACCATGTTTAGATAAATCCAATACAATGATCATAAAGTTAAAAATAGCTTACAACTCAAAATTATTCAATTGGATACTTTGATAATCATAAAAGGGCTCACACACTTAAAATAAGATAATGAATGCTCAAATGATTGAAAATTATTTTGAAATATGTTTAAAAGACACTCAAATGTTTCTTGATGCTACAACCAATGATAAACACCTATTTATAGTTTTTTGGGACCCAAGATAGGCATTAGAGCCAAAAATTAGTTGTTACAATAGCTATAAACAATGCACTAGTTGACTAGTATGCATTTATAGTACCAAATTCACTAGCTTTTGGGCATTGGTTGACCATTACACATATTGCATCAACCAATATTGCTACAAACTCACGGTATATCAAATTTATTAACTTTAGTAACCCATATTGGTTGATAGATCACCCCAAAAACATGATTTTAACAATTTTAAGCTCAAAACCAATTTGTCTAATAAAATATGATTAAAACACTTTACAAAAGATTATTTAAAAGATCAAGAGGATTTTATATTAAAATCAAAACCTTCAGTGCCTTTTGATGAATGTAAAGATTTATGCAACAAAGTAAGATAAAATGATTATGCATGGTGAGCCTTTTAGATCGTCAAATTAACAAAATGAGTTTACAAATAGTAACAAAAAATGTGAAATGAACTTAAACGAGCCTTGATCTTCTTTTGTTCTTATTTTAATCTTCATGTCATTAGTTGAAAACTTCAAATTCTCTTTGTAAGCTTTGTACAATATCTTCTTGAATTGCTTCATTTTGTTCTAATATTACTTTTCATCAAAATAATAAACATAGTAGTGATGACATCAATTAGAACAATAACTTATGTTTTATTATCATTAAAACATCAATTAGAACAATAACTTAATGATGACAAAACAATTGTGATATTAGAGAACAATAATAATAAAATTAAGCACATAAATAAATATTAAGATAATGATTAGCCCCCTCTTAATTCATGCATAAAATATAATCTAACATGAAGAGCATAATTCAATAGCAAGAATAAAAGAGATATTTAAAATCAAATAAATATTTATACATAAATATAACATAATTTTACTCAAGGATATTATATAATTTATAAGAAGTACGAAAATTGACCAAACTTTATCCCCTTTTTTTGGAATCATAAAAAAACTATTAACTGACAATACATAATATAAAGAGATATGTGTAAAGCTAACTCAGTGAAAAAAGATGAATTTGATCACGATTGCCAAACTTTCTCACCAGAGAGTGATATTGAATATATGAACATTAAAAAAAAATCAATTTTGATAGAGGCATCTATAATTATAAATAATTTGAAAAAAAATAATTTTAATATTGTGTCTAAGTTAACATGATTTGTTGAAAGCACCAAAGGCATGTTTTGACATTTGGAACTATAATAAATAAAAGCATAATTGCAAGATCCACCCATAATTTCATAAAAGAAGTTATAATTTTGAAAGCTCCAAAATTTAAAAAATAGAAACAGGGAAAAGTACACAAGATATGAAAATTAAAAAAAAATAAATATGCATTAATATAATTGAAAGGAGCATAACCTATGATCATTTTACAATTCAACTATGAAGGCATTAACTTGAAGAGATATATTTTAATTAAAAAAAAGATTAGAAGTCCCCAAATAACAAAATTTTAGTTTGATACAATTTAATGAGAAGGGGGATGATGTTTTTCAAGGAAAATAATGAATTGTTTGGGGTTTTAGATGATATAAACACAAAATATGATATTGAAAAAAAAAAGGCAAAGAAGATATTAAAAATATGAGGACTAGTTGACAGCATGCCTCGATTGGTCGATTGATATTTATGTTTCAAAGATAACCAAAAGTAAGGAGTGGAGGTGAGGAGAAAAAAATGGTTTGATTTAAAAGTTTTTTTTACTGGTCGACTAATGACATATATTATTCGACCTATGTTAGTTATTTGTTGACTAAGGATGGTGACTATACTCATTGCAAATTCTTAGGAAAGTTGGGAGTCTCAAAATTAGGAACATTGGTCGACCTCTGAAGGATATTAGTAAACTAGTGTGGCAATCTAGGTGATCAAACAAGCGATCGAACAAAGAATAAACTCACTAAAATGGCAAAAAATATGATTTTTGATTACAATGTTTGACCACATTGACATATTGATCGACTAATGTATTTTGAAGAGCAAAAAATTACTTTAAAAGTCAAATTTAAACATCAAAACACTTAATGGATCACAGTAATATTAATTAAGAATTATCAAAAATCTTAAAAGAGACTTCAATCACATAAAATTTATTAAGAAAATGAAAAGGGGTTTTTATCATGTAGGATTTCCATAAAAATATATATAGTTCTCTTCTAATTGAGTAAAATCTTATCCTTATTTAATGAATTATAAAATATTACAAAATTGATATAAATTCTATCTTAGTATCCTTATTTTTTAGATAGTCTCTAATTCTAGGTAGTAAGGTTCACATTTTAAAAATAATTATCAAACACCTTATTCATAATTCAAACCAAACAATTATCATTATAGATTTAAACTCAAATTCATATATAAAAATAAGTTATCACATATTTCTAAATTATGAAAAAATAATTACCTCATGTCGAACATTGCTTATGAGACAGTCAAACAAAGATTCTTCTTAAGTTTAAAATCTATTGAAGCTTCTCATCGTTCTTATCTCTCTCACTTAGTTCAACAATTGTCTCTTTTTAAAGGTCTTTGGTGGCTAAATTTTCCATATCTTATAATAACATCTTCTAAACTTTTTTGGAGAAAAAAAGGTTAGATTTGACAAAATGCGTAAAGTCCTTAATAATACTAAATTCAATAATCATTATTTCTACTATATACCATTTGTTTTTTCTTCTAATATCTTTACAAATAAAGGTAATCAATGTATTTAAAAACCTAAATAAGCTTGGTTCCTTAGTTGTTAGGTCCCTTATTCTTTTTAACCCATATTTTCAAGGGTTTGCATGACATTCTTTGTTTAAGAAAACAAAATCTATCAACATGTTTGTACTTACCATAAAAGAGATGTACTATATTATATGAATGATGATTACACATATATGCATTTATATGTATATACATAATGAGAAAAATTCTTTTGGTCATTAAATTTTTGATTATTCTCCTAGGGTATAAAAGCTTGATATATGTTTCTTTGAGGCCTAAGAGGATGTGAGTGGATTTACATGTTATTGTAGAAGTAATGCCTATTCTTTATTTAATAGTATTGAATTCTTGATCTAAATTATGAATGATACAAGAAACTATGAAGTGAGTGGATTTACATGTTATCGTAGAAGTAATGCCTATTCTTTATTTAATAGTATTGAATTCTTGATCTAAATTATGAATGATACAAGAAACTATGAA
>JANZXR010000005.1:40425870-40437857 GCA_027575705.1 Erythroxylum echinodendron | reverse complement strand
AAGTAAAATGCTCTGTTTCTTCACTGAGCATGCATGAATACTTAGGTGTTCATATGAGAATTGATGAAGACTTAGAGATGTTCAAGAGCATAAACGTATCGTCTATGTTTGACTGTATACTTTGACCATTATCTTCTATTTAGACCTTCTGGGTCTATCTTCTGTTTAGACCTTCTGCATTTATCTTCTGTTTAGACCTTTTAGGTCTACTTTCTGTTTAGACCTTCTGCGTCTATCTTCTATTTAGACCTTCTGGTTCTTTCTTCTGTTTAGACCTTCTGCGTCTATCTTTTGTTTAGACCTTCTGAGTCTATCTTATATTTAGATCTTCTGCGTCTATCTTCTGTTTAAACCTTCTGGGTCTATCTTCTCTTTAGAACTTCTGTGTCTATCTTTTGTTTAGACTTTCTGCATCTATCTTCTGTTTAGACCTTCTGTGTCTATCTTCTGTTTAGACCTTCTGTGTCTATCTTTCTGTGTCTATTTTCGGGGTCTATCTTATGCTTAGCCTACTTTTTGCTTCGTCTACTTTTCACTTATATGACCATAACTTCTTCTGTAGATCTCCAAATGATCTAATTTTTGAACCAATAGATTCCTGACGCAGCATTCTATCCCTGCATAAACTTTTGTAGCATTCCAAATTGAATTAAGAAATATTGACTACATCAAAGTGTGGAATCTGTTGGAACAGTGAAATAGGATTTTCTTCCTGAACACCCTTCGGTATTTTGATTATATCTAGATCCATAAGATTCCAAATGAGACACTTTTTAAATTGGAGTAAACTAGAGATATAGGCTTACAAATTATGTCAAGTAGTCTAACTTTGATTCTTTCTCTAAGATATTTAATTTTTGGATGGAAGTTGTACGTAGTATACTATTTTTGATTGTGAACAACCCGATAATGTAGGAAGTATATCTTCCAAATTTATGAACTAAATTGAGTGATTTTGGTGTCAATGGAAAGATAAGACATAGAGGAACACTTTTCTAGAATATAGTATGACCAAATTACATGATTTTCGCTCTCTAATTAAATGTGGACAATAGACCCGAAAGTGTAACTTGGAAAAAAAATCTGAAGTGAGTCAATAAGAAATGAATTGAGAGTATAATGGTCTTAGTGAGGCATAAACCTAAGTATAAATTGTACTTAGATGAGTTTTGATATGAAAATGATTTTGTAAATGAAATTGATAGGAAGATACCCGGGGTTGTCATGAACATATATTGTATATAATTCATTTCATACATGTGCATTATTAAATACTCATAATTTTGCAAATTGTGATTTATATGTATGGTGTTTGATATAGAGGAGCAATTGGAACGTCAACCTCCAGATATTGCCAGCACTTCCAGGCATTAGCTTCGGGAGTAATTTGTGAGTAACCTAGATGGTTTCTCTCAATTATTGTTTGCTTAAGTTATGCTGTGAATGATAAATGAATGTGAAATGAATGCGTTTGATTGTGGATTCCGGACAGAAGGTCCGATGAATGTGAATGAGGATTGTGATATTGAAGTGCTACTTGTATGTGAATGTGAAGACCTATGTGCTATATAATATGACTGATTGTGTTACATGCATTCCATTCATGAATGCAAAATCAGATAATGGAAGTTGTGACTAGAGTAGCCAACGAGTGAAAATGAACCTCGCGCTCACAAGTGTTTCAGAGCCTCAGGCTCAACGTGTAATGAGCCTTGTATCCAAGAATAGATACGAGACAGTTTAGGCACTTAGTCACAACAACGGAACAATTGGAAAAGAGTCTCATGATCATTTCATATGCATTTGGTTATGTATGTATGTTTGTTTGATTGAAATGTATGATTTGCCTATGCTGAAGTGAAAATGTGGAACGTGATCAAATATGCAACAATGTGATTATATGTTACGAGAAATTATGTGTTGCATGAATTGAATGGACCATCGATGATGGTTACCTCATTGAGTTTGCAAAACTTACCAAAATTGCAACGTTGTCTTTTCAGGACTGAGGGATGACTCTAGCTAGTGAGAGACTCTCCGTGATCTTGACAAAAGAAGTCATGGCTCAAAGGTCGGTCAGCTGGGAATTTTGAATGGATTAGATAGACTTGTATATTTTCCTCATTCATGTAGTACTTTTGTTCTAGGTTTAATGATGTACATACAGTAAGTGTTGAAAAAAAAAAACAATGTACATTTTCGAGTTATGAAATGAAATGAGGAAAAGGTTGGGTTTTAAACTACTGTGGTTTCCTTATGATGCTTTATAATGAATAATAATATGATGCCATGAGAATTTTATGTAGTGTTCGAACGTAGTTCTCCCTTACCATAGGTTATATATTGGAATGACCTTCAGACGTCCCGGTGTATACCCTTCGCTAAGGGGGCGCTACACAAAATGTCACTAATTTTTCAAAGACATATGTCTTAAGGTATGTATGCTATGTATCAACCTAATATGCTGCCATTTATCCACACATTATGTTACCATATGTCACCAATCAATTAGTCCACATGTCACACGATAATTGGTCCATTTGTTATTTAATTAATAGTCTATTTGTCACTCATTTAACTATGCCAAATGTCACTTAATTATAGGCTTAGTCACCCTAGTTTTTCATGTATCAATTTATCTTACCACTTGGAATTTTTCCTAGTCCAAAAGTACATCTTAATTCATCACTCTCCCAATTAGTCACAATTAATTTCAAATTACTAATTGGAATCCAATCAAGTAAAAATTCAAGACATAACAATTCACAATTCACATCATGTTCATTTTAAATCTTTCATACTCTGGAATATGTCATTTGAGTGCATATGCTATCTTGGTAAGGTGTACCAATTATAATTTGTGTGTGTACGCTATGCAAATAAAATGCTCTCAATGCTATTTTTTTTCACTTTCAATATTCTAGGGTTCTAGCCCTAAACTTGTTCCAAAAACAGGATATTACATTAATGCTCTCTTTCTCTAAATACTTGCGAAATTGCTTTGGAGTATCTCCAGTCCCATTATCTAACCTCAAGGCTTTAATCTCCTTTCTATATTCATGTAAAAAAACATGTCTAAAGTTTAAAAACTTAGAATATATTTCAGAATTATTTTTTGAGAAAATAAACCCAGTAGTATTTCCTATATTTTTAATGAATATAAAAAATACTTACCCATTCAATGATTCATTTTGTTTTAGGTTACAAAAGACCATATCCACCGATTGTAAATTTTCTGTTACTTTGAGACCTTTATCTATTTGACATGCCTCCCAAACAAATTTCACTTCACAAATTGCGGGTATGTTAGTAAGGATTTTTTCCCAGTTAACTTCTTTAAGCTTACATATTTGAAATGGCCTTATCTTTTATGCCATAGAAAAGAAAATAAGATGTTCTTATACTCAACCAATAAGCAATCACTAGTGAAATCTAATTTAGAACTTTCAGCAACAATTTGGATAATAAACAACATTTCACCATTTTTGTTGCTAACATCACAAACTCCATTATAACATTTTAATCTATAACTAGACATCAGTAACTGATTAATACTCAAGAGATTTTGACTTATTTTAAGCATATAAAGAGCAGCACTGAATAAATTTTTACCAAATAAAGTTTCAAGTATAGTAGTTCCCTTACCCTCAATTTTTAAACAACTTCCACTTACAATTCTAACTCAAGAAATATAGGGCATATCTAAGTCTTTAAATAACTCTTGATTAGGTGAAAATGATTGGTATAATATGTGTTCCATAGCTACACTAACTTATACAACCTTTGTCAATAACATGAGACCTTCTTGTCTTTGGCATGAAAATAAACTCCTCCTTGACTTCATCATTCTCAATTCTTTGTGCATTATTATATTTTAGTTTTGTTTTTGTTGTAATTTTGAAAATTTCCAAATTGTTTACACTTGGTTTAATGCACTTTCTTAATCCAAACTAGGATTTATAGTGAGTCTTTTATTGATACTTACAAGAATGGAACTCTTCTCTTTTGCTTCTTCCTTGATTGCTAATGCTAGATTTCTATCTCCGAGTCTACTGGAAAAAGAGTTAGTCTTTTTTAACAAATTATAAAGAATTAATAAGTTATTGACATCTAATCTTAGATAGATCTTTCGAATCCTTTGGAGAAGTTATTTTGTGTTCTAACTTTTCTAGTAAACCACTAAAACCTTCTCCATAATTCCTAGAAATCTTTACCTAAAAGTCTAATTTAATTATTTATCTTTTGGACTTTACAAAAAATATTTAACACTTTTTGTATCTTTCAGCTTGACATCAAATGTTCTTATAAGATTTAAAACCATCATCTTTTAAGTCTTAACATCTCCTTGAAACTCAACTTTGAGTTTATCCCAGGCTACTTTTACAATTTGGCAATTCACAATTCTTAAAAATATCTTAGTCTTGAAATTATATTATGGATTCATGACAGTGCCTCAAACCTCCTAGGTTTCTCTTCATTATAATGCTTCAATTGAGCCATTCAAGGGTTGGCTCCTTGGTATTCTCAACTATCTTCAATTAATCAAAATACTTAAGGTAAGGCTTTGTCGTTATTGTTCAAACAATATAATGATGGCTATTTGAAATCTTGAGTTTTAACAGTAAAACTTAAGACTCCATGTTCAAGACTTTTAAGTGTTTAGCCTCATTTGAACATATGTTTCATTCAACCTCACGCTCTATGAGGCCTAAAAAATTTGAGGTTGTGATTTTTATGATTTGATAGAATTTAATACATTAAGAATTTTCTTGAAGTTTATTAATTAAGTTTGATAATTAATATTGATTGCTTAGAATTTTTAGGATCGATTAATTTTAGTGATAATACTTATAAAAAAGAAAATTCTGGGGAAAATGCATGCAAGTTCAGTTTATGGTCCTCATTGACCACAAATTGGAATTTTGGAGGCAAATTTTGATAGAAGAACTTTATTAAGGATATTTAAGAAGATATATAAAGATAAAATAATTATATGCAATTTAGAACAAGGTATTAGGAACTAATATTGAAAAAAAAAGGAGACTTTGGTGAAAGACTCTTGTGGGTTCATTTTGTGTCACCATTAAAAAGTTATCCATTATTTTAATTATAAATTTTGGTAGGAATATATATTTGAGGTGATTCAAGAGGATATGTTAAAAGCTAAGATAATGTTCAAAAACTATCGAGAATACACCTAAAGTTGATATGAGATAGTTGGATGACTACCATCAGCTAGCATATATTCATGATCTTTTGTCTTGAAAAAAGGTTTTTAATGAATTTAGTTGTCATTTTTCATTAAAAAAAGAGTCTAATGAGAGAAAATGATGCAAAAGTATACATAAGAGTTAGAAGGTTGATTTCAAACAGAAAAAAATGAATCTAAGTTAGATATTATTGATTGTAAGAGAGATTTGGTTAGAGGACAACGCAATTTTTCAACAAGAATGAGCCCATAGGTACTTTTTGTACAAAAGTTTATGGTATGTTCCATTTAACACTTTTTAGGTTAATTACTTTTACGTTTTTTCATATTATTTTTTTGGACCTTATATGACTATTTCTAATAATTAACTTTTAGTTTTAGGTAGGTTAATGGATAAACTCATTTCAAGGTACTGGACATAATTACTTTTATTAAATTGATGGTTTCAAGGGTTATGTAACATTAAATTATATACGTTTTGCACTAGAGATAATTAGGCTTTTATTAAATTGATGGTTTCAAAGGCTATGTAATATGAAATTAAATATGTTTTGCATGAGTTATGGATAGATGGCTAGGATAAATTGTTAGGTGGAATCATATAAATACTCATAATTAGTTTTGGATACTATATATGTGTTATATGAATTTGAGACCTCTAAGGGGTAATGTTATACAATTTATATTATTTAGTGATGAGACCATTGGTCACGACCTATTAGTTATTGTTAAAATTAGACCGGTACCATTACGTTACCATGACCAAATTATCTGTGACCAAATTGGAGTAGGTATCAATATGTTGGTTGTGACAGATTAGTTAATACCAAAATAACGTAAATATCATTTCATGGTCAAGGTGAATTAGTCAATGCCAAATTGGGGAAGGTATTTTTCCATTAGTTAGGAAAATAAACTTAATTCATGATTATTTTTACGAATTTTTTGAGGTATTTATAAAAAGAAATAATTTTGATAGGTATTTTAGATAAGATGATTATATCTTAAGGCACAATTTTAAATATTTGTGACATATAGAATAAAAGGGAGTAACCTTATATTTATTATATATATATTTTTACCTAGTTGGTGTATATTACCTGAATTTGTATATTTTATAGGAAACTGTGTAAGTGAAAGATTGGGAACCTAAGTGAAGTTTTAGCTTAGATTCCTGGAGTTGGGTTAGGAGGGTTTCTTAATAGAGAGAGGATAATAGTAATTAAGTTATTTTCATTAGATTATATGAGTTTAGCATGATGTAAACCTCATCCAAATGGTGAGGCTTAAAAGATTGAGCCTTATTATTGAGTGGTGTTACTACAAACCCACTGAAATTGGATTAACTTATGATCTTGGCATTATAATTACCAAGTAAAAAGATCTACAAGATAAGTTATAAAGATAAGTTCCAAATAAATTGAGTTTGAGATTAATGTTTTATTCTTATAAGGCTTGGTGTAGTTTAATTATGGTAATAACACTTAATAAAAAGGAAATGTTTTGAGAAAAAGCAAGTTAGTTTAGTTTGTTATTAAAATTAAATGCGATTTAATTTTTTACGTATAAATTTTGATATAAATATTAAGTTGAGGTTATGAAAGAGGCTATGAAAAGATAAAATAATTATATCCAATTAATGAAAAAGACCTCAAGATGCTACGAAAAGATAAAATAATTATATCCAATTAATAAAAAAGACCTCAAGATAAGATATTAAATTCAAGTAAGAGAATTTGGTGGAAGAAGATTATAAGTTACATTTTATATGATCACTAGTCACTATTAGGTATTTGAATCATACATTTTGATATTAATATCAAATTAAGGCGATTCAAAATACTATGAAAATATAATAAATTTTTTTACAACTTTTAAGAAGACACTTGTAACTAGTATAAGCTATCCACACCCTTAACATTAGCTATTTAATGTATATATATATTTGAAATGGCTTCTAATGAATTTCTTCATCATTTTTCACAATAACAAAAGAGATTACTAAGAGAAAATAAGGGGAAGCATGACTAAGAACTATAGGGATGATTTTAAGTAGAAGTAAAGGATTTTTCAATCTAGCTATTATTAGCTGTAACAAAGATTCAACTAGAGGACAATATAATTTTACAATATCAATGAATCCATAAGTACATTTCGTTCAAATGCTTGTAGTATATACCAATTAAAGATTATTTTATTATCTTGTTCTTTATGCATATTAAATGTTTTATTAGGTATTTATTAATTGTTTTGCATCTTTTAAATTTTTGTTTCAAATAGATTAGTAGAGAATCTTAATTTAGGATATTCGAAAAAATTAGGGTTTCATCAAATAGTTAATTATAAGTGTTAAATTATATGAAAATTTATGATTTTTAAATGATATGTGGACATATATAGAGAGATTAATAGGCATATAAACTATGTTTTTTAGCTATCGAAGAACACTTGCAACTAATTAAAAAGTAAAATATGGATGTGTATCCATAATTTGCTTCCTTATATATATGTTGTTTGTATTTTGCAAGTGAATCTTATATTTTATGTACTTTGAGGCCTTAAAAATGCTATGAAATCCTTAAGGAAATAACCACAAAAGAGAATTTTACTTAGACAACCTATCAAGAAAGGGATGTCAATTTTCGCTCTTTCGTCCATAAATAGTTGATGTTACTCTCCATCAGTTTCTAAAAGCCTACATCTTTCACTTTCCAATACTACTCTTAGTGTCCCTAGAAATAAAAGATTCAGGCTTGGCATAGTGGTAATGGCCTTGGTAGTTGTTACCAGGCGTTGGTATAATGCTACCATTGATTAAGATTTTCTTTGTTTCTAGTTTCCCATAGGTGTAATAAAAGTAGCCAAGTAACCCTATATTTCCAAACGTACTAGAAAAACACCTGGGTATGCACATAAGGTAATGACGAAAAAGATGCCAGGTAGGATGGATGGAACCAAAATTATTAAAACTGATAACAACCTTGGTGTTGTTATGATTAAAGGTGCCACCCTTGGCAAGTCGGGAAATCTCTTATATGTAACACCAGTTAAGATTGTAGAGAAAAATATAGTTAACAATAGTTAAAATTGTCTACTTCAGGAGAAAGAAAGAGAATAGTGGCATGTTAGAATTCAAGATCTGGAGAGAGACATTAGTGAGAAAGAAGAAATGATTGAATTTTTATCAAGGACTACAAGTGGTCTTGGGGAAGAATATGAAGAGGAGGATGTGGGAAGATTTGATAGACCCCTAAGTCCCAGTAGCAAAATGGTGTAGGCATTAGTTAGCCTTGATTAATGCTTAAAACTCGGGGCGACAAAACAAGGAAAAAATTTGTGAGTGGACAAGGAAAATGGTCATTATCGACAAGTTAACATGCATTAATGTATATTGACGAAAATCTTCGACAAGATACAAAATTCACATGTGAGACAAAAAGATAGCTTAAGGTAAACCTTAGGTTGACGGTTAGATAGATCATATGCATGAAGGAGACATATGAGAGCCCAAAGGACTTAATGTGTGTTTAAATGAACAGACTATAACTAATAGACTTAACATAGGTCAGCAATGGACTAAAACAGTATGCTATGAAAGACTTTGAACTTAGATGACTCATCATCAGTGGATAGAGATTATAAAAACATTTTAGATGATGTGGAAAAGAAGATCATAGTAGATATACATCAACTTTAAAAGATAAAGACCATGTGATTAGATCATCTGAAGATAATTGAGTTCTTCATAGTTATGGATGTTTCTCTCTTAATTAAATATAATCTCTTATTTTGTTACTTGTAATGTAGTTAAATCCTAACAAATAGAATCCTATTTTGATAAGGTGTCATCCAATGATTAACGTGATGTAATTTGATAAGAATATATGTAATTTAGGTAGTTCAGTTCAGTTAAGATTCTTAATTGAAAAGTCAGAGATGCCTATAAATAACTTACTTAAGTCTTGCTTTTGAGGATAAAGATAGGTGTGAGGGGAATACATCGTGAGAGAGCATTCATTTGTATGCTTTTGGGGAAGTAATAAAGGTTGATTTTGACCGTAGCTCTTATATGTTTATTGTTGTCTATGATTATTTAATACTTTCGTAGTATTCTTGCTCGAGTGTGATGGTTAAACACTTTGAGGATCGTGAGGTATTCAGGAATAAGATTTTGTTGTTTAACAATCACATGGAAAGGTTAAGTCTTACTTAAGCAGACCTAAATGAAATTGTTGTGCAAAGAAGTAGATGTGACTTCGATATAAGTTCAGTATCTAGAAAAACCTTAACAAGGTGTCAAGTGATGATGGTGATGATCACTTTGTCAATCATAAGTGTTCTAATGATAGAAATGAGGAAACTTCAAAATTTATTTATGACCATCAACAACAAGATGTTCTTTAATATAAGGAAGGTAGTAATGAAAGTTTTCAATCAATTTTTAATTTTTTTTAAATTCCACTTACTATGTAGGATGTACATTTAATAAGGGAATCTATAGAAAAAATAAAAATAGGTATAATTTTGACAAATATAATAAGTTAGAGTTTAAATTGAACGTTCATAAAATGTTGAGAATTTTTATTGTTTTAAAATGTTTGAATTGAAAGTTTGTGAAATATTGAAGTTTTTTTATCATTTTAAAATGTATGAGTTCAACTTTTGTAATAAAAATATTAAGCTCTAATTCAACTTTTTTTTACCTAAATTATTTCCTTTAATTGATATGAATTTAAAGATTGTACCTAATTAACTCGAGCTCACTTTAACAAAGCATATCAAAATTATACGTATAGACAAAAGGGACATTTTAAGGTTTACATGTAAGAACATACACGTAAACTATTAGATTTCCTATTTGCCTTTCGTTAGCACCAACCTATCCAGCTAACAAAAAACATAAGGTCTACAGAACAAGGACGAGCTTTAATTTCTTCATTAGCAGAAAACTGGAAGGTGTATAAATTATGAGATTACTGAAGGGTTACATTTAGTTTGCATAAGATTAAATTTTGCAATCGTGATGATATTCATAAGTGGTTTTTAATTAACTTCCATTTCCTATGAATTAATTTTAGGCTAACTAGATGATAAGATAGCTAGCTAAGAGAGGCACGCAGAAAACCACTTATGTCTCCTCTTTTACGAGGCGCAATAGTGTAAAATTTAGAGACTATAGTAATACACAGATGTATTGTCGTAATCCAGGCTAGAAGTTTCATCATTTCTTGAACTTAGTTTTCTTTGTGCTCAAACACTTTACAGGTCAAGTCCTTTGGGTCTCTTGAACTGTTATATTTAACATTATCTTGGTTTAGGAATTTTAGGTCCATTGATTTCACTTCCATATTCAGAGGTAGGGTCACAAAAACAAAACAACACCTTTTCTAATGTACAACAAGTGTAGAATTAGCCTTAGAAAAAGTGCGAATCCACAGACATATTAGAATTCAAGAGAAAGAGAGAGAAGAGTGGCATGTTAGAATTCAAGATTTGGAGAGAGACATTAGTTAGAAAGAAGAAATGATTGAATTCGAGGAGTGCAACTGGTCTTAGGGAAGAACATGAAGAGGAGGATGTGGGGAGGTTTGGTAGACCCCTAAGTCTTAATAGCAGAATTATATAGGTATTAGTAAGCCTTGACCAATGGTTGACTCTTGGAATGACAAAACAAGGCAAAGACTTACAAGTAGACAAGGAAAATGGGCATTGTCGATAAATTGGCATACATTAGCGTATATTGATGAAAATCTTTGACAAGATGCAAAATTCGAATGTGAAACCAAAAGATAGCTTGAGATAGACCTTAGGTTGAAGGTTAGCTAGATCACATGCCTAAGGGAAACATGTGAGAGCTTTAAAGACTTAATGTGTGATTAAATAGACGGACCATAACTAATGGACTTGACATGGCTAAGCATTAGATCGGACCAGCATGCTATAAAAGGCTTTGAACTTGGATGACTCATCATCAATGGATAGAGATTATAGGAGATTTTGGATGATGTGGTCGATATAATCACAGTAGATATACATCAATTTTAAAAGATAAAGACAATGTGAGAGGTTCATTTAAAGATAATGGAGTTCTTCTTGGATATTGATTTATTTCTTTTAATTAAATGTAATATCTTATCTTGTTAGTTGTGATATAGCTAAATCTATCAAATAGAGCCCTATTTTGATGCGGTGCCATCCAATTGATTAATATAATGTAATCAGATAAGGATAGACGTGATCTAGGTAGTTTAGCTCAGCTAAAATTCTTAATTAGAAAGCCAAAGATTCCCATAAATAGCTTTTTGGAATCTTGATCCTGAGAATGGGGATAGGTGGCTTGGGAACACATTGAGAGAGAGCATGCCTTTGTATGCTTTTGGGAAAGTAATAAAGATTACTTTTTACCATAGCTCTTGTGTGTCTATTGTTGTTAATGTTGATTTAATATTTTCGTAGTATTCTCACTAGAGTGTGAGACTTAAACACTTTGAGAATTGTGAGGTATTCAAAAAGAAAATCACTACAAGAGTTAAGATATTTAGTGATAATTTTTTTGTGAATAACTATTGTTTCATCACAAATACGAGGTTTTTTATAATAAGACAATTGATTGATACTATTGTTTGGATTAACTGTGATGATTTATGTTTTTGTCACTAATACAATAGTATTTATGACAATTTAGTATCTTTCACAATTAAGTTGTCACTATTAATATATTAATAGTGTCAAAATTTCTTTTATCACTAAGTTTTGTCATTAAAAGCCTATGCAATTT
>JANZXR010000005.1:40402588-40425770 GCA_027575705.1 Erythroxylum echinodendron | reverse complement strand
GTTGTCACTATTAATATATTAATAGTGTCAAAATTTCTTTTATCACTAAGTTTTGTCATTAAAAGCCTATGCAATTTGGTGCCAAAATAATTTTGGCAGGAATAAATTGTAATTGTGACAAAATATATATTAGTAATTAATATTTTCTATTTGTTGTGACAAAACATAGTTTAGTCACTAATATTTTTTCTTTTTGTTACGAAATGTTTAATCATCACATAATATTTTACTTGTTGTGACATAAAATTTTGTCAATAAATATTCAATAATTAGTGTCTACTTCATAGTGTCACAATAACCGAACTTTAACAATAGTCACAACTATTCGTAATTCAGTGATAATTTGTTTGTGACTAACTATTTTTGTCATCACAAATACAATATTTTTAATGCCAAGGTAATTGATTGACGCTATTATTTAGATTATCTGTGATGATTTATATTTTTTCACCAATATAATGATAATTGTGGTAATTTAGTATCTTTCAGAGTTAAATTGTCACTATTAATATATTAATAGTGTTAAATTTTATTTTATCACTAAGTTTTGTATCTAAAAGCCTATGAAATTTGGCGTCAAAATAATTTTAGTGGGAATTAATTGTAATTGTGACAAAACATATATTAGTAACTAATACAAAATAAGGTATTCATTTAGATAAATAGAAAATATTTAATAATTCAAATACAAATTGTCATTATAAAATATTTAATTTTGTTATTGCATTGAATTTGCTTCTTAATTTCCCAAGCTATATTTTTTATATTAGAGTTAAGATATTTAGTGACAACTTTTTGGTGACTAACTGTCATTTCGTCACAGATATGACGTTTTTGGTGACAAAATAATTGATTGGCACTATTGTTTAGATTAACAGTGCTATTTTATTTTTTGTCACTAATATAATGATAATTGTGATAATTTAGTATCTTTCACAATTAAATTGTCACTATTAATATATTAATAGTGTCAAATTTTCTTTTATCACTAAGTTTTGTCATTAAAATCATATGGAATTTGGCGCCAAAGTAATTTTGGGGGAACGAATTATAATTGTGACAAAACATATGTTGGCACTATACCAAAATAGGGAGGTTTTAAATGCTTATGCCTAGACACATCTCATAATTGTCTTAAATAATATAAGAATTGGTGGAGTTTTTAGACATTTATTTAAGATAGCAAAATTTGTCTAAAAAATATAGAAAAAAGACTCTAAAACTTCTAAAATTTCCAATTAATGGGACAAGAATTGACGCCTTTTATAATTTGTAGCAAGTATGAATCTAGAAATAACGATTAATTAATGTCAAAAGATATTTTTAAACAAAAAACAACTCTTAAATATTTTTGTAAAATGTTAATTTGGAGATAAATCACACCTTTTGTTGGTTGTTGTTTTAAAATTGTAACGCACATGTAGCTATATTTCTTGAAAAAATTATTTAAATTAAAAAAGATATGATATATTTGGTGTTATAACTAAAATTTTAAATAATTAGTGATAAGGCAAATTCTCTCAAGATAAAGATTTGGGGTGTCTCTTACTAATGTATTTCAAAGTGAAATGAGAATTGTGAATTTGATGTTTCTACATATTTAAATCTGTATCTCCTGGGTTGGTGTTTCATAAAAGATAACCCAACTATAGTTAGCTTTTAATGTCATCATTGAATCTTGGGATGACACTACATATTTCTCTTACTTTGAATTCCAATATAAGCATTATATTAATCAGGCCAACATTTCCACTGGCAAAGCCGTTGCTCGCATCCTCTGAACCTCCCTCGGCCCCAAGGGCATGGACAAGATGCTCTAAAGCCCTGACGGCGACGTCACTATCAGTATGCTATCCACTTTTATTTTGATTAATTACTCTTGTTTGCTGATTTTTAAGGTTTATTTTAGGTTTTAAACTATCTGAAGTTATTATAGACCTGCATTTATAATTTTAGAAAACAAGGATTATAGTGACTTCTGATATCGTCTTTTAATGTGCCATTTTTATGAAACTCATTTTCTCTCTTCTCCTTATACTTTGATCATGGAGGACGCTAATGGTGCATCTCTTCAACTTAAACTAGTAAAGTTTCCTTTGTTTTATTGTTATCGTTCATGGGTCTTAGTTCAAATATCCTTACATCTTCGCATTCTCAAGATGTTGCACCTTCACTGGGATTTTCTGGTTTATGGATCCGTTTTCCTATCATTGTTTGTTAAAATCTGATCAAAAGATTTGTACTTTTGGTGTTTTCTCATACAAGAGAGATGTCTGCTTAACCCTGTAGTTGCTCTTACATTCAACTTTGTGGTTGTTGTTGGAATTATTTTAGTGAACAAATGGTTTTACCTACCTGCCATTGTTCTCTGCTGTGCTTGTAAGCTTGCCAGTGCGATTGCTGCTGGAACTATTTTAGCTTCTAGGCAGGTTAGATTTTATTGATTGGGTGCTAACAATTAGCTTTAGAAATAGTTGCTTCAGGTAACTGTTTCTCATCAGATCTAGGGTTTTCAATGTGCCCTTTTCCTAGTTTGTCTTCAGATTTTAGTTTTTTTCTCACTTTTAGTGGTATAATCTAGCATATAATTACATGTATATGGTGTTTATTAGTATATAATCTTGCTCTCTCTTTTTGTCTCTAGAAGTATATATAGATACTTCGTCTCTAGTCCTTCGCTCTCTCTCTCTCTCTCTCTCTCTCTCTGCGTTCTAAGGTATGCATTTTTATCTACTTAATTGATCTATCATCGCGGTCGTAGTTTACTCATGTGTCGATTGCGTAGATGTTGCGTTGAGAGATGGTGTTTTTTTCCTCAATCGGAGGTTTAAATTTGTTTTAATGTTGTAAATTCTTTATAGGTCTATGAATTGTGTACTTGTTTGGCTATTCTTCAATTTGCTTGTTTTATTTTATTTTATTTTATTTATCCTTTTCATGGATACGTGATGCTTCTCCAAGGTTTGGACGGGTTGATTGTGTGGTTCCCCCTTTTTATATTTTGATTTGGCATTATAATATGTCTCTGAATGTTGTTCATTTTGTTGGATCTAAATTGTGCTCTTTTACGTTGCCAATAATCTACATCATAGAGTTAATTTCCTTTTCATTTATGTTTTTCGTGTCTAATAAATTTTTATCTTCTATACTTTTTGGTTTCAAGATCAACTATTTTTGGGCCTTCATGGTTGTAGATTACCATGTTTGGCTCCACTAACCGTAAGTTTTTTTTGAATTATCGACTTTGTGTTCTATATTTTTGCCATGTTTGTACAAGTATTTAGAAAGTTGTGAAGTTGCTTTTCTTATTTTCTTACATTAATTTATTGATCGATGTTGTTGTGGTGTTTTTTCCCCTTTCTTTGTCATTGTTGCTTGTTGAGTCATAAATTTTCGATTTTTCTATTTTCGATTTTTCTGTTCAAAAATTCAAAAACATAAATCTTGCTCTGCTGTTGGTTTACTGTGAAATCCAATGCTGCTCTGCATCATTGTTGTTCGACTATGAAATCCAGCTGAAGATAGCAATGATTTTTAATTTACTTTTTTGGTGACCAAATGTTTAATAAACCCCTTATCTCATTACAATTTCATACAAACGTGGCTCGTAGTTGCAGATACGAAGCTGTGGGTTTAACTCAAAAAAAAGAAAAAAAAAGAATGGCTAAATCTTTGACTCACTTTTGATAGTTTTTTGTTAACTTCAGTAACTTCCGATTCTGTGTCTAAAAGTCGTACAGGTTGGTGCTATTAATTTCCTATTTTCTTCTGTTGTTTGTATACTCTTTATGCTTTTACGGAGTAAGATTGATAATTAATACGTTTGTTTTGTTATGAACCAACTTTCATACTCTTTTAACTCTAGGAACTTAAACTTCTAAAATTACTTGACAATTTTCTTATCCTTTTTCTTATTGTTATCTTTACCTATTAATTCATCGTTGTACGTGTGAGTGAGTAGATTAACAGTTTGGCCTATTTGTTATTTTTATACGTTTCTTCCATTGTAAATTGACATGGACTGTTATTAATTTCACTTTGTCTATGGGGGAAAATTATGTGGAATGTAATCATAATGACTTAGACCTCGATTATCATTTCAACTTGTGGCTTTGAATACTTTTTGACCGATTAAGTCTGATTTGTAAGGTATTATTACTTCGATTAGATGTTAACTTGTATGGATCTTGTTTTGAAAGTACTAATTCTTTACATCCATAATGCCTCTTTCCTTTCGTGATTATTGTCGACATGGGGAAATTTGGTCATGACCTCTTCTGTTCCACCTTGAGGGATCTTAAGATATTGATCTTCATGGTTTTTTTAATTTTTGGCATGTAGGAAATTAAGAACATTGTTCTTAGAAGAGAGTGCGGTTTGGGAGAAAGAAGTGACTAGCTCAATGAGCTTGCTTTGAAAAATGCGGTTCTTAAGACTTTAAACTTTTACATGACAGATCTTAACAAAATCAGACATGAAAACCTTGAGCTCATAGCCAAAATTTGTCACTTCTTGATATTTGTGAAAATTTCTGACTTGGAAATCTCTAAGCTTATTAACTTCTTTTGTTCTGCATTTGCTTTAGAAGAGTTTTGTGCTTTAGAAGAGTTCCACAGCCATGGTAACTCTATCTACATCTCTTATTACTATTAATCCCTTTTTTCACATTATATTTTCCTCTCGTTGACGTTAGATTGTGTGTGAGAGGTTCCAATTTCTCGAAATTTGCTATAACTTGTTGCTTATTAGGTATGTGAATGTTAGCTTTCTACATCTTTTCCTTGTAGTTCATGGGGATGGTTTGAATTTTTATAGTCATATTGGATTGCTTTATTCTTTTTGAAGATATATCTTGTGCCTTTTTGAGGTTTGTTATCCAAAAGTAGTATTGGGTGTTGACTTCTCATTCCTGGTTTTGTTGCTTGTGATCTCTAGTCAAAAAGAAAAGTTAGAGAACTAAAGGAAGAGAATGTGACTCTTGGACTTGCAGTGAGGGATGGCGAGAATGTTTTTGGTGTGGCTCATATCTATGCTTCCTTTAACACATTCATCGTAAGTCATGGAGTTATCTTTGTCAATTTTCAGTAGTGTCCAATAGTTGATCTTCAATTATGAATTGATCTGGTTCCGTAGGAACTGCAATATGTAAGTGATCTTTCTAGAAGGGAAACCCTTGTATGTTTTACCAATAAGTACTTTTATCATATCTTATTTATAATATTATTCTATTTATTAAAAATGATATTTATTATCTAAACTCTGAAACTATTAAAAGATATTATTCATTAAGTTTGATTATAAATTTACATGCTTGTGAATCAAATTGTTGTGCAGCTAAAAAGAATGAAAACCTGTTTGGGTGTATGTGAATTTATTTGTTGTGACTTATCTAGTTCATAATTCCATTCGAATATTGCGATGTTCTTTGGAATGGTATTGACGTATGGTCTTACTTTTCTTCATTTATTCACTACTTATATTTTATGGAGTTACTGTTACTTCTATGTCTGGTTTCTAAAATAGGTGGAATGAAGGTTAAAGCTGACAGAGACGAGTCTTCACCATATCATGCCATGCTTGCAGCACAAGATGTTGCCCAATAATGCAAGGTTATTTTATATAACAATTGATAAACTTATTCATAAATTTTATTTGGAATTTGATGTTTTCCTTACCATTAGGTCTTGGTACTAAGGGAAAGGCTGCTTGCTTTCCTTTAAGGCACTTTAGGCATATTGTCTTAGTCGGACTATTTTCTTCATATACTTTGAAATTCCTTTACCTTTGGATGAAATGTTTCCAAACTAATTTTAGACCACAAAGCTTTCTTCTAAAACCTTTACCGCTAGTCCTCCCTTCTCTGTAACTACCTTCAATAGCCTTCTTTCCCCCCATCTTTCCCTACTTCAAAAATAACATATTATCAGGCTTCCTTTGATGCCTAGTCCTCTTAATTGCAGGGATGAGTTGTAATTTCATTCTTCTCTGATGGCTATATGGTTATTTTTAAAGGTACGACACTTTTTTTATTCATAAGGTAATGGTTATAATTTTCCCTTTTCTTCCACTCTTTTATTTTCATTATATTATTATAAAATGTTAGTACTATATTTATAGCTTAATATTTTATAAACTAACTAATTGATTTTATTTTTTAATTTATTTTGTAGGAAAGAAATCAATGGTGAACTTCATCTAGAAGAATAGTCAAGAAATTTTAATTTGGAGAGTTTTTAGCTTAAATTAATACGTAGTAATTTGGGATAATTGTAATAAATATAATTGTCTTAGATATTAAATTTTCGAATTTTACATATTGTAAATTAGAATTTTGTACATTTTGGTGATTTTATATATTTTATATATTCTAATACTTTTTATTTGCTTGTGTGACAATATCTTAGTACTAGAAATCTGTATCATTTGTGATAACTTCTATTTTATGGCCACCAATGCAAAATTTTTAATCGATTATGTAATTAAATTGTTTAATTTAATAATATTATTTGTGACAAACATAAACATATTAAAGATAAATTAATTGTAACATATATTCTTTATTTAGTGACAACATTATTGTAATATATAACTTTGATACCTGTGACAAAATTTGTTAGATAATATAGCCACTAATGCAAATTTCTTTTACATCTAATGTAATTTCGTTAATTAATTGATAGTTTTATTTGTGATAATAACAAACACATTAGTGACAATATTTTTTGTAATAACTAATTTTCATTTTTGTGACGAAATGATGTTGACACTTTTTAATTAAAATATTAGTGACCAAGAAGTAATGGACACTGATAAAAAAATTATTAGGGACAAATATTTTGTCACTATTTATAATTATTTTAGTGGTGATAATGTTGTAACAATAAAATGAAGTGTCATTATAACTTTATTCGTCACTACTTTATATTATTTGTGTCGATAAACTTGTCATAAATATGTAAAGTTATTGTGACCATATAGTATTGTCACACATTCCATAGGTTTTAGTGTCGGCACTTTTGTCACAATACAATGAAGTTCTGTTCCGACTTAATTCGTCACTACTTTATATTATTTGTGATGATAAACTTGTCATAAATATGTAAAGTTATTGTGACAATATAATTTTGTCATACATTTCACAAGTTTTAGTGTAAGTATTTGTGTCACAAAAGTGTTGTATAATTGTGACCATTTTTTAAATTAGTCACTATTTCATAAGTGACCGAGATATTTGTGGCGGAAGGTGACGACTTTAAAGCTTGAACACTATTAATAATAGTGACCAATATTACTACTTTTAATGACAACTTTTAATTTTACTAAAAATATAATTTCTTGTAGTGAATTTGTTGATCAAAGATCACATGAAAAGACTGAGTTTTTCTTAAATAGACCTAAATAAGATTGTTGTATAAAAAAGTACATGCAACTTTGGTACAAATTTGGTATCTAGAAAAACCTCTGTAACAAGGTGTTAGGTGATGACGATGATGATCAGTTTGTCAATAGTAAGTGTTCTAATGATAGAAATGAGGAAACTTTAAATTTTATTTATGACCATCAATAACAACAATATGTTGTTAAATAGGAGGAAGGTAGTAATAGAAGTTTTCAGTCAATTTTTAAATTTTTTGGATTCCACTTACTATATAAGATGTACATTTAATATGGGAATCGATAGAAAAAATAAAAAATTGAAAGGTAGAATTTTGACAAAGATAATAAGTTTAAATTGAATGTTAGTAAAATGTTGTGAAATATTAAATTTTTTATCATTTTAAAACGTTTGAGTTTAAATTAAATTATAATAACAATATTAAGCTCTAATTCAACTTTTTTACCTAAATTATTTCCTTTGATTGATATGAATTTAGAGATTGTACCTAACTGACTCGAGTTCAATCCTAACAAAGGATATCGAAACTAGATTTGTAGACAAGAGGAACATTTTCAGTTTTACGTGTAAGAACATACGCATAAACTATTAGACTTCCTGGTTGCCTTTCGTCGGCATCAACAGGAGCTATCCAGCTAACAAGAGACATGAGTTCTGCAGCACAAGGACGAGCTTCAATTTCATCATTAGCAGAAAACTGGAAGGTGTATAAATTACGAGATCACTGAAGGGCTATATTTAGTTTGCATAAGATCAAATTTTGCAATCGTGATGATATTCTCAAGTGGTTCTTAATTAACCTCCATTTCCTATGAATTATCTTTAGGCTAACTAGATGCATAGCTAGCTAGGAGATGCACGCAATGTTGCTTAAAACATTGCTCCAAGTCTTGGATGATAGAAATAGTTGGTAGGAAAAGTAGGCACCATAACATTCAGTGCCAATTTCAGATCAGACAAATTGTCACGGGAAAATTAGATGAATTTTGGTGGAATAATACACTCGGTATCAACACTCCTGATTCTTATGTCTCCTCTCTTACGCGGCGCGGCAGCCGTAAATTTAGAGACTGCAGTAACACACGGATCTATTGTCGTAATCCAGGTTAAAAGTTTCATCATTTCCTGAACTTAGTTTTCTTTGTGCTCGAACACTTTACAGGTCAAGTCCTTCGGGTCTCTTGAAGTGCTTTATTTAACATTATCTTGGTTTAGGAATTTTAGGTCCATTGATGTCCCTTTCATATTCCGAGGTAGGGTCACAGAAACAAAACGACACCTTTTCTAATGTACAACAAGTGCAGAATTAGCCTTAGAAGAAGTGCAAATCCACAGACATAAATATTGTTTCCACTGCTTCGTTAGGACAGTTAGCTGTACCCATTAATCCCAGACGCTGAACCCACTATCCATCGTAGACCTCATCTTTGAATGTTGGTGATGACGGCGTGTACGAACTTGGTTTCTTAATTGCTTCTTGGCATGCTTTTGTTTCGCAGATATTTAAGAAATCCGAGTATATTCTGCTATTCCAACCTATCTCATAACTAGTCATGTCTTATCAGGACACTGTAGTAAATTCTAAGTTTAATCTATATCGAAGCTTTTTCCTAAATGTAATGATCCAACTTGCTCGTGGATAAAATACTGATCGTAACTGCTAGTATTTCCGGTTTTCCACTGGAATGTCGTAATCTTATGGTATAATGCCCGAATCCGACAGGGTTCATCACTCTCTAAGTACTGGTGGATATTTCTGGCGCTAAGGAGCGATTAATCTTGAATTGGTTGAATATGATATATATTTGTTAAGTACAGAAGAACTTGAACGATATTCTAATGATTCTAATTTCTAATAGATATGAAAGCTGAGAATTGTGAGAAATTAGTTAACTTCAAAAAGGTAAGATTCCAATTGTTAAAGTACTTTTTACGATTATGCATTTTTTCCACGGGAAATTTAGAAATTAAATAACGCGGCGGAGCCCCTCTTGGGTTAATAAAATGTGCCTATAATAAAATGTGATTAGTAGGATAACTGGGTTGCCAGCAAGTTGGCAGTGGAGGCTCAATTCCAAGTCAAGTTCGCCATGATACAGAATTCATGCACTTAAATCTCATCATATCTCCCTAGATGTGCTAAGTAGCTTAGACGGTAGGTGAGAAAAGGCACTTTACTTCTTGGCCTTGTTAACACTCTTTGAATTAGCTTTGTTTTACTGTTGAATTTCAACCTGATAACTGTTAATTAAGTGCATGTCTATATTTGTGTATATTTAAGATGTATGTGTTTTTCATGCATACAAAGGTACGTACTTACAAATTTATCTTAGCGTTAACGGGGGCCAACCGTGCATTTACATAACAAATATTAGTTTTGATATCAACAAGTTTTTACAAATATAAACTTTGAATTTGTATTTGGATTAGGCCATATATATAATATTTTGCCACGACCCGATTCTGTTTAGCCGTGGGAATGAAGGAGAAAAGACAGTGACTGCCGACCAACTATAATTAATTTTAATTATTTTACTCCCATCCTTCTAAGAAAAACCTGTTTCACTGTCCTTAAATAATTTAGATGTCATCAATGTTCTTTTTTTCTTTTAGATTTCATAAGCAAGTTATCCCAGGTAAAAGAAGAGATATAAGGTGTAAGTAATTTATGCTATATAAATGAGTGCATAACTCAAGCCGTAACTTAAGATTTAGGGTAGAAAATAGTGTTTGTTTATTTATATATAAACTTGGATGAATTCAACTTAACTTTTTCTTACTTAAATTATAATTCTTCTTATGATATAATAATTAATATCGCAAAAGTTTAATATACTTATAATTAAGTGAAAATTCAGTTAACTTCAAGTTGAAGAAAATATGTTAATTTAATAACAATGAAACCGTTATTTAAATAAAAAGAAATTAAATTTGATTTAGATAAAAAGTTAAATTCACTTTTGAAAAAGAAATTATTAAAATTTCATAAGTGAGTTATCAAATATAAGGTGAGCAGTTTATATATATAAAAAACTTATAACTCAAGTTTTAAAGTTTTAGATTGAAAATAATATTCTTATTTATATATTTATATATGATCTCCCGGTCCAATTTTTTAAATTGGATCGACTCGCAATATCCAATATTGGACATCCTTATGAATAATTATATACATCCACAAAAGTATTGAAACTACTTTTCACGGATGCGAACTTATAGACATATTTGCTTTGATATTTGAATTTTTTCCCCTTGGAATTATAATATATAACGAAAATTTTATTAATTTCTTACATTCATGTGCATATACGACCTCATATTTGGTATTTACAAGCTCACAGATTTGGTCTCTCTTGATTGTGCAAACGTCCCATGGCATGTTTCGATGATTATGAACGAAAATGTGGGTTAGTTTTATTAGTTTGACGGTGGTTATGCGGTAGTTAGACTTGGCAAATCAGTTAGATGAATGTTTGTTAGTTAACTTGGCAGTTATAGCAGTACCTGTACATGTAACATACGTGAGTAATAACGTCAGTATAGCGTTCGAGAGCTTTTACAATTATGTAATAACAGAGAAATATTCTTGCATTTGACTTCTATTGTTAACTTTATTTAGAATACGAAAATGCTTAATGTTCGTTAAGCATCTTGTCATCATAACTACTATGTTAAATTTTATCGTAATTAAAGGATAGAAAGTATTCTGCTATCTCAGTTCTATCGTATCATCTCTATTCTGCCTTTCTGCAGTTGAGGCTGAACAAGCGAGCAAAAAGATGTACCATAGAGACCAACAAGACCAAGTTCCAGATCTCCAATCTGCAGGGAAGACTCCAACTCAAAACTCCTTTCCACATGGAGACAATCTTGACCGCTAACCTTCCTGTATTATATACTTGTAATGTCTGTCACTTTGGTCAAGAACGTATCAGAAAATTTTCCTTCAATTCTGAGTCGTATTATTTTTATAGTTAATTCTTCACATCTCTTTTTCTATTTATGTTATTTATTACCTGGTTATTATACTTTTAGTTGATTATTATTATGATGAATCTGTTAGCAGAATTATTTTTTAATATGTTATATATATTATCTTAATTTTTATGTCATACAAACTATGATTGGACTAATATCATGCATTATGACTTATGACTTGGATCTAAATAAGCCCTGATACTGTTTGGTGGTTTTTAGGAATTATACATGTAAATTTCAATAACTGGAGGTAATGGATAAATTTAGATATACATCTTTTCTTTTTCACTCGTTTAAAAAACCTCGCTTGGTGGTGAATTGCAAAATAACCTAAGAAAATATGCTATATTAATGAAAAAAAAAGAGAGGATGAACTACATGCATTCTGTCCATATTTAAAATATAAACAAACTTATATTTTTAGTTGAGACCACTACCCTGTAACAATTATATTGTTGTTGTCTTATGTGGTCATTACAAGAGATTGTTGAGCTAAAATTTTTATACAGGCCGGTTGTACTTTTGATTACATCTGAGATAACACATCTTCTTCCAATATTAAATAAATTATAATGAAACCTTATACGGTTTTCAACGTAAAATTGATACATATAAGATGAATAGATAAGTAATTTGCTCTAATTTTTGACAGAACTGATAAACATGCAAACATCGTACTGAATTGTTGAGCGGTAAACTATTGAGCTGCTTTACAATATGCATCAAATGCCATACAGTTTTGAGTTGAAATCAGTAAACGTTGCATATTTCGGATCCCGTAGTTAAATGACGAAGATCAGGATTAATATGCTCCATATAGTAAGTAATTAAGTGGAAGGAGCGGACATGTTCCATGGGACAATTTCTGTGGGCTTTATACATCCTAACAAATAGGAAATCTTACGGGACAACCCAACATTCATTATTAGAAAGGCCTAACTCACTCTAAAAAATTAGCTCAAAAGAGGAAGTTTGTATATTATTATAAATTGTTGAATATTCTTATAATTGTCCGATGTGAGATTCCTGACACACCTCTCTCAGTCCAGAGCAGAACTGAATATCTAATGAACATATTGAACAAAGGGACATAACTGGGTACCGCCCCAAATTGTCGAGACTAACTGACTCTGATACCATATTAGAAAGGCCTAAAGCTCTAGACTGAGGGGGTGTATCAGGAATCCCACATCGGACAACCATAAGAGCATTCAACAATTTATAATAATATGCAAATCTCTCTTTTTGAGCTAACTTTTGGGGTGAGTTAGGCCTTTCTAACACTCTTCCCTTAGATTCTTCCACATAGAGACATGACATGTAGGTTGATTACACTTGATCATTATTATATTCGTTTCCATTAGACAAGAGCATAAAAACATCACTATAGCTTTGATGTTAGTTAAGATTAGGCAGTTTTACTTTTGCAGCAAAAACGCAGTCCAACCAATATATCCAACATAGAGATGGCTTACACCTCGACCCTTCGCAGATAGCAGTTCATCAACAACTGGTTTGCACTTGCCACTCTCTAGTTCTTCCCTCCGCGGATAAGGATTCTCTCCCGATTCCCAACTCCCATAAATGGCTACTCATACCTTTCGCTTCCCGCCGACAACAACATCATTTTTCCTTGTTTATTTCATTGGACAATCATGTACTCACAGCCTCAAAAGAGCAGAAGTTCTAGTTCTAGTTCTAGTTCTAGCGCTAGCACTGGCTCCGGGGCTAATACTTCGGGTCGCCACCCACTTTACCGCGGAGTTAGGCGTAGACGCAGTGGGAAATGGGTTTCAGAGATCCGAGAGCCGAGAAAGCCAAATAGAATATGGCTGGGCACATTTCCTACCCCTGAAATGGCAGCAGTTGCTTATGATGTGGCGGCTTTAGCACTGAAAGGGCAGGATGCTGAACTGAACTTCCCCGTCGTGGCGACTTCTCTGGCTGTTCCGGCGTCCACATCCCCTCGTGATATTCAGGAGGCCGCGGCGTCTGCAGCTGCTGCTATAGGGGCTGCAAAGGATGCTTTAGGGATAGGAAATGAGAGGCGTAGCAACCAAGCATTATTGGAGAAGAGTAGCAATCAAACAGTACAAGATAGGCAAATGGCTTTTGAGTTTGTCGATGAGGACTTGATATTTGATATGCCCAATGTTCTGGTTAATATGGCTCAAGGAATGATGCTTAGCCCTCCTCGCTTGAACCTTGCTAGCGATGAACCTGCTGACGAAAGTACTGGTTATGGAGACCATAATCTCTGGAAATTCCCTTGATTTTTCTCAAACTATTATATGTTCTATGTATAATATATAATCCACAACATCAAAAAATAAAAACCTGAAGTCAACAAAAGAGGGTTATTTTAACAGTTTCTTGCTCCGAAACGCCTTGAACTCAGATGCAAGATACTGTTGGAAAGTGGTGTGAGTGAACTATTTTTCATTAGCTTGTAAAGAGTTTCCTACCTCTATGGCTTGCTATAATTTCATCTTCCTGTCATATTATCTGTTAATGCTTCTTCTAGAGTTAGTGAGCTGAAAAGAACGTCTGGGAGTAAAATATTAAGAGCAGGTTGAGTCGACTTCTTTAAAAATTTTCTAGATTCCTGCGCCATAAACATGAGAATTGGCCATGAAGTTCACATGTTGAATCACAGGTCACAAATTCTTGGTGGAGCGATAACCTATTTTAAGATTATATTTATTACCTTCCTGTCGCTATTACTCTTGATATTGAAGCAATCCAAAGTATATATGGCAGACAGAACCCTCGCATCCAAGTAAATTGACATTGTCTAATAACTGTCTTCAACAGAAACTGCAACTACCAACTACCAATTTTTCATAATTTTACAGCATCAGGTTGGATAATGGGCAAGAAACCCATAACCATATGTATCCATCCAACTATAATTTACCACGCAATGGTTTTATTAACAGCAGTCTTATATCGAGGGTATGTACGTATAGTAGTGTAGGACTAGAATGGAAGAATTGCATAAAACACCGATTTTGAGACGTTCACTGACAAGGATGCCAATTCAAATGGAAAGGAAGCTGACTCTGAAACTTGGAGTGGCCCATTTGATTTCAATCTTCAATCTTTTCATGTTTTATTGGTAGAGATTCTCTTATTAAAGAATATGCAAAATCTCCTTAAATTGGTTGGCTAGTCAACAACAATCGCTAAGGTGTTGAATTTAAGAATTTTAATATTTATAGTAATTGATTATGTAGATAAAAGAACTTATCCTAGCAAATTATTCCTACCCTCTCGATGATGCGAAATTATAAATCAAAATGTAAATATATGTGTCACTCTTGCAAATTTTGGATGGTGTGACCTGCCTCGGGTTTAAGGTTAATGAGGTGGTCTCGAATTTTACAAATTTCGACATCTATTCAATGTTTAAACATCTCAATACGATCCTCGAACAACAGTAAAGGGTTGAATATAAGAGAAAAAGAGAGACCGTACTATAGATTCATTGGACTATAAATCAAAATGTAAATATATGTGTCACTCTTGCAAATTTTGGATGGTGTGACCTGCCTCGGGTTTAATGTTAATGAGGCGCTCTCGAATTTTACAAGTTTCGATATCTATTCAATGTTTAAACATCTCAATACGATCCTCGAACAACAGTATAGGGTCGAATATAAAAGGAAAAAAGAGTCTCTAATATAGATTCATTGGAATAGTCCAATACTATATATATAACTCATTCTTAAATTGATTATCAACATATTAAGTACCAAGACATAAGAAGAGTATCACATCAACTCTTATCATACTAAGGTTGCGTTAATATCTGCGGTGTGGTAGAAATAAATATTTATTCATCCCAGTTTTCAAACGTAGTTACATATTTAAATATGGGGGCGAACAATCAAGGATTGGAGGAAAGTGCGATGCCACCGCAAAAATCGATAGGTAGAAAGAAGATTGTGGTAAGAAAATGCTTCTGCGGTAGAAATTCTACTTTCCATTAATAACCTTCTGATAATTATTATTTTCCATTATATCCTCCAACGTATCGTTTATTTTAATTTAATATTTTAATATTGATAATTTGAATTTATATGACTAATAACATATTTTATGAAATATTTAATTTACTAAGTTTATTTTATTTATATTTTCTTATTTTAATTTAATATTTTCTTGTTTATAATTTGAATATATGTGACTAATAATATATTTTTTATGAAATATTTTATTTACTGAATTTATTTTATTTATATTTTCTTATTTTAATTTAATATTTTATTGTTTATAATTTTGAATTTATATGACCAATAATATATTTTTTAATTATTTATACAACAATTAATATTTTATTAAATCAATGAACTTTTTAGTCATTTTATCTCTTTTTAGCAACCGTAATCGCACTTACTAAACGCCTATTTTACGTTTCAGGAGTTACCAAAACAGCAATCTCAAATACGTAAGTACTTCTTGAGAATAAGTACTTATCATTTTAATACGTTGATTTCAGCAAGTTATCAACCATCACCGCTCCCCCAAACCAAGCATAAGAAATTTGAGTTAACTCCTCCTATATAACTTGGGACCCCACCACACTCTCATATGGTTCTAAAATTTACAATAGTCACAAATACAAATTATCCAATGATAGTGACCTAAAAAAGCAAAATTTGAAAGAATGTAAAATTTACATATGTTCTATTCGATAATAACCCCTTTTCAATAGACCCAAGGTTCTAACCTCTTTTAACTACTTTAATTATAATCACTTTCCTAATGAATATCGAAGCATCAATTTAAATTGAATAAACAAAATTTTCAAAATTTCCTACTTTAAAGTTTCATACAAAACCACACTTATTGTTTAACCATAGAGAGACTTTTGATTCCTATGTACCAATACAAGCTCAGTATATACGAGTGTTATTCTATGAAATAACTCGAATTTCAAATCATTCACTTGCTTTAACTACTCAACTATCTCAATCTTCTTTGGATAAAAAATGACCCCATCTTTAAATACTATATGAATAAGAAAGTTAACTTAATATAGCCAAAACTTACAATTAGAAAACTTGGCATAGAACTTATATTTTTTAAAGGTCTAGAGAACTTAATTTAAGTACTTAATATGTTCTTCCTTACTCTTAGAATATACCATTATATCATTAATGAAAATAATGACAAATTTATCCAAACATAGCTTAAAAACCATATTTATAAGAAACACAAAGTTTGTAAGTGCAAATGTCAAATTAAAAGGTGTTACTAAAAGCTCATAACATTTATACTAAGATCTAAATGCAATTTTAGGTATGTATTACTACCTAACTCTCAACTAGTGATATATGACCTCATATCAACATTAAAAAAGCAAGTCACTCCTTTTAATAGATCAAATAATACATACATACATACATATATACATACATACTTACTTACATACATACATATCGAAGAGGGTAATCTATGAAAATCTTATTAAGTTGAGTATAGTAAATGAATAACCACAAAGATCCATCTTTCCAATTTAGAAATAAAATTAGTGTTTCCTAAAGTGAATAGATAAATTAGTACTTCCTATAGTAAATGCATAACCACATACATACATACATACATATCAAATTAAGAGGGTATTCATTTTTTATGAAAACCCTATTAAGCTAGCTATAGTAAATGCATAACCACAAAGAGCCATCTTTCCCATTTAGAAATAAAATTAGTGCTTCCTAAAGTGGAGATTGTTTAGATAAACCTTTTATTAAGAAAATTTTAGTAATTGTGACTTTAATTTCTTTAAATTTGCAATTATCCTCTTATTAGAAAGAATGAGAATAGGTTTCATCATTTTCCTCTCTAAAGGCAAAGTTAATAACTCTAATGAGAAAACTTCTAAAATTTATAATAAAATTATACTCATCTCTTAATTCTTCTCACCTTTGTTTAGCATATTGGCTAAATGGCCTTCGCACTTCTTCCATAACAGATAGGCTAAATGTCATAAAACCCTCTTCTCACAACAATCAAGATTCGTAAAATGTGAGCTAATCAATCCATCTATAAGATAAAATCCCAATCTGAAACTATTTTTGTTTTTTAGGACTTAGTTGATCCCTGCTCAAACTTTTCATATAAACTTCAATTCATATGACTTTATCTCCTAATCCCAAAATGAAACCTAAACTCTTATACCAATTTTGTCACATCCCAAACTCATAAGGTGTAATTGATGTAGAATTCAAGGCTCCTAAAATGATATCAAATCTCATAAACTTTGACAACTATATAGAAAAGAATCAAAATATAATTATAATTTCTAAAATACCCATATAAAGACTTGCTCACCATTTGAAAAAGGTCGTGATCAAAGCAATTCTTAGATATTATAAGAGAGTAATTATACAATGTTTGAATATCCCAATTTGACCTTTATATAACTATAAATGGTCTAAGTATAAAAAGGAAAGAAATATCATAATATGGAGTATCTAAAAGTACAAAAGTAAACGAATATTCTTATTCTCCAGAATAGAATTAAAGACAACACTACCTTTGATAGGAAGCTTTATATAAATAAAAATATTGAAAATAAAGAAATTAAATAGGTTCCTAATGCCATGCTATTGATGATAGATTAATTCTACTTATTGAATTGTGAAGGTAACAAACACTTATTACTTGAGAGAGGGTGAGCGACACTGGGTCAGCGATGAAGACACAATGGGCGAGTGAGCAATAAAAAATTAGTGAGCATTAAGCGAGATGAGGCATTGCATGAGGCATTGAGTGACTAGTAAGAGTGAGAGAAACTATGGGTGAGTGAAGAGTGTTCTCTAGTGAGCGTGAAACAATGGAGGGTGTGTGAGAATAACATGCATGTAAACTCCAGAGTCAGGTAAGAGCAAGGTCGAAGAGGGGTGAGGCATTGTATAGGGTTAAAGCACTGCATGGAGAAAGGTATTTTCCATAGATTAATTTTAATTAATCTACAATAGTGAATAATACTCCTTATGGCAATACGCATAAGGAGCTAATTTAAAGTTATGAAGAGTACTCCTTTTGGCAATACACATAGGGTGCCCTCTCGAATCTGCAAGCATCTTCCTGAAGCTGGAATTTCCATCCATCCGTAAATCCCTGGATGCAAATAAAGGAAATGGTAAGTCTCCAATGACTACTAAGGAGGTACCTAGAACATGGAAGAGTGTTGTTTCCTCTGAGCTTCCTCTATTGAAGCCAAAGATATTCCAGTCCACTTTGGTGAATGGAGTTGTCTCCCCTCTTGAAGACCTTTTGAAAACAATCATTAAAGCTCGGTCATAAGGTTTAGTCTAATTGTTTTTAAACCAAAGACCTCATTTCCTTAGTTCCATGCTTGGGTTTATTCCAAATGGGAGAATAAGGTCTAGATAAGCTGCTTCTTACTGAGGAGGACTCCATCTTCAAATTTAAAGATAAGGATTATTTGCTAGTAATTATGGAGACAGGTCCATGGCACACATAAGAGGGCAACCATTTTTGGTTCAAATGTGGGTTCTAGGCATAGAACTGGATAGAAATGGGATTGAATTTTTTTACTCCTCTACTACTAAGTTTGAGAGAATTTGTTATGCTAGAGTCTATATGGAAGTCAGAATTAAGGATGATTTTCCTAATGTGCTTCTGATGATGAAACTTAATAAAGCTGGGGAATTAGTTAGAGTTGATATTAGGCTTTCATACAGCTCGAAACCTCAACTAGGGAAGAGGGTATAGAAGGAAATTTGCAAAATTTTAAAACAGATGAATATTTAGAATTGATGGGTATTGAAGATTTTGAGTCTTAGGCAAACATGAAAACTAATGAGGTTAAGCAATCATAGGCAAAGAGTAATGAAGTTGATCAGATAACCACTAAAGCAACTAAGGATTTGTCTGAAAAACCCAAACCGGTGGATGAGGCCCCAAATCTAAAAGTTGGCCTTAAGGACCAAAACAAAAAAGTCACTGATAGGGGAATAAATGTAAAGAATTGTTGGGAAGATATGATTTTTGAGGAGGATAACTAGGTTTCGATAGAGACCTAATTGGAAAAGTACACTCCTTCCCCAAATAGAAGAATTAGCAGGAAGAAGAAAAAGGCTAGGGGAGCCTTGTAGCTTGAAGGTCCTTTTGCTATATTTTTGTTATGATCTTTTGGAATATAAGAGGAATGAATAATCCTATCAAAAGCAATCAATAAAAGACTTGTTGTTGGACAAGAAACCTATGTTTTTGGGATTATTGGAGATTTATATTAAAGCTCATAAGTTACAAGATTCTATGAAGTCCTTTGGCCTTAATTAGAGTTTTGGTTCCAATCACTAAGACCACTAAGATGGTATAATTATTTTTTTTTTATGAGAAACAAGTTTTAAGCATCAACTAAATGGAGTTTAGATCAATACATACATCTTGTTTATAAGGATCTAACTTCTCAGTTTTCATTCAAGTTGACCGTTATTTATGTTTCTAATTTTTCTTTTCAAAGATCTAAATTGTGGGATGATTTGGTTTCTATAAAGTCTTCTACAGTTAACCCTTGTGTTGTTGTTAGAGATTTCAATTGTGTATTAAATCATTCTAAACTTTAAGGGGAAAATATCAACTTTAATTCTTCGGGGAAAGAATCGGAACCTTCTTTAGGCTTGCTGGAACTTTTTGAATTAAGGTATGTGGGATTTCACTTTTCCTGGTCTAATAAGGAACAAGGGAGTAGCTTCACAAAGAGAAAGATGAATAGGGTGCTGGTCAACCATCTTGGAATAATCAATGCCTTAGTTCCTCGGCTTATTTTGGCCACCTAATTTGATCTAATCACTCTTATATATAGGTTAATGTCTCCACTAATCAGATTTCTTGTAATGCACCTTTCAGGTTCTTTAATTTTTTAACTCACAAAGAGGTATTTCTGGATTTAGCCAAGAGCATTTGGCAAACTAGGGTTGATGGGTGCAAATCCTTCCAGCTTATGCAAATGCTAAGGTTGTTGAGAAATAAGTTGAAGATTTTTGTCAAGGAAAATAGTCCTTCGGTCGAAATTCTTTAGAATATTAGGTGACTCTTAAAGATTTCAAAGAAAAAGTTTATCTAGGTTATTGCAATTTGGAATTGAAGCATTGAGAGAGTAAGGCACTTGAATGCTACTCAAGGGCCCTATAAGATAATAATTCCTTTACGTTTTAAAAAGAAACAATTTCCTAGTTTCAAAAGGGGGATGCAAACACCAAATTCTTCCATAACTCTATTCTTGCTAAAAGAAATATTAATAAGATTCTCAGCTTGTTTGATGGTGATAATCATTTGGTAATAGATAGTCATTCCATTTATAGGATGTTGTATGATTACTTCAAGGGTATTCTTGGTTCAGGCTATACAACTTCTTATAACTCTCTTACTATAGTAGATCTACTTGGTGATTATACTCCTTTAAATTTAGATATATATGATGAGCTTCAAAAGCTTGCCTCAATGTTAGAAATTAATAACTATCTTTTTAGTTTGAATTCGAGGACAGCTCCTAGTCTTGATGATTTCAATGTTCATTTCTTTCAATATAATTCGGATATCACTGGTGATTTAATTGTTCATGTGGTGTAGCAATTTCTCTCTCAGGGAGAATGTTAAGGGAGTTGAATTCTTCTTATATTTGTCTTATTCCTAAGCATCCCAATGCTATCAACCTTAAGGATTTTTGACAAATATCCTGTTGTAATACTATATACAAACTAATCTCCAAGTTACTTATGAATAGACTGAAAAGCATCCTACAAAATCTTATCAATCAGACTCAAAATGCTTTTATTCCTAGCAGACCAATCTCTAACAAAACCTTATTGATATAGGAGATATTAAAGGAGTATGAGTCAAATAAATCAATCAGAAGTTGTTCCATTAAAACTGGTTTTTCCCAAAGCTTTTGATATCATTAGATGGGATTTATTAGGAGCTGCTTTGAGTGGTTTGGATTCCCTAGCAATTTCTTTTTCTGGGTAGATGCTTGTATTTCTAGTTCTACTTTCAGCATAATGATTAGTGGTAATCCCACCATAATTCAAAGGAACTAATGGGATTAGACAAGGATATCTCCTTCCCCTTATCTTTTTGTGGTTACTTTAGAAATTCTTATAAGGTTGATTTTGAAAAATACTCAAAATTGCTCTAGTTTTAAATATCATCACAAATGCAAAGCTTTGGAACTTACTCATCTCATTTTTGTAGATGACTTGATATTGCTTTGCACGACTAACTCCTCATTTGTCTCAAATTTGTTCAATTCTGCTAAAGTGTTTTTTTAGGCTTTCAGGTTTTGATATCAGAGCATAACGCATGCGCCATTTGATGTTAATTTAACTGCACGATTGGTATTGTTGATAGGGATGAATGTTCCTATTTCTTCCAAGAAGTTAAGATATTAGGATTGTCTCCCTCTTCTGGAAAGGTATAGAAAAAGAGTCCCCTCATGGCGAAATAAGTCTCTATCTTATGTAGGGAAACCTGTACTCATTACCTATATGTTAGAAGCCTTCAGATTCACTAATGCTCTTATTTATTCTTGCCTAAAAGGATTAATAAGGAGCTTATGAAAAATATTAAAAATAAGGAGCTTATGAAAAGTATTAAAAACTTCTTACACACAAGTACTACTGACAATTTCAGAGGGGCCAAAGTTAAATGGGAACATCTTTTTTGGACCAAAAAGGAAGGGGTCTGGGCTCACTTCTTTAAAGTAGAGTCAAACCTTGTTAGTTGTTAAGAGAATTTGGAGACTATTCATAGATAAGGAATCCCTTTGATCCAAGTGGATCAATGAAGTATACCTCAAGTATTCCAAATTTTGGCAATTAGATTAGAGAAAGGAGTACTTCTGGTATTTCATTCATATACTTAAAAAGAGGCAAATCATATATCCTCTAGTTAAAGCTCATACATGGATGGTCCTTCCTGTTGGTTTTGGTTTGATAATTGGTCTTTACATAGCCTTTTGATTCTACGGGAGGAAATTTCTCCTTTCATCAATATAATTCCTACTCAGTCTTTGGTGAAAGTGATTATTTAAAAAAATAATTGGCTTATTTATTTTAGAGGTGGTGAAAGACTTAGATCATATCTACCTGATTACTGCCCTGATACTAATAGAGATGATATTTCCCACTGGATGCCTAGCAAAGGTAAAGGTTTCACTAATCAAAGTTGTCTTAAAGTGATTACTTAGCATCATCTTAGAGTTGATTGGTTATATTGTATGGAAAGGATCTTGGGTGCTTAAGGCCTCTTTTGTAACTTAGGTTATAGCAGGCTCAGGTTGAAAACTAACGATAGACTGATTAGAGCCATAAATCACATATGTTTGCTATACAACTTACACTGTAAGACTATTAATCACCTTTTCTTTAAATGTGATTATACTAGTGTCATTTGAAGCCAAATGCTACAAGTAATTGGATTGCAATGTCCTCACTAGGAGTGACTCGACATACTTGTTTGGTCTGATAAATTTTTCATAAACAAGGGTGGAGACCATGCTAATTTGAGTTTGGTTATAAATTGCTCAATTTACTCTAACTGGAGAGGAAGGAATAGGGGGTTATTTAATGGAACTAAAGTAGATAAATATGAGCTAGCTCATTTTGTTTATTGCTAGATTAGGGAGATTTTATAAACTCATGCCTCAGAAAAATGAATGCAACATTAGAAAAATATGGAGACGGGTTTTTGATTGTGTTGGACCAATGGTGGTTGACAAATAAAAATCCCTTTATGTTTTGATAATTATAAAATATAAAGAATTGGTTAAGA
>JANZXR010000005.1:40363823-40389792 GCA_027575705.1 Erythroxylum echinodendron | reverse complement strand
GTTGTTCTTATAATGAATGAATATGATTGTTTGGTAATGTAAATACACTATTAGTTTTACTTATTTATCCAAAGATAATAAATATTTCTAAGTAGTATATGCATCATTACCTAATAATGTTAAATATTATTGGTATCATTATGATTATTTTGTGCATTGATTTATCACCCAAAGGAGAACAATTAATGTACATTAATTGTTAACATAATCTTTATCTAAATCTATATATAATGTGTTAGTTTATGACTCAAAGCATTAATGTTAGGTGTGTATTTATTGCAGTTTATGTCCCTATGTATTTAGATTCACAATCTTCGTCTGTATCAATATTTAATGGGCTGAATTTTTCTGACTAGAGTGAACAAGTCCAATTTCACCTTGGTGTATTGGATCTTCATTTGACACTTCAAGTTGAGAAGCCTACTGTTATTACTGATACAAGAAATGATGAAGAAAAGGCTCATTATAAAGCTTAAGTAAAATCAAACAGACTGAGCTTGATATTTATGAGAATGAGCATAGCAAACAACATCAAGTTAGCTCTTCCCAAAATTGAAAGTGCTAAAGAATTTATAAGTTTTATGGAAGAGTGCTCCCTAACAGCTGATAAATCTCTTGCTGGGACATTAATGGGTACTTTGACCGCCATGGAACTTGATGGTTCTCGTACTATGCATGAACATGTCATTAAAATGACAAATATTGCAACAAGCAAGACTTAAGTTTTTGGGAAAGGAAATGGATGAGAATTTTTTTTTACAATTTACTTTAAACTCTTTACCATATAAGTATGGTCCGTTCTAAATGAGGTATAACACTATGAAAGACAAATGGAATGTGCATGAATTGCACAATATGTTAGCTCAGGAGGAAACAAGACTTAAAGATCAAGGAAATCATTTCATCCATTTTGTGAAATATCAAGGAGCTACTAAGAAAGTACATAAGAAATATGGAAAGGGGAAAGGACCACTGAAGCTCAATGAGTCCTCCTTTAAGATCCAAAAGAAGGCAAAAATAACAATGTCATTTTTGTGAAAAATCTGGACATTTCCAGAAGGACTGTCCATGACGTAAGGCTTAATTTGAAAAGAAAGGTATGCTTAAGGCTTATGTATATTTTGAATCAAATTTAACAGAAGTTTCACATAATACTTAATGGATTGATTTTAGATGTCCAACTCATGTTTCTAATACTATGCTGAGATTCCTTACGATCCAAACCCCAATCTCAAATAAAAAGTTTGTCTTCATAGGGAATAAAGTAAAGGTTCCGGTGGAAGCAGTTGGGACTTACCGTTTAATCCTGAATACTGGACATCATTTAGATTTATTTGAAACTCTTTATGTACATAGTATTTCTAGGAATTTGATTTCTTTATCTAAACTTGATGTTACTAGATACTCTTTTAAGTTTGCTCGTAAATGTTTCAGTTTGTTTAAGCATACTAGTATGATTAGTTCTAGTATACTTTGTGATGGTTTTTATAGATTAAATCTTGATAATTTATATGTTGAAACTCTTATGACCTTGCATCATAAAGTTGGAAGTAAACATAGTTCGTGAATCAATATGTTGCTTACTTGTGGCATATGCATTTAGGTCATATTTCCAAAGAAAGACTAGATAGATTAGTAAAGAATTAATTCTTCTAGATTTGGATTTTATTGATTTCAATATTTGTGTGGATTGTATTAAGGGAAAGCAAACAAAACACACAAAGAAAGGTGCCACGAGAAGCACTTAGCTTCTTGAAATTGTACACACCGATATATGTGGACCTTTTGATATTAATTATTTCAGTAAAGAAAAATACTTTGTCACCTTTATTGATGATTATTCACGTTAAGGATATGTCTATTTACTGCATAAGAAATCTCAAGTAGTGAATGCCTTAGAAATTTATGTAACTGAAGTTAAAAAGCAACTAGATAGAAAAGTGAAAATCATTAGGTCTAATAGAGGTGGTGAATATTACGAAAGATATGATCAAAGTGGACACCACCCTGGTCCATTTACTAAATTCCTATAAAAGCACGGCATATGAGCTCAATACACAATGCCAGGTACACCACAACAAAATGGTGTATCAGAAAGGCATAATCGAACCTTAATGGACATGGTTAGAAGTATGTTAAGTAATGCATCTTTACCCCTATTATTATGGTTATATGCCTTAAAAACTGTCATGTATTTGTTAAATAGGGTTCCTAGTAAGGTAGTTCCAAGGACACCTTTTAAACTGTGGACTGGTAGCAAACCTAGTTTAAGGCACCTACATATCTGGGGTTGCCAGGAAAACATAAGGATTTATAATCCACAAGAAAAGAAACTAGATGCAAGAACAATCAGTAGATATTTCACTAGTTATCCATAATAATCTCAAGGATATAGATTTTAGTATCCTAACCATAGTATAAGAATTGTTGAAACTGGAAATGTTAGGTTTATTGAGAATGGTGAAATTAGTGGGAGTGATGTTTCATGAAATGTGGAAATTAAAGAAGTTAGAATACAAGTCCCTTTGACTTGTGTTCCCACTAATCAAATTGTTATTCCTCAAATTGTTGCACTGCATAACAATCATAAAGAGCAACAAATACATGCTCCTGACATTCAACATGAACCTAAAATAAAAGAACCACAAGAAATAGTGTTAAGAAGATCCCAAAGAGAAAGGAGATCTGTTATTCTGAATGATTATATGGTCTATCTAAAAAAGTTGGAAGATGACTTAGGAATTAATGGTGATCTAGTTTCATTTTCACAAGCCATTAATAGTGCTAATGTTAATAAATGGTTAGATGCAAAGAAAGATGAGCTTAAATCGATGGAACATAATGGTGTTTGGGACCATGTAGAATTACCTGAAGGATGCAAGAGAGTTGGATGTAAATGTGTCTTTAAGACAAAGTGTGACTCTCATGGCAGCCTTGAACGTTACAAGGCTAGACTTATTGCTATGGGTTTTACTCAAAAGATGGCATTGACTATAAGGAAACATTCTCACTAGTTTCCAAGAAAGATTCTCTCAGAATTATCATGGCACTAGTGGCTCATTATAATTTAGAGCTACATCAGATGGATGTAAAAACTGCTTTTCTAAATGGAAATTTAGAGGAAAATGTAGATATGGATCAACCAATGGGTTTTTCAGTTGAAGGGAAAGAAAATATAGTGTGTAAATTTAAAAAGTCAATATACGGACTCAAGCAAGCTTCCCGCCAATAGTATCTTAAGTTTAATGATAATGTTGTTTCTTTTGGTTGTAAAAAAAACATTGTTGATCGGTGTATATATCTAAAGGTTTGTGGGAGTAAGTTTATCTTTTTGATTCTGTATGTTGATGACATCTTGGTTGCAACTAATATTCTTACTCTATTAAGTGGGACTAAGTTGTTTCTCTATAACAACTTTGAAATGAAAGATATGGGAGAGGCAAACTATGTGACCGGAATAGAAAGATTTTGGAATAGATCACAAGGACTATTAAGTTTGTCTCAGAAAGCATATATTAATAAAGTTTCAGAGAGATTCAGAATAGATAAATGTTCATTATCTCCAGTTCCAATTCAGAAAGGAGACAAATATAGTCTCATGCAATGTCCAAAGAATGGTATGGAATAGAAACAGATGAAAGGAATTCATTATACATCTGTTGTTGAGGGTTTGATGTATGCTCAAACGTGTACAAGGTCAGACATTAGCTTTGCAGTTGGTATGCTTGGTAGATACCAAAGTAACACAAAATTGGATCACTGGAAAGCTACAAAGAAAGTCTTAAGATATTTTCAAGGGACAAAAGATCTTATGCTTACTTATAGAAGGTTCGATCATCTTGAAGTAATTGGATATTCAAATTTTGCTGGTTGTGTGGATATTAGAAAATCCACATTTTGCTATATATATCTTTTAGCTGGAGGAGCAATATCATGGAAGAGTGTGAAGCAGTTAATAATTGTTTCATCCACCATAGAAGTTGAATTTGTGGCGTACTTTGAGGCCATGGTTCAAGCTAAGTAGTTGCAAAACTTTATTTAAGGACTTGGAATAGTCGACAGTACTACCAGGCCATTGAAAATTTATTGTGATAATTCTACAACAGTTTTCTTTTCTAAAAATGACAAGTATTCGAAAGGTGCTAAATATATGGAATTGAAATACTTTGGTGTTAAAGAAGAGGTTCAAAAACATAGAGTGTCAATTGAGCACATTAGCACTAATCTTATGATTGTTGACCCTTTGACTAAGGGATTACCGCCCAAAATATTTACGGGTCATATTGACAATATGGGCATTATTGCTAAGTAGGCATTAATGCATATTATGATGACGTTTATGTTTTAATGTAATTCACATTTTTAGCTCATTATTGAATTTGTTTCTGATCAATTTTGTTTTTCCCATTTATGTATCATTTCATGAAGAAGACTAACTTTGTAGTACATGGAAGGGAATATATTGTTTAAATCACATACAACCGCCATGACTCACGTTAATTCTAATTCTTGAGTATGACGACTAATGTATTCAATGCGCATTAAATATAAGTGACTTATATAGATGGTAATGTTACATGAGCCAAGTGGGAGAATGTTGGATTATTAATGTTTCACGTAATAAATGTTTATAAAGCTTAATACCGATATGATGGGTGTGGTAGTTAAGAGGTGGTTTTCTCAAAAACCACTTATAGATGCCATCTCTTTTGTAACTATTCTTGCCTATTAAATTGCTTCTGCCAATAACCATCAAATAAGTAGAATATACAGAAGTACTAAAGAAAGGAGAAAGAATAGAAACACAGAAGAGAATCAACATCAATCAAATTTTATGGATCAAGGTAAGATAATTTGTATATGAGAATTATATATATTTAAGATCCTGTATAACTGTATAATGAAGAGAAAGTATTTAACACAACATTGTTCTAATGTGCCAAATTGATCCCTATAAGTCCCAATTCATGATTTCCATGCTTGCTTTTTAGCCTTAAGATGCTATCGACATCTTGAAGAATTTTTTGTGAGTTAGCTAATAAGTAGAATTATTAATTCAAATATGGTTGTAGATGGAAAATTAAGGATTTAAGTTTCAATTAACTAACAAATCCTCACTCACGTTTGAGATATTATTATAAATTATAATCATTAGCCAAATTTATTAGATGGTGTTATGAATAAAGAGCTAGCTCTCTTGACTTCTATTTTGAAAGGTTATGTAATTCATCTCCAACTATATTGCATAATCTCCATAACTGATAACAAGTTTGAAATTAATTAAATCACCTTTATATGTGCATCTAACTTAATCACACCATGTAATTAACTCCATCTAAAAGGAAATTTTGAAGTTAAGTTTAGAAAAACTTAAGGAGTATTTCCATAATGATGATAAGAATTGCATGTATGAAAGAGATGATGCACATTTTCCAATTACTGTTGACAAAAGATGCAGGTAGCATTGGAGCTTATACCCTAGAGCTTATCCTTCATTAGTAAGCTATTTTTAATAGCTAACCATAATATGAAGGAGGATTTTGTGGATTTATTGGTGAACCAAATAAGCTTCGACCATATAACCTAAGGGCCTGAAGGTTTAAAGAGGACCATGAAAGGTTTGTTTATGAACACTGTGGGAGAATAATGGTTCCAGTTTAGTTGGTCCTCAATGGTTTTATATGGATTGTAATAAGGTGCATCTCTCATTAGGCGTGTAAGACTTCTGAATCTGCTGCTCCACTCATCCCCACTTATAACCCCATTCACCTTAGCATCTAGAGGGATTAAGTGTTCTTAAATGTTCTAGATGTGGGATTTTGTGGAGAGGGCTTAAAGGATGCCAGTGTTCATACCAAAACCAAGCCTTATATCCATTCCTAAACTTGAATCTGATACCATCATTCACTATGTCCCTATTTTAAGCATTTGATTAAAGGACAAAGAATTAGACTCATTCATCCTAAGGGACTAGAGACTTTATCTTTTAATTATGTAAGTATTTAACCATTTCACCCAAATAGATTAGGCATCAATAAATTACCTCCATATTTTATTTACTAGAAGCAATTTATTTAAGTTTTTAATAGAGGTAATGACTAAGCCTCCCTCTTCTTTGTTTAAGCATACATCTAACCATTTGACCTTTCTGTGCTTATTATTATCTGCTAACCCTATCTATAAGAAGTTTTTGTGGGATCTCTCAATGTCTTTAAGAAGCTTCTAAGGCATTAAAAAGTGAGCACACCATTAAATATATATATTATTTATCATAGAGTTGATTAGTTATTCCAATGGTTGACTTTTATTCTGATTGCGTCAAATAAGGTTGACAATATTCATATCTTATCCTTTATTCGAGATTGTAATTCTTAACAATTTAAAAGCTAATTCTTGCATGCTTAAACCTAATATGATTTGGTAGAAGTTTTGCCTCATGAATAGAAATCACAAAACATACATACAACTTTTCTAAATATTTATAGAAAGCTTAGAAAGTGAGCTGAATAGATTGAGCAATTCCATAAGTGCTTTAATTGAAGTCTGAGCTACATCGCTAAAAAATAAAAAGTCATCTATAAAAGCTAAATTGAAGAGGTTAAGCTTCTTACATATATATTGGAATTGGAAGCTCCTAGACAAATTGATCTTTGAAGCTGTAATTATAATAAGCTCATCTAAACAAATGGCGAATAAGTAAGGAGACCCTTTATTTGAAAGTTGGTATAGGGCCTCCATTAGCCAATACAGTAAAGGAGTCTAAGTATACATCCCTTAATTGCATGAAATTTATTAACCAAATTGCATGAAATTTATTACGTTAGAAAATTAAGATATAGGGGAATGAAATTAATTGTTAAGATTGTAGGCTAATGTAGGAAGTAAAGGAAGAAGAAGAATCAATATGCAATTTTTCTAAAGTTAACACATGGACCAATTAGATTACGGCATGTGTGACTAATAATAATAAAGCATGTGTGTCCAATCGAAATTAAACATATGTGTGAGTCTTGAAAGTTCTGGAATGGGCATATGGAGAGGGGAGATGCACGAAATTTGGGGGTTTTAAGTTTAAATTTTTCTCCTCTCCATTTCAACTTCTTCATCTCATTATTTTTCATGTAAGAAATCAAGCCAATCTTAGGTAGAAATCAAGGTAAAAGTTAGGGATTTTCTCTTCACCTTTATCTCTTCTTAATTTTCTTATGAAGAAATGGAATTATAAGGTTGAAAGTGGAATTGAGAGGAATATTTTTGGTGTTTCTAGTTGGTGAGTCAAGCAAAGCCAAAGAAGAAGGGAAGAAAAGGCAATAGAAGTACTAGTTTGTCAATTTTGAGGTTTGGGACTTCACTTAATTGATTGATGTATTTGTGTACATTTGAATGTGTAAAATGATTCATTTAGATGTGGAATGGTTGCTGGGATGATACTTTGGTGCTATTTTGGTGTTATATTATAGAGAATTGGTTGAATATGACAAGAGATTATCGTGTAGTGGAAATTTTTTCTGGGGTTTGTTGAACCAGTCACATTGTTTTGGTTATAAATCAGCCTACAAACCTCTACATTTAGTGATTTTAGTTGAATATGAAAACTAAAACATATAATTAGAAATCTTTTAAAGAGATGTTGACTTAATTCTAACTTTATGATGTTGGAAATTGAGATCTAAAATGGTGACCTGATGCTACCCCTGTTTTGGAATATTGTGTGATATTTGATCTATAGCTCATGTGTTTGGATTCCAAATAGCCTAATCTTTAGTGTATTGGAAATTAGAGATATAGATGGACAAAAGTCTAGAAGACCACGAAACCCAGTTCTGACTTTTTCTTTACGAATATTAAGGAACAACTAGACTTCGTCTTGTGATTTGTTCTTGGACTAATAGTTTGCCTATTTTTAAACCACTTTGGTGTTTAACTCAAATTGCAATGTTTTGAGCTTTTTTTTCATTTCCAAATTTTACCGAATCTTATCTGAACCTTTTGAATGTGTATTAAACTTTTCGAACACTTAGAAATAACTGAAATAGGACTTACCACATGTGAATTGGGAGACTAAACATTGGAATATAAGATTGAGCATAATGGATTCCAAAGGAAACTTATATGTACATAAATGATTTGTATACATATTTATCGCTCATATGTGTATAGTAAGATTATATAAGTGCAATTTTGACACCTTTCTAATGGTGATAAGCTATGAATTGCATGTATGAACACAGATACAGATTTTATGACTTGAAATGTACATTATATAAATTGTTAATATATGAATTGTGAAATTGGAAAATGGTTAAAGGAAATGTTACAGTGACTGCTCTATTGTCTTAGTGGTGGATAGATGGGCATGCCTATAGGGTTAGTGCAACTGCTATAGTTTGACACCACCAGTGTCCACAGTTCGATACCTTTGGGTATCCACTGTTCGATACCTTTGGGTATCCACAGTTCGATACCTTTGGTTATCCACAGTTCGATACCTTCGAATATCTACAGCACCCGTTACCACATCCACAGAAAATGTGTAGGATTAACATATAAAGGAAACTTAACAGTCATAAATGAGAAATACCACTTGTATTGGTTGTAATGATGTGCAATTATATTGATAATTTGTATCAATGAGCGTTGAATGTCAATATTTGGCTTTTAAATGTGCATTTTCGGTATATGTTGAAGAATACTTGCATTATATACTTTTCTTAAGTATGCCATCATTGTTTATATAAGCATCGAATATCAATATTTATTTCATGAATGTGAATTTATGGTATATGAGTTGTGATATTTCTGAATGTGTGTGCTTGGCGAATGACTACTATGAGTGGTCATCTAAACTAAGTATTTTCCCATAAGCTTTCAAGCTTAGCACGGGTGTTAATCCGTATAGGTCCAAGTCATAGAAGTAAGGTACAGGGAACATCTGTAGGGACCAAGGCCAATAGATAAAAGCAAAAGTACTGATAGTGTGGTAGGTAGAGTGACCAAATAATTTTGGGTCATCGTGAGCCTCCAAAAAGTGTGTGATATAATATTATCAGTAGATCGACTATAGAATAATCAGTAGATTGACTAGCCTGTGATATACTTGTGGCTAGTCCATTGGGCTATAGTGTATATGCGAATAAAGTGTATACAAATTGCCCTATTTTGGTTCATGGGAAACAATTTGTTGCTGATCTGATAGAGCTACCTTTCCATGAATTTAACTTGATTTTGGGCATGGGTTGGTTGTCCAAACGCTAAGCTATAGTTGATTATGGGTTGAAAACAGTTATGTTCAATGATTCTGATGGTTTGGAAACAGTGGTGCATGGTATTATATCTAACATTTGACTAATGTAATATCAACCATCCTAGCAAGATGACTACTTAGAAAAGGTTGTGAGGCATATTTGGCTTTAGTAATTGATTCAAAGAGGGAGAAGATGAACTTACGAGACATACCAGTAGTAAATAAGTTTCCTGACGTGTTCCCAGAAGAGTCACCGAGTTTGCCACTTGAGAGGGAGGTAGAATTATCTATTGATATTGTATCTAGTACTGCTCTTATTTCAAGAGCACCTTATAGAATGGCTCGTATAAAGTTAAAAGAGTTTAAGATTCAATTACAGGAGCTTTTGAACAAGGGTTTTATCTAGCCCAGTGTATCACCATGGGAATACAGATATAAATTTCAAGGACAAAATATTATAACATGTATAGGGTATATTAAGAAGTGAACATAATGAATTACGTACATCTAAGTCTAACTAGAGATATAATGGTACTTAATGTAAAAGACAAGGGTAAATGGATAATTTGTTCGCTTCGGCATAGACATACATACTTAGATGTGAAATATGTAAGAAACTTTTTGATATGTTTGCTTAGATTTATGAATGTGATGTGAGGGGAATTGATAAAAGAAGCTTTCAATTCAATAAGTAAATGGGATGTTTTTTTTTAATTTGGATATATTTTTGTATTGCTCTTGCATGATAAGACCGAAGTTAGTTGATTTGGCATGTGTACCTCACTGAATGGATAGGTTCCACTAAATATATTTTTGTAATTTGACTATATATTGGCATGTAGACCTCCAAATTGGATAATTTTAATTGTAGATTAAATTAGAGACATAGGTCTAAAACTTTCGTTAAGGAACCAAAATCTGATTCTGCCTCTAAGAGTTTTGAATTCTAGTTTAAAGTTGAGTTCTAGATATTGTCCTTATTTTCGAATAGCCTATAGTGTTTTGGGATAACTCCTAAAATAATTAACCAAATTTCATGAAATTTATTACATTAGAAATTTAAGACATAGGGGAATGAAATTAATTGTTAAGATTGTAGGCCAATGTAGGAAGTAAAGGAAGAAAAAGGACCAATATGCAATTTTTCTAAATTTAACTCGTGATCCGATTAGATCAAGGTATGTGTGACCAATAACAATAAAGCATATGTGTCCAATAGGAATTTAGCATATGTGTGGTCTTGAAAGTTATGGAATGGTCATATGGAGAGGGGAGAAGCATTACATTTTAGGGGTTCTAAGTTCAGATTTTTCTCCTCTCCATTTCACCTTCTTCATCTTATCATTTTTCATGTAAGAAGTCAAGCCAATCTTAAGTGGAAATCAAGGTAAAAGTTAGGGATTTTCTCTTCACCTTTGTCTATTCTTACGTTGCTTATGAAGAAATGAAATTATAAGGTTTTAGGTGGGATAAGAGGTATGGTTTTGGTGTTCCTAGTTAGTGAGTCAAGCAAAGCCAAAGAGGAAGAGAAGGAAAGGCAATAGAAGACCTACTTTGTCAATTTTGAGGTTTAGGACTTCACTTAGCTAATTGATGTATTTGTGTACATTTGAATGTGTAAAAGGATCCATTTAGAAGTGGAATGGTTTCTAAGATGATACTCTGGTGCTATTTTGGTGTTATCTTATAGAGAATTGGTTAAATATGACAAGAGATTATCGGGTAGTAGAATTTTGTCTAGGGTTTGTTAAACCAGTTACATTGTTTTAGTTACAAATCAGGTTATAGACCTCTAAATTTGGTTATTTTAGTTGCATATGAAAACTAAGACGTAGAACTAGAAACTTCTAGAGAGACTCTGACTTAATTCTGACTTTATGATATTAGCAATTGAGATCTAAAATGGTGACTTAATGTTGTCTCTGTTTTGGAATAGTGTGTGATATTTTGGTCTATAGCTCATATGTTAGGAGTCCAAATGGCTAATCTTTGGTTTTTTGGAAACTAGAGACATAGATAGAAAAATTTCTAGAAGGCCACAAAACCCAGTTCTAACTTTTTTTATACAAATATTAAGGAACAATTAGACTCCATCATGTGACTTGTTTTTGGACTGATAGTTTGCCTATTATCAGACCACTTTGGGGTTTCGCTCAAATTGCACTATTTTGAGTTTGTTTTCGTTTCTGATTTTTATTGAATCTTATCTGAACCTTTTTAAATTTATATGAAACTTTTTGAAAACCTAGAAATAAATGAAATAGGACTTACCACATGTGAATTGGGAGACTAAACATTGGAATATAAGATTGAGCATAATGCATTCTAAAGAAAGCGTACATATACATAAATGATTTATATGTATATTTATCAGTCATATTTGTATAGTATGATTATATAAGTGTGATTTTGACACCTTTCTAATGGTGATAAGTTATGAATTGCATATATGAACACAGATACTGATTTTATGACTTGAAATGTATATCATATGAATTATTAATATATGAATTGTGAAATTGGAAAATGGTTAAAGGAAATGTTATATTGCTTGCTCTATTGTCTTAGTGGTGGATAGATGGGCATGCTTATAGGGTTACAGTGCAACTGTTATAGTTTGACATCACCAGTGTCCACAGTTCGATAACTTCCAGTATCCATAGTTTAATACCTTCGAGCATCCACAGTTTGATATCTTCAGATATCCACAGCACCTGTTATCCACACCCGTATAAAATGTACAGGCTTAACACAGAAAGGAAACTTAACAGTCATAAATAAGAAATACAGCATGACAACATGAAAATTTGGTATTGATGAGCCTTTGCATTAGTCATAATGATCTACAATTATATTGATAATTTGTATCAATAAGTGTTGAATGTCAATATTTGTCTTATAAACGTTCATTTTTGGTATGTGGATAATATACTGAAGCATATATGTATTATGTACTTTGCTTAAGTATGACATCATTGTTTACATGCGCATCGAATATCAATATTTAGTTTATGAATGTGAATTTATGGTTTATGAGTTGTGATATTTCTGAATTTGTGTGATTAGCAAATGACTGCTGTAAATGGTCATCTAAACTAAGTGTTTTCTCACTAAGCTTTCAAGCTTAGCACATGTGTTAATCCATTAGGTCCAAGTCATAGAAGGGAGGTATAGGAAACATCTACAAGGACCAAGGTCAATAGATAGAAGAAAAAGTACTTTTGGAATGTATTTTTAGTTACAGATGATTGCACATGTAATGAAGAAAGGAAATTGTATGTTTTCTTTTGGATTACCATGTAAATGTAAAGATGTATTACTACAATTAAATTATAATGTTAAGCATCGAGGAGTTTTGTAATGTGTATATATATAATATTGAACCGAAATGCATGTCGTGAATGTATGTACAGGAAATGGGTTGCCTTATATATGGATGGTTGTAGGTTCCGTATAAGGAGTGTTACATCTACTATGAAAGACCACCTGACTGTATCAAAAACTTTTGTAAAGTGCACTTTCATTGAACAACTTTTTAATGCTTTCTTATATTTAGAGCGCTTGAAAATGTACTAGGCTAGAAGCAAATTATCCATGTTTCTCCCATTTATGAAGGCTTGTTGACTTTTATCTGTGAGGGAATCCAAAACAATTTTGAGCTTATTGGCTAACAGTTTGAAGATGATCTTATAAGCAACATTACAACATGATATAGGCCTAAAATTACCTAGAGAATTAATGTTTGACTTCTTAGGAATAAGAGTCATGTATGTTATGTTTAACCACTTAAACATGATTCCTATAGAAAAGAATTGTAAAAGTGCTTTAAGTGCTAAGTTTTTTCAAAGAACATGGTGTTAAAGTCATCTAAACTAAAGGCCCTCTCGGGCACAAGTGAGAATAAAGCATGCTTTACATTTAGGTCATAAAAAGGATAGATAAGGGAAGCTTGTTGAAAGGAGCTAATGACTTAGGGAATGAATTCCTTTATAACTTGCATATTTGATGGACAACTTTGATCAAACCCTAACAAATTCTTGAAATAGTTGAACATTAAGCCCTTTATCTTAAAATACCTTTTGTATATAATACTATCCTCAACAAGTCATGATATGATATTCCTGTTATTATAGTATATGATCACAGTGTAGTAGAATCTAAAGTTTTTGCCCCCTACTTTAGCCATTTAATTTTGGATCTCTATCTTAGTAGAAAGTGATGATTGTTCAAAGCCTCAAAGTAAGCTTCAAGCACTATCTTTCCTTGTTTTGGCCATAACATCATTAGGAGTTAAATTAACTAGAGTTTAACTGCATATCAGCTCATTTTTGGATTTGGAACTTGTTTATTTGATGTTTTTAATTTGTCAAGAATAACTACTTGAGCTCAGAGCTCATTTATTAGAGCTTCCACTCCAATTTGAAAGTTTCATATTCCTCCACTATATTTTGCCACCCTCTTAAAAAACCTTTTGAGAGGGGTGCTTCCAGTCCCCAAAGTCACCTTTATATGAGTATGATCTAAACAAAGAGGTTTGTTAAAGAACCTAAAACTTGATAAAATTAAATAACCATGTAGTATTGACAAGGGCTCAACACAATTTCTTTCGAATCAACCAACTAACTATTCGCTTGTTTTACTAAGTAAAGAAGGTCCACCGACATTTAAATCTCTAAGATGGGCAATTCTTTGATCCTCATTCTTGTATTTATCACTTAGCCTCTCTCCTTATGCTTCATGAGAGAATAGTATGTAGTTTAGATCTCCTACTACTAGCCAAGGATGATTTGTAAAATTCCCTATCATTACTAAATCATGCTATAACTACTTCCTCTAAAATTGTAAATTCAAGGCAGACATAAAATTAATTGCAAAGGCATCCTCTCATAAATTCACTTCTAAGTGGATATACTAATATGAGGTTGATACTGTATTCAGTCTCATCCTGTTAGGGTCATTCCCTATTAGGATTCTACCGGTGAAATGACATTGGTGATTTTTGATCATTTCCTAGTTCTTTCCAAAAATTCCTCTGCATGAAGGCAAGCTTAATAGATTAACTTTAATTTCCAGAAGCCCTACAATTTGAAATTTATCCAAATTAAGATAATCCTTTATTATATGTTTTTTCTTAAAGCAATTCATACCTTTAACGTTCTAGGTTACTATCCTGTGGGATTTTTTCTTTTTTTTAGTAGATTTCCTCTTTAAACTATTATCTGTGCTTTATATTATATCCTAGTCATCCTACTAATTAACTCATCCTTAGGAAGTTCAACTTGAGTGTGTACTTGGAGACCACCACTAAAGTTGGCCTAACTGTTCACACTGAGCCTGGTAGAAGGGCTACTACTATTATATTCCTCCATTATTCAAATTGGTGTCTTGGAGTTGGCAACTGAAGGAATTATGTCGTTCTTATTAGATTTTGGTTCATTAACCTTAACACCTTCTGAAGAACCAGCTTGAGCATTTAGGATCTCTTCTAAAAAATCATATTAATTCCTCCTTCCAATATCTTTTCAAACCATTTTTTATTGCATTAGGTGGTTTCCATTGATAGCTAAGTTGAATGGTATCTTCTATTAATTTTCTTTATTGATCAAGCCTTATTTTTAGCAATACTTCAGGTAAATCTTCATCAAAGGTTAACTCCACATAAATCCTTGCAAAACCCACTCATCTTGATGTTGCTGTTTGTTCATTCAAACAGAGGCGGCATCCTATCGCACTAACTAGATGGCTTAGACCAACTGTGATCTAGTATACCAGGGGAAGATTGTGGAATTTAATCCATAACAAAATGTGCCTTTGCTTAATCTCTTCAAAACTTAGTCGTAGCATTTATTTCACTAGCAACAGAGGTTTCCTTATAATGTGATAAGGCCCCCCTTCTAGTAAATTTTGCATATTTTGGGCATCTGAAAATCTGAATAAAAAAAGGTCATTATTGTTTGGCAATAAGTTTTCGAAACTAGACTTAGATGAATTCCTTATAACCCAAGAGTGTATGACTAGAAAGGCGACTCTTTTATTAACAAAGTATCCTATAAGCATATTCGACCATTTGATTACACCTCGTTGTGGCACTTTCTTTATGTTGAATTGTGTTGTTTCATGGAGCCTGCTATACTGAAACTTGTAGAAGATCTAGTTGGATCAGTGAAGGTGAGGAAGAGAGGCAGAATGAAGAGCAAGGCTCCTGTGTATAAAAGAAAGCTAGAGATGATGATTGTAGGAGCAATTCAGAAGTTTTTAGATCCAAAGAGCAGAATACGAATGTTTGAAAATTAGTGAAAGAAAAGTGAAGAGATTGAAGTAACATGCAAAGGAAAGCTGAAGGAAGAAGGAGCAGAATGTGTGAAGCAAATATAGAGCTGTTTTAATCAGTTGAAAAAATAATCTGAAGCAGAGTTGATCAATTCTTGAAGAAGCTATGAAGAAGCCATGCAAGTCAATGAAGTGGAAGAATTCAAGTCAAAGCATCAGTTACCATTAAAGAACTAAGCTTGCTCAAATTCGCACATTAATTCCTGTTTTTTTAAAATGTTATGTTTTTTGTCGTTTTCACTTTCTGTAGCTTTAAATCATCCGGTGTTACTATTGTCAGGTTTGTTAATTTTCAGACAGCATTTTTCATTTCCAGCCATTGATGTAAAAATGGTTCAGAATGTGTGAGCTAATATGAAAAGCTCCAGATCAATGTTTTGGATGAATGTAACGGTTGCAAAAATATATGAAAAAAAACTTCATCTTTTCATCTATGAATTTTTTGCTTGCTTTCAATTTCTCTACTGTTCTTCTTGAGTGTTATGAGAGTTGTGATGAGAGTGTTGCGAGAGTTGTACTGAAAAACTTAGAGTGGAAGAAACAACATTTGAAATTGAAAATTCCATTTCTGAAGTGTTAGCAAATAGCTACAATCCATCCGAATCTTTACAAACACTTAAGAGCAACTTGTATGACCTTGAGAGATAACATTTTCTATAGATTACAAATACAACAAAACAGAATGTTGAACATCTGAAGCATTTCACTTCTTAGAGCAGAAGCAGAAGTGTAGAAGTATTGAAGAAAGTCTTCGACCACCTGATCCTTAAGCTGGAGTTCAAGTGAAGTAGTGAGTGAGCAAGTAACCATCTAGCTTCAGTAGAGTAACTATCTAGCTTCACTTTGGTGGAGTAACCAGTTGCAGCCTTGATGAAGCTGAATCAGCAGAAGGTGAGAAAAAAGTTAGCTTGTAAAACTTTGACATAGTATCACTCACTACTTGAGACCATATACGCTTATCCGGATTTATAGCCATGGTAGTAACAAGCTCTGCAGCATTCAGCTTCTAGGCCTTCTGGGCAAGTCTAGTGGTAGCAGTGAGCATTTGCAAGATCCACAATAGTGGAAGCAGGATTAAGGCCATCCTTGGAGGTTTATTAATATTCAACCAACATTTTAATTCCCATTTGGTCAGCAATTTCAATGGCTAAAACGTCGCTTCATCCAAGACAAGATTACTAAGAAACAAAATGGATGCTTCACTGTGAGTTAATTTGACATATCTTTTCAGAGACAATTTGTATTAAACCAATGTACATATATTATGGGGAATGTTGAGAAAAAATACATTATCAACGTATCAAGGGGCAGGACACGTGACTCCATCAATGGACACAGTCAAAGACAGTGATAATTGTGCAAAATGAAATAATTAGGCCTACCTAAAAGGGGTTAAGCACCACAAGATCCGCAAGCTATATATATGCTTCTACTATTGATTACTACGGATGACATGGACTGCTGTCAACTTTTTTTAGTGCCCTACCTCTTTCTATTACTAAAAGTAGATAATGAAATGATCCAGCCATGAAACAACTGCCTCGTTACAAATCGAATTTAACACTAAAGTTAATTTGACTTAGTGCGGAGAATAAATTTCACCACTTTGATTAAAAAAAAATCAACGTAATGCTTTATGAACCTAGGTAAACTTGGATCTTGGAGGCTTCGACACAAAATATTTTATTCCAAGCAGCGAGTTTAGTTGAATGATTTTTTTTACTTACATGGGAAGAAGAGTGGCTTTCTTTTGTAGTCTATTGCTGGTTGCCTATATTACTTACTTTGTGTTAGTAATTAAGCTAGACTGCAATTGGAAAGACCGATTTTGAGAAACAAAAAGTGTTTGCTGTTTATCTCATTACAGTAGTGGAGCGTTTACTTTTCTTTAATCTATTTTTTTCTAATTTTGAAAATTTTATGAATATATACTGTACTGTACTTCAAATTTAATCAGTGTTGCTACTTAGAGGTTTATCATATCCAAGAAAAAGGCAGATTAAGTTAATGGACTCGCGTTTCGGCCTAACCAGAGGTTTCCAGCTGCGGATTTTACATTTCAAAGACCAAATAGCCAATTAGCCGAAAATTGAATGGTTAAGTTCCTCCATCTGATCTGGTCCATAATTATTTAAGCATTGAATAAGTCCCAACTCTTTGACACAACCAAGGGATTGAGACACCTGACTGCTATGCTTGACAAGGCCTCGTGTGGGCTGGAACCCTTTCAGCCACTTTGAGGTACTTCTTTGCATAAAAGCAAATTTTCCCAAAGTTTTAAAAACGATAATAAGAGAAAAATCAAAGTTTTGGAAAAATGACAACTTATAATTGAAATGATTAGAAATGTAGTGTATGTATTACTTGGCTAAGCTTAATAAAAAGTAAAAACAATTCTGGCTTACGGCCATGATTCGATTTTCCTAATTGAATCACCAAAATTATTGAAGGATGTTCTTTGGATATATTCATATTCAACACTTGAATGATGATTGTTTCAATCAAATGTGATTGAATTTTACATTGAAATCAAAAGTTTTTGTTTAAATAAAATTGTTTTTTATTTTAAAATAAAAGATAAGTAATTGATCTTTTAATATCTATGTCAATTTTGTAACACCTAAAGCACATTTCCAGGAATCAGAAAAAGAAATTCTTAAAATAATTTTTCTGTTTTATTTACATGCATATGCAGTTCTGCTGGATGCCACCATGTTATGACGCCACAGAAAAGAAGAAACAGATCATATACATGCGGTTAGCATGTAGGCTAGTTGATTAGGTTACCAGACACTTGATATGCCCTTAATTTCCTTATTTTGAACTGCTCAAGCTTGCCTGAAAAATCTTCCTCTATCGATCCACTAATGCCACGGGACTTAGTGTCCTTATAGCCAACTGAGTAGCCCCGATGCCTGGCAGTAGTTGACATATTCATCATTTCCCAATTCACTCCGTTGTTCTCAGCGGTGGCCGGAGGTGTGGAATAGCCGGGACGTTCTTCTGATCTGAGGTCATTAATTGCATTAGACCGCTTTCGTATATCTGATACTGAGCTCTGTAACCAGAAGACATACCAGGTTTGTGGCTCCATGAACTATAGTTGTACAGGGGTCTCGTGGATGGAGTCAGCAGCATGGGGATTAGATTTATAGCCTGAGGTGAGTTAGAACCAGAGTTCATGCTTCGCAATAGCTGTTGAAAGATGAGCAAAACGTAGAAGCTGTGAATTGTGATTTCTGAGTGGCATATTTAGCTTGATTTATGTGAAAATGAAACCCCAGTTAGGCAGCTGAACTGCTGAGAATATACGTTTGCGACTAAGCATTGAAAACCTTTATATTCCAAACAGAAGGAAGGCTATTGTAGTAGTAATGTAATAATCTGTGGCTTAATCTGAGACGCAGCTTGAAGCATAAGTTTTAGCATGAATGAAGCGTTCCTGGAAGGTCAAAACTTATAACAGTTGCTTTGAAGGGAAGGAGGAAATACCAAGTCTACTCATTTAAGAGTAAGTGTTCTGGTATATAATTATTTTACTTACAACTTGTTTGAGAAACATCCATAATATTTGAAATATAGATATGACTGTTAGGAGCTTTCGTGATGAGAAAGCGAATACCTAACTAAATTGTTTTGTGCCCCTATCATTGGAGTTTACAAGTTCATTCTTACTACTTTTAAATCCATAATTTGTGCAAACGAAACGGAATGGAAAAATGGTATACCTTTTCCTACATCTCACAAGTTCAGCTTTTTGTTTATGGATATTGATTGATCAGTATAAAAAAAATTTAGTATTACTCTTATTTAAGCTATATTATGTTCTTTTATTTGTTGGACCATGATTATGACTTATCAAAAGCAATGTAGTAATTTAAAATCCCATAAAGATATTACATCATTATATTTTTTAGAAGAATTTAGTTTAGTGCAAGGAGATGAAACTTACATGTAGGTTTTAAGTTTCAAATCCTTGTGATATACAGTAAACAAAAGTAGAAGCGAATTATGGATGATTCTTCGTAAATCACTTGACTGATTTTTTATAACTGCACAAAATTACCATGATTATAGAAATAAGTAGATTTAGTTTAAGGTTAACAAGAAGAACAACTGATGTCACTTTCATCTTCTGATGAACCAAAGAATCGACAGCGTATTTAACAAAGTCTACTCTGTCCAAAAGGGAAAAAGAAAAAGAAAAGAAAAGGGGAAGTGAGTCATTAATTCAACAGCAGCTTGATTCAGTGAATACGCGATCCATGATTATACTTCATAGTGGTTTGTCTTCCTCCTTGACAACGCCTCCCAATTGTATGGTTCTTATTTTGAAACGCTCGAGCTTATGCGACAAATCCTCCAATGGTCCTTCAACACCACGGTGGGTCGTCGAATCCTTCGTTAAGTTGCTTGGAATATGAAATTTCTCCAAGTTCACTTCGCTCCTCACACTTTCTGGAAGCTTTTCATACAATTCCAAGATTGCTCTCAAAAGTTCCTCTATTGTCTCTTTTCCTTGTGTGTTCATTGTGTTAGCATCTGCCTGAGAATATGTGTCTGAAACTGCTCCCGAGAATCTTTGTTCTGACCTCAAGGACTGAAACATAGCCGTTTGTTCAGGGTTATACGGGTATGCAATCGGAGGCGACACTGCAGGTTCCACATAATAGCTGTTAACAGGTCTCACAGGCTGAGGAAAACTGGTCGCGGCTGTTTCAGAAAGCCTAGTTAAATCGCTTCCTTGCATGAGTAGAAAAGTTGCAGGAACTTGGGAAAACTAGTTGAGCAATATTAACGATGATGATGATCGCTCTTTCTATTCTTGATCGATCCGGAGAAATACTAGATGTTGTGAGCAGAAAAAAGAATTAGTTCGACATATATATATAGTGCATCTTTAAGCGTGGTAAAAGGTTGACAATTCAAACGGTTGAAAAAAGAAAAGATTTGTGAGTTTTGGTTTTGGACCTAGTATTCAACATAGAAGACCGAGTCATAAAGCGCGCGTGTACACTTTTTTCCGCTGTTTCAGGGTCCCGCACAGCATCTATTGACAATGTCTGGTCTAAATTCTAATCATCTGGTTGGCAGAGAAAACGAGTTTTTGTGCTAATTATAATCCATAATTTTATATTTTTATTTGATTAAGTTGATGAATGTTTAGGCCCTCACTTGTCAAAGATACTTACCACCCGTTTGGTTCTAACTTTTGGATGGTAAATTTTTTACTGTAAAAGTTATTTTAATAAAAAATAAGTGTTTGATTGAAAATTTTAAAAATATTTTTTAAATAAAAATAATTTTTTATAAGTTAAAATACAATTTTTTTAAAAAATTCAAATTTAAAATTTTTCAAAAAAACTCCTTACTTTAACCTTTTCGGATAAATTTTTTATGTGCCTAACAATTCAAATTTCCTTCACTCACATTTATATCAGTCAATAAAGAGAGGAAAACTGAAAACTCTATTTTCTTTTTGAAGTCACCGCTTCATGTAAGTATCAATCATTCTTTGTTTTTCGTCTTCTCTTTTAGTCATCTGGGTTTTGAATAACTTTTCATTTTGTACAACCTCTATTCCCCACTTCAATTTCACTTCGTTCTTAGTTCTCGCTGGCTTTTTCGTGTTTTTTTGGGTGTTGGATTTTGTTGGTAATATTATTTCGATGATTTGGATTGAATGTAGATCTTATTACTATCTGAATCTTTTTTGCAAGTCGATCTCGGAATTTCCGGTTTGGATGATTTTGTATGGAAAGTTTGTTGGTATTGCTGTTTTAGTTTGCCCATCTGGGTTTTTCAATTGAAAGTCAAAAAGACGTCCGCTTTACGATGTTGGGTGTGTATTGATAGACAAAACAGAAGATACAATTTTGCTGATTGATGGTTTCTGCATTATGATTCATTTATGCAAAGGAGGGGCTTTTTGTACGTTTAATCTCAATTCGTTATACAGGGCTGGTTTTTCTTTGGATTGACTTATTTAACTATTTTCTTAACTCTAATATTTATTTTGAGACTATAATATTATTTAGTTTTTTATATGTTTTAATATTTATTTTTTATATTAGTTTTATTTTTTAAAAAATAAAAACATCTCTTTAAATAATTTCCTAAAAGATGGTTATCAAATGAAAACATGATATATTAGGCTTTGCATATTGTTTAATATACTTTAAATATTATTTATATGCATAAATAATTGTTATTATAAAATAAAATATAATTAAAATTAATAAAAATATTTTTTATTTTTATGTTGCCAAATAGTCTACTGTATAAAACTCTTCTGAAAAATCTGTTTTTTTAATTAATAGTCAAACAGTCAACAAACTTTTTAAAAAAATTCTTCTCAAAAAAATTCTACTAATAAAAACTCTACTGATATAAGTCTATGAAAGCAAAGCAAACACCTGTTACGGATACTAAAGAAGTGTAAGGACTATAAATACTCGATCCAGTTTTTTATGTTTTTTTGAATAAAGCTTCATCAAACAGGCATAGGAGATGAAAAATAGTGAACAAATGAAAAATAGAGTCAAGTAATGTTTCCAGTAATCAAATATAAAATGTAAAATGAATTTCATATTCCAGTGTTCACTAATCGAAGATGATTCCGGGAATTTCCTGCTTTCCTTGTAGAGGGCTTGTAAATCTGTGGTTCGTTCGATTTTGTCCGTTGTCTTTGTTGGTGAAGAATTTACGTGGAAAGGTGTTTATCATAAGTTGAGGCCCAATAAATCCATTTACATCACATTGGAAGCACAATATCTTATCGATCGGTACGAGAAAAGTATTTAAGATGGCTTAATCATACAGCTATCTACCAATAACTAGTAAAAGTAACAATGTCAAACCAGACTATACCTTCACTTTTATGTTAGTTTGGATTTCTATCCAATTTCTCCTCAACATTTGGTTGGTAATGCACTTTAATTTTGAATGTTTCACTCAGTGTTTTAAAAACTGGACCGAACTGACCGGTTGGAGCGATAAACCGGTGAACCGGAGCATAAAACGGTCCAGTTTAGCCCTTATTTTTTGTGAGTGATTGACCCGTCTATTTTTCGGTCGGACTGGTAAAAACCGCTGAACCGGTGAAAGAAAAAACCGGCCGGTTCATTTAAAATGAAGAGTTTTCTTTTAAAAATTAAAACTTTTATAACCAAATTTGGAATCTGTTGAAGATGTTTATATTGGCAATGATGAAAGAGCATTTGATTTTGACTTGAATAAATATTATGATTACTAATTTTTTTTATCTTTATGATGAAATATGACTAGTGAGTTTTGTTATCTTATTTTTTGTTGTGTTGGTGAACTTAAAAAAAAAATTTATGTTTTGAAGTTTGAAGGTTTAAGTTAGATACATAATTAAAAAGTATGTTTAAAAATTATTTTATATATAATATATAAAATAAAATTTTATATATTTATTAATTACCGGTTCGATCACGGTTGAATTCCGGTTGAACCATTGACCCTTGAATCAGTTACTTCTCCGGTTTAATTACCGGTTCGGTTTTTAAAACATTGGTTTCACTACGTTCCGTTAATGAAAATATCATAATAATAGTGTAAGATTCTTCTCATTTCTCCATTTAGATCACTCATTTGCGAAGCTATTGAAGCTACCAACTACTTATAAATTTGACTGTAAGTCATCCAGTTGAAGTAAACTTATTCCAAGCGACCTTCTTGGCATATTGAGTTTATCTAACTGATTAATAAAACAAATGGTTTTATTTTGTAAGTTAGGACTGGAGTTTTTAACTTCTAAAGTGTTGGCTTTGTAGGATCAATCTCACAAAACTCAAGCGTACTAAAAAGGTTGAAAGTGCACTAAAGAGCCTGATTTAGCCTCGTTTGTCTGCACAGAAACCGATCGAGAGAGATATACGCCCCTAGTTAAGAAAAAATGGATTGACTATAAACAAGTGTACACACTACAACAAAGACAGCCTTTTCCGACAACTTTTTTAGCGACGAAATCACATTCGTCGCAAAAAGACACCATTTCGCGACGTTTAAAAGTATTTGTCACTAAAAGTTACCATTTAGTGACGAAAACATAAAGCGTTACACAAGGGAAAACCTTCAGCGACATTAACTAAAATTCTTCTCAAAATCGTGCACAATCTGTGACAAATTTTGATATTCGTCGCAAAATAATGAAATCGCGACGAATAACGGATTCGTCACCATAACTTTTCTAACATTTTTCGACAAATCCACTAAATCGTCAATAAAGGTTATATATTTTGCGACAATATTATTAAGCGTCACTAAAAGGTTAATATTTGGTGACTAAAGTCTTCTTTCGTCGCAAAATCTTATACATTAAGCGACGATTTGTTTTCATCATCACTAAATGGCTCACATTCAGCAACGATTATCAGAAATCGTCACGAAATGTTGCACATTCAGTGATGATTTATAAAAAACATCGCTGAATGTGTACATTTGGTGAATGTTTTTAGAAATCATCACTGAATGTGCAACATTTTCACAAATTATTAAACTAATATTTTTATAGTCTATGATAGTTAAGATATGTGTTATTGGAGATTTGTTTTGAATGTTTATAACGTATGATAGAAAAGGTAATGGAGAATTATTTTATTTATTCTTTCAAGAGATTACAGCCTACATATTTATACTAATTGTTATACAAAAGATCCTATTTTATAGCCTAAACATAAGACAATTAATTACAAATAAGTAAACAAGTCATTTACACAATCTGTCAAAGTTGACAACAGATTTTACTCCCTTAAATTGCTCAGGCCAACACTCCCCCTCAAATTGGTAAATATATGTCAATCATTCCCAACTTGTTAAGTGAGCTTTGAAAATCTTTTCCGGATACCGCCTTTGTTAGAACATCTGCTAGTTGATCTTTTGATGTGACAAACGGAAGACTAATTGTACCTTTGTCAAGATGGTCTTTCATGAAGTGCCGATCAACTTCCACATGTTTGATTCTGTCATGTTGAACAGGATTATTTGTAATTGCTATGGCTGCCTTGTTATCACATAATAACTTCATAGGTTTTGACAGGCATATGCCAAGATCATGTAAAATACGTTTTATCCATAACAATTCACAGACACATTGTGCCATTCCACGAAATTCTGCATCTGCACTTGATCTTGCTACAACTTTTTGCTTTTTAGTTCGCCATGTAACCAAGTTACTTCTAACAAACATAAAATACCCTGATATGGACTTTCGATCAGTTTGACTTCCAGCCCAATATGCATCTATATATCCCTTGATTTCTTGATCTCCATTTTTACCAAAAAATAATCCTTTTCTTGGAGAAGATTTTAGTTATTCGCGGGATCCGATAAACAGCCTCCATATGATCTTTACTTGGTGCATGCATGAATTGACTTACAATACTTACCGCATACGCAATGTCAGGGCGTGTATGCGATAAGTATATTAGCCTCCTTACTAATCTTTGATACCTCTCCTTGTTGGTTGGAATTTGGTCTTGTTGGATGGCTAACTTGTGATTCATGTCAATGGGAGTTTCAACGGGTTTACAGTTAAGCATCCCAGTTTCTGTTAGTAAATCCAGCACATACTTTCGTTGGCAAAGAGATATTTTGTTGCTCGATCTTGTAACTTCAATGCCTAAGAAATATTTCAAGTGCCCAAGATCTTTAAGTTCAAACTCAGTCTCAAGGCTTTCTTGGAGGGTAGCTATCTCACTTGAGTCATTTCCTGTAACAATTATATCATCAACGTACACAATAAGAGCAGTCACCTTTTTTAACTCTTGTTTGACGAAGAGAGTATGATCAGCATCACTTTGGTTATACCCAATCTTCTTCATGAAAGTTGAGAGCCTTTCGAACCATGCTCGAGGGGATTGCTTCAATCTGTATAAGGCCCTTTTTAGTTTGCATACTTTTCCATCACAATTTATACACGGAGGAGGATCCATATATAATTCTTCTTCCAAAGGTCCATTAAGAAATGCATTTTTAACATCAAATTGTCGCAACGGCCAATCTTGATTTGCTGCTATGGAAATAAGAACTCGTGTGGTATTTATTTTTGCTACAGGAGCACATGTATCCCCATAATTAATTCCATACTTATGTGTGTACCCTTTAGCAACAAGTCTTGCCTTGTAGCGATCTATGGTTCCATTTGGATTAAGTTTGACTGTAAAAATCTACTTGCACCCTACTGTTTTCTGTTAGGATTTATTCTAAATATATCCTATCTTTATTTTTGGCATTTTTTTATTAGACATGGGGATCATCTGTTATAGGAGATTGGATGGTAACAGTGGTATTGTCTGTTATACGACATATAGGAGGTTGTGTTTGGATGAAACTCTAACGTTTGTGTTTTAATAGGAATATGCTAAAACA